>UESW01001427.1:368756-466502 GCA_900491605.1 Calamus simplicifolius | reverse complement strand
ATTCGGCAGAAAATCAATCGCGACACCCCTGTTGAAATCTCACGACACCCTAGCTCTAACGAGACGACACCCATGCTTGAAAAAGGCGGGAATTTGACGTCAGCGTAGTACTCATTCGACGACACCCTAGTAACTGAGCCATTGGCAAATTTCCGAGAAAAGTTTGTAAACGTGGGCGGTTCCTATGGGTTCGCGGGTCTCATTGATGTGATCGTGGCGATCCGGGTGTCCTTTCGTATTTCTATTAGGTCGGCATAAACCCTAGAAAAACCCCTCAATCGTCTGTTGCTCAAGAAGCCATCCTTTTGCTCAAGAAGACATTCTTCTTCTCTTGCTCGAGAAGCCACTGGTCTCTTTTTCTCTCCTAAACTGTTCCATAGTTTCATTCTTCCGAATTCTTCATTCATGGAGATGAGCGCTTTCGTTTGTGCACGAAGACCGTGAACAAAGAAGAAGCAGACAGAGAAAATGGCGGAACAATGCAAGGACCTGGTTCTTCGTTCGACTGAGGATGCGGCTCCTTCAGGTATGTTTATCACTATATTAAATATTACGATATTCTATCTTAAAATTTAATGACATGTATGTCTTCTGTCTTACCCCCTGTTTTCGTTGACAATAAAATTGTTCCAGTCCCCCCAGTGAAGGCTTCCCAGCTGTTTAAGAATAGCTGCAGGCCGGCAGTATATGTTCAGAAGGTTTGGAGGATGGGGTTCTCTAGACGCCATACAAGACTGATTCGAAGGACCCCATTTGGTGCCTTCGTCGACATGCAGACGTTCACAGTCGACGGGCGACTGCTAGCAGACATCATAAGATGTCACAATGGTGGCGACGAGTTCATGTTTGGTGAAAAAGCCAGTTATATTCAGTGCCGAAGAAGTCGCACTCATTTTGGGTCTTCCATGTCATGGGAAGAAGATCGACACGTCCAGCCAAATGTTCAACGGAAGGTTGTTCAGACGGTTTGGCCAGGGTTTAGATCTTCGCCAATCAGGTTTGGAGAAGTTGATATTTCAACTCCGACCATCTAAAGTGCAGGAGGATGTCGAGGACACCGTCCGACTTTGGATCGCATACATGTTGGCCATGTTTTTGGCTCCAAAGTCTAATCAGAGGTGTCCACGGTATCTCATCCAGCACTTGGATGACTTAAGTCAACTGAGTAGCATCGACTGGCTTCGGCACTGAAGGAATTGATTGTTCTGGCTCTCCCAGAAATAGCTGCTTGCCTGCGTTCCGAGGAGCCGGTGCACTCAAAAAATGCAAAAAAGATTAGGAGGCAGCCTACCTTGTTCGGATGCTCGGCAGCACTGGTGGTAAGATTTATTGAGACAAATTATTAGTGTTGAGACAAAATTTTTTCGTAATATTACTTTATTTAATATCCAAAAAAATATAATTTTCAGGCGTGGTTCCTCGAGCATACATCAATGCGAGAGCCAGCATACCCTGATAAACGGCCCCGGCTGTTGAAGTGGTATGACCACCAAACGAAGAACCAATCGGTTCGGGTTGCCGACTTGCAGCCTCAGGACTTGGTAATCTACTCCATTGCTCCATTGCTGTGACCATTTTTTCAACTTAATCGTCAATATGTTCAGTTAATATTAATTTGTTATCATCTTGTGTTGCAGATGAGGGAGCTATTGAACCATTGCCAGAAGAGCGATGGCTTCTCCCTCAGCAGTTAAAACCGTCCCCCCCTCAACAAACAGATACCTGCGCCCCTCAACCAATGGATAGCTGCGCAGGATGCGCCGAGTTGAGGAATGAATTGAAGTGTGTTAAGGATCAACTCGAAGATGTCAGGCACAGGCTGTCCATTGCTGAGAGCCTCCTCAATTCACTTCTCAGAAAGGAAAGTTATGCAATAACCGAGGAGGACAAGGGGGACGAGAAAACAGAGAAGGTGCATTCCTTGGAGTTGGTCCTCCGCGAGCCTGATAACGTAAATATTGAGGAGAAGAAGATGGAGGAGGACCATTCATCCGAGTTTCCAATTCAGACAGGGAATGCAAAATCAGGGGAGAACATATTGGAGGGGGATTCATTGGCTGATAAAACAGAGCAGGGGAATGAAAATAAAGAAGAGTCCATATCCGATAATAAACTTGGCACCCCTGCGCCAAAGGATGACAATATGGACTTAGAAATAATTGGAGTGCCGTCGCTTGTTAGGAGGATTAAAAAACATCCGAGGAAGCGTAAGGCTTCCACGGCTGTCGGTGAATGTTATGAGACAACCCGACCTAAAAAGTCGGTGAAGACAGTGGGCATGTCAAAGCCCAACACAACGGTCGAAGATGACCAAATAATTATTCAAAATTTTTTGAGCGAGCGACAACAACCCGACGAGATCGTCTACACAAATATGTTTAATGGAGTTGCAAGCAGAAAAATCTTCAGGATCTCATTAACAACGAGATGATAATAGATGATGTAAGTATATCAAGGAACATGTTCAAGTTGTTGATTTTAGAATGATATTAATCGTTTTACTTTTATTGGCAGATAATCGATTGCGGGCAGGAGTTTCTGATGCGAAACTGGGCAGAGCATCCTGACCGATATCATAAGTGCATAGTTGCATCAGTATTCGTACCTGCTCTATGTCTGACTTCCTCATCACCTGCTCATGAACTTGCTGGATCATCTGGGCTGCGATATTTGATAATGTATCGGACGAAGATAAGGCCCAGTTTCGGTTTCTTTTCAGCATTGTAAACTCTGATAACTCGCACTGGCATTTGGTTGCTGTCGACATGGAAAGGAAGGTGTCATGCACCTCAATTCAATGAAACGCAACCCGAAGTACAAGGCCAATGCAAGGAAATGGCATACAATTCTAGGCCACATATTCCATATCTACTGCGATAAGAAGGAAGTGATGGAGTGGCCGATGGAAGATATTTCGGATTGCCCAAGCCAACCGAGCGGATCGCTGGATTGCGGCCTGTACTGTCTGAGATACATGGAATGTCTTGCTCGACGAGACAATCCTGATATGAAGCTGGATTTCATGGATGAGGAAGTCAGAGATTACCGGCGACACTTAGCTGCAACGATATTGAGAGAGGGCCTGAACAAAAAGATTAGCGACATTGTCGAAACATGTTCTTGATTTTTGTATAAAAGTATTCGTCTTTGAATGAAAATTGTATGTAATTTATTCATATTAACACTGATTAATATTTAATGCAAATGTTAAAAATTTTATCATTGCGAGCAGGAGTGTCCTCGTTGTATTCATATGTTTGCCTTCGTATGATTCCGCCTTTCTGGTGTAGTTTGACAAGAACTAGGGTGTCGTTTGACAAGAACTAGGGTGTCGTTTGCCATGAGCTGGGGTGTCGTCGCTCTTAAATTGTCGGGTCGCGCGTCCTGGAATGTGTCGTATGTTTCCGTCTTTCGGGTGTCGCCGCGCAAGACTAGGGTGTCGTTTTCCATGAGCTAGGGTGTCGTCGCGCAAATTTCTTCGGACTCGTTCGCGAGCACCCTCGTATGTTTACGTATTTCGGGTGTCGCCGTGAAAGACTAGGTTGTCTCTGCGCAAGGCTTGGGTGTCGTTTGCCAGAACTAGGATGTCTCGTATGTTTCCGTCCTTCGGGTGTCGCCGCGCAAGGCTTGGGTGTCGTTTGCCAGAACTAGGATGTCTCGTATGTTTCCGTCCTTCGGGTGTCGCCGCACAAGTCTTGGGTGTCGTTTGCCAGAACTAGGATGTCTCGTATGTTTCCGTCATTCGGGTGTCGCCGAGCAAGACTAGGGTGTCGTTTGCCAGAACTAGGATGTCTCGTATGTTTCCGTCCTTCGGGTGTCGCCACGCAAGGCTTGGGTGTCGTTTGCCAGAACTAGGATGTCTCGTATGTTTCCGTCCTTCGGGTGTCGCCGCGCAAGTCTTGGGTGTCGTTTGCCAGAACTAGGATGTCTCGTATGTTTCCATCATTCGGGTGTCGCCGAGCAAGACTAGGGTGTCGTTTGCCAGAACTAGGATGTCTCGTATGTTTCCGTCCTTTGGGTGTCGCCGCGCAAGTCTTGGGTGTCGTTTGCCAGAACTAGGATGTCTCGTATGTTTCCATCCTTCGGGTGTCGCCGCGCAAGGCTTGGGTGTCATTTTCCAGAACTAGGATGTCTCGTATGTTTCCGTCCTTCGGGTGTCGCCGCAAGTCTTGGGTGTCGTTTGCCAGAACTAGGATGTCTCGTATGTTTCCGTCCTTCGGGTGTCGCCGCGAAAGGCTTGGGTGTCGTTTGCCAGAACTAGGATGTCTCGTATGTTTCCGTCCTTCGGGTGTCGCCGCGCAAGGCTTGGGTGTCATTTTCCAGAACTAGGATGTCTCGTATGGTTCCGTCCTTCGGGTGTCGCCGCGCAAGGCTTGGGTGTCGTTTGCCAGAACTAGGATGTCTCGTATGTTTCCGTCATTCGGGTGTCGCCGAGCAAGACTAGGGTGTCGTTTGCCAGAACTAGGATGTCTCGTATGTTTCCGTCCTTCGGGTGTCGCCGCGCAATGCTTGGGTGTCGTTTGCCAGAACTAGGATGTCTCGTATGTTTCCGTCCTTCGGGTGTCGCCGCGCAAGGCTTGGGTGTCGTTTGCCAGAACTAGGATGTCTCGTATGTTTCCGTCCTTCGGGTGTCGTCGTGCAAGTCTTGGGTGTCGTTTGCCAGAACTAGGATTTCTCGTATGTTTCCGTCCTTCGGGTGTCGCCGCGTAATGCTTGGGTGTCGTTTGCAAGAACTAGGATGTCTCGTATGTTTCCGTCCTTCGGGTGTCGCCGCGCAAGGCTTGGGTGTCGTTTACCAGAACTAGGATGTCGCGTATGTTTCCATCATTCGGGTGTCGCCGAGCAAGACTAGGGTGTCGTTTGCCATGAGCAAGGGTGTCGTCGCGCTAATTTCCTCGGAGTCGTTCGTGAACAATTCATTTACGACCAAGCAACCATAATTCAAAAGTTACGACACTCGTGTTTTATATATGATCTTGTGTAAGTTGACTCAATACATAAGCATCAAATTCATCCATTAAAGTTTCTGACGGTGGAACAATTATCTCCAGGTCCTCTTCAGTATTAATAGACTGCAAACAAGTCTGCCTGCTACTTGAAGCAGCTTTTTCCTTGGCCTGATTTTTCCTTGATCTTTTTGCCTTCTTCTCGACTGCACTCTTTAATCTGTTCTCTCTCGGGCGACCTTTCGTCAGAATTTGTTCAGGATCTTTAAAGCACGAGTGTCGTCTCGTTAGAACTTGCAGAGATGAAATCCAGTTGAGCACGAACCTACGCTCTCGTCTGAAAGTCCGGTCGACAGGAGTCTACTGGAGTCTTCAAATATAAAAGTTTATCCAATGAGTTCTTCTTGCACAGATGACAGAAAACGAAAAGGAGGGAAAGGGCATTTTCGCCGCACGAAAATTTTAAAAAAAAGCGAACAGCAATAAATGTCCGTCATGTTCATAACGTAACGTCAAAGCCCAGCCATACCGCCTGTCATGTCATCCACGTCGGATCCACGTGGACCAATAGGAAGACGCGGTGCAGCCCACGTCATCGTTGCTGCACCGGGGCCGGTGTACAAAGTGTTTTCCTTTTCTTCACAGGCTTGGCCCATTGGACTCCATCTGTGCTTGGGGGCCTCTCTGTCTCACCAACAGCTTGCTGTGCTGGCTGACAATCCCCCAGACTGGGATGCATTAATGCCTGTTGAGTTGGGTGCGCATCTTTCCGGACTGGGATTCTGGGACTCCGATTGGTGCCGGGAGGGGACTCGAGACCCACCTGACCTGCATCAGTCACAGATAAGGGACCTGCTGGTCCTGGGCCAGGCAGCGGCATGGGGCCTATGGATATCTTCACAGCAGACTTGTTGTCCCTCTCCTTCCTCTTCTTCCTGCAGGTGACCAGATCCCCCAGGTGTGTCAGCAAGAGCGGATGCTGTGGTGCTGAATGCTCTCCACCGCTCCCACCGGCAGGACTGGATTCCTTCTGGGACTTGGAGGTGTTGCAAGTCCTCCCATGTTCATCTGGAGGCACAGGGCCACAAGGTGCAAGCACAATAGGACCTGGCTCTGATTTGTCCTCAGAGATGGTCTTATGCTGCTCGCTTTGCCCAGAGGAGCCTGCCGGTTTCCGGGACACAGCAGTCCCAGATCCTCCAGGAGGGGAACGAGTGAATGCACTTCTAGCTTCTTGAAAGTCTGTATCCGGGAATGCGATCTTCATGATGTCAAAGAATAGGTCATGAAGTTTTTGTGCTTCATATTTTACCTGCATATAGAATTAAAAGATTAACAAGACCTTAACTAAAGGATCATATGTTGAAGTCCCTAGGAAGTAAAAAGGAAAAAGATAAACCTCCATATAGCAATGTGGTCCTTTTCATCACAGCTGCAGCTGCATGTTTGTTTATGCAAAATGAAGGCTTTTAACTATTGGGCATCAGCAGTAGAGGAGGCATGCAAAATTTTTTTTTTTTTTTGTTTTTTTTTGAAAAAAAAAATCACTGAAGTAAAGTATTAGTCTTGCTGTGTAGACTGCTAAGTTGACTATTAGCATTGGAGGATTATTTGACAATAACTGGTTTAAAGATAATAAATTAGATAGAGAGAAGTTGCCACCTTTTTCAGAAACAATCAGGCAGATAGACTGAGCAAAGGAGGATTAACATTGACACTAAGATATTGCATCAAGGTGTAGAGAATCATGCATTGGCTATCGCACTGAGCGCTGTTGCCATACATCTCGGAACATAAGCTTTCAATCATTTTAATCCTCCAATCAGTCTTGACATCAGTAGAATAGTGTCCCTAAACTTTCATTCTAAGATCTTGAGGTCAGATTTTCTCTGAGGCTCCTATGTTGGTGAAGCTTATCACATTAAGCCCACCATATTTCAGATTGGAAAAATGATCAAGTAATGAAAAAAAATCGTGAGTGGCGTTTGAAAGATGATGATGCATATACTTGAAGCTAACTCAAAACAAGGCAATAACATTTTTTTTTTCCATGCTTTATCAAGGTTAAACAAGATGATGGTGCTATTCCCTGATTGATACAAACATTTATAGAGGTTTGTCCAGAACGCCTGAAACTAGATCGGATTATCTTTCTATATGCCTATAGAGAAGCTTGCAGATTGGTGGAACTACAAGCAAATATTGTTACATCTTCTTGGGTTTTGTCCGGTAGAGACAGCTATTTGCAAGATACTTAGATCACTTGAGAAGGGACGTTTCTTCCACTTCATCTCAGAAGACTGATGTACTGGTCTATAAGGGAGCAGGAAGAAGAGGAACCCAGAAGGTTGCATAGAAGAAAAGGAAATTAACATCTTTTAAAGGAAATGAAGTTGAACCCAATGAAGCAGGTAATTGAGAAAACTTCACATGAACCCTATTTTGTCTATTGGGACATCTGGCATTTCTTATAAGAAGCTTCAAATTCAACTTCAAGAAAAGATAGGCAGAACCAAAAATGCCAATATTAGTTGGGCTATCAGCCATTCTTGCACTAATTAATGATGAATGGAAAAGTGCTCTAGGACTCAAGTTCTTTCAAACATATCTCCTCTATGTTTTCCAAATGATTTAGCAACGTTTAGATTATCTTGTCATTGTTAGTTTGGAAGTCCTTAAATAATGCATATATCAAATCATGTAGCCAAAAATTTATTTAGTAGAATTGTACATGAAAGTCCCTTAATAATTTTTATTGGAGTAGGATCACTGCTAGATAATCTTAATTATACTTCAAATAGAAGAAAGCCCCAAAGTCAATAGGATTGCACTCTAGAATCTTCAAGTTCTGAATATAGATATAGAGTTTTTAAAACTCTCAATCTTGAAAGAGAATGAATCATTTTCCTCAGAAAAATTCAACCACTTCTTCATTTTCTCTTATTTTCATGATAGAGCAACCTTACCATTGCGCCAAGGCATACCCCCTCATGTTTGCTCAAACCTCTGATTATAAATACATGTGAAATTATTTTTTTCTCAGTTACCTTATGTTTTGCTTAATTTTTTTTGAGCTATTTCCCGTCTGTCTGGTTATCTTATATATTTATGAAAATTAGTATTTTTTTTTTTGAGTCTCCTTTCCTTGATCCACTGACTAGATATCTCAATATGAGGGCTACTCATTCTAGCTAATATATCAACCAGCTAAAACAAGATGATGGCTTTGCAAAGCCACCTACTAAAGTTCTTATCAGAGATTCAGTAATGCAACTAAAACATGTGACATCAGATTATTATAGGCTCGGAAAAAAAAAGTTTTAAACTGATATAGGCAACATGCAATCAACAAGACTTATATTCATTCAGTCACCAACATTTCATAACTAGATAAATTTTCATGATTTCAGAAATATAGTGTCTGTTGAAGAATTAAGATGAGAATGTAATGAGCATACTTGTTGTGAGTAATTGAAAAAATGAACTACATTTCGCAACATCAACTGCACATCTGCTATGAAGTCCAACACCCCACTGTACTCTAAACTGTCCACACGCCGATCAATTCTTCGCAAATCTAGAATATTACTTGTAGCAGTGGCAGTGCTCATGAAATTAGCATTCTGATTCTTCATACATAAATCAGACAGTAGGGGAGTAACTTGGCGGCCATCTTTATTGATTCTCCCCAGAAGCTGGCTAATAACATTCTTGCACTACAAAATAAAACAATAAATATGAAGATAGTTACCCATATACTAATTTACTCATTTCATTATCAATGTGCATGGCTTGAGATTATTAACGCATACCATAAATTAAAATATTAATTTTGCAAGGAGAGTTCGAAATAAATATATATACCACAGAATGGAACAACATACAACAAATTAAGATGCAGCATCAGTTCATATGCAATTGTATATACTAGTCATGAAATTAATTGTTCATCGGTTCATCTAAATTAACAATGTGAGAATTTATATTCTAAATGAAAGAGCTGCTTTATTTCTATAGAATGACTATAGAACTTCTTCTATAGATCAGTCTATTGGTTCAAATAAACATAAATATAAAAAGGAGGCGGTGGGCAAGCTATTCATTCTAGTAGTAATCAGATTGTACATATATTATCATCACAAAAAATATTAATTGCACGGATTGTTAGAAGCTGATGCTTTGAAACCTCGAACCTATATTTGTTCAAGGAGCAAAGCCATCAGATACCCAATCTAAGTATGACAAATGAGATCTTCAACTTGGAACTCTTGACTTCCACGATCAACATGGACCCTAGACAGGCTAACATGCCACAAGGAAATCTCCTATGAACCTCAAAAAGAACTTTCCCATTGAGCAATAATCTCCATTAACATAATTAATCTTAATTATTAAACAAAAAAATATGAGAAAAGAAGCTAGCATTCCACATGAATGCAAAAAACATAAGAACCTAAATTTGCAATTGTATTCTACCAATCAAATGTTATTTTTTCCTGCCCCTTTGTTTGGGTAACATATGTCTACGCATAAAACAAGGAGTCCCATTTTACCACCCTATGTCTAGAACCACTTATAATCCTAGAATTAAAGAGGTTTGTATTCAAACCACCTCTTGCCTCCAATGTACCTTGGAGACAAATATGGGCAAGTGTGAGATTGTTGCATAAATCTTCGATGCATGAGAAAATAACATATATAATAAGCTTAGGATATAAGTACAATACAATTTATCAAATTATTAGGGAAATAAAGAACAAAAAGAAAACAGTTGTTGGCAGTGGACCCTAGAACTTCATAACAATTCAAACTTGAATGCCATCTAAACTATGTTCTGCATCAATTGCAAGTTCCATGCTGTGTCAGAAAAGATGAGTGACAGGAATATCTATTGCTTCCCAGACCTGTCCAAGCATCACGATGCTATAAATTGGCGACTAGTGCTTCAAAGAAAAATGATTTTGCTGTCTTGTAAAATGTTCATGGAAGTCAGCAGTCATACTATATATATTTGTTTCTTTCATGCAACTTAAAAAATATTGGCCTGCTTGCTTACAGCAAGTAAAATGCTAGTTGCAAATTAAAAAATGTGCAAAACCAGCCAACTGGTAATAGATTGGCTAAGCCATGATACAGCAAATCAAAACACAAAGAACTTTAATGACACACAATATAATCATCTCCGAATGGTTACAAAGTTAGAAATGTAAAGCCTTAGTTTCTTTTAAAGCAAAAGCAGGTCAAAAAAATCCAGTGATACGGAAAATATATAGTTGAGAAAAACAGGACAAGAGAAGCTACCTCCCTCAGCGTGCTATCTGACATTTTTGTTCCCATGAAGCTGGGATTACCAGTATTTCTGTCCACTACTTTAAATTAAATATAGCAACCCTTTTTTGCCAATGCTTTGGAAAGCGTGGGAAATTTATTAAGTCTGCCGACGCTTTTTAAAGCGTCGGAATAATTAACGCTAATTATATTAGCACGCCCCCCCCCCCCCCCCTCTCTCTCTCTCTATCTCTCTCTCGGGATTTAAGCGGAATGATTCCCCCTAATTTAGTTTTTTTAAAAAAATTTAGTCCCAGTCACGGCCCTCTCTCTCTCTCTCTCTGGATTAAAAAAAAAATTTAGTCCCCCCCCCCCCCCCCCCCCCCCCCCGCCTCTCTCTCTCTCTATCTATCGGGATTTATCCTCGCCCCCCGCCGCCTTAGAACAAATATAGCCCTAACCCTAATCACCCGCAGCCCCCCTCCTCCCCTCCTCCCCACCGGAGCCCGAGAGCCTCCCCACCCGCAGCCCGAGAGCCTCCCCACCCGCAGCGCCTTGCCTTTTAGACAACCCTAACATCAAAACCCTAACATCACAGGTTAGGTTTTTTCTTGTTTGATTTCCTTTATTTTTTTGTTTCCTCTCTGACTTGGTAGGAAGCATGAATGGGACAGAACATGAAGTGATCTCACTTGCCATGCTTCTTTAACATTCTTCATCTCGGTTTTGAAGGGTAGATTCGCTCAACGAGGGTTGAACTGCCAAAGAGTTATTTAAAGAGGTGGCAAGCATAGAAGGGCAGGTATTGTTTTGCTCTGTCTCTCATAGTTCTTCTTTGATTTGTTCTTATGGACTTTGTTGTTTGGTCTATTGCTTGTTTCACTAACCAGACAACCCTAACATCAAAACCCTAACATCACAGGTTTTGTTGCCTCTTGCCTTTCAGACAACCCTCTGATCACACTTTCTCATATCAAACACAATCTGATTGCGGCTCTTCTAATATCAAGTGTCCACCATCATTTTTAACTGGAAGCTGCATTGATTTTGTTTTAGACATTCTCAAGTAAAGATAAAGGCCTTAAATGGATGGGTATGTGAGAAACTTTATCAGTAGCCTGTCCCCGCATCTGCACCCAGCCACCCACCCCCAGTGCCATTCCAAATCATAATGCTACTTGGTTACTCATAGAGCTTGTTAGGGAAGAAAATATCGTCAGTTTGCCTTGGTTCTGTTTTCTTTCTTTACTTAATCTATCTGCAATTCTGCATGTGAGCATATGTACAATCTGTGTTGCAAGTCCTCGGTCTTGAAGTCGTTGTAGGGTACTCTTTAATCCTGAAAAGACAACAAATCTTGCTAAGTTACATCTGTAACTCTTTATGCAAGCATTTCTCTTCAAGTTTCAAGTAAAACCGTCCAGCATTCTTATCTAGACTCTTGTCAAGATCTTCTCAGTTCTGGACCCTTTTGCCTGTTCGTCAAGTTGGGATCCTATTACAAGATGGTGGACTGGCTTGAGATGAACATTTTGACAGTTAAGAGGGCTCTGTTCCTGGGTTCCATGTCTGCAGCAATGGCTTATAGAATACAATTAGCTTGTGTGGTCATTGTATCTGTGTTTTCTACAATTTTGATTGAACATTTGACTTGATTTTTGTGCTTTTGTCTACTAGAGTGGAAGTTTTTTTGTGGTTCGGACGTTTGGTGTGTTGAAGGCAGTTCATGGTTTTACAGTTAGTTGTGAATTCAGAATTGTTAACCCTGCATATACATGAATGTCCAATGTCCCATTCTGCATGTGGCATTGTATCTGTGTTTTCTACAATTTTGATTGAACATTTGACTTGATTTTTGTGCTTTTGTCTACATTATGGTATTAGAGTGTTGATTCTCCTTCATGTCAGTTATTTATTTAATTATTTCAGTTATTGTCTTGCTTCTTTTGGTTATTGTGTTCTCTCCATATGCATGGTCCGGGCTGCATGTGAGGAGGGGGCAATGTTAAGCATGTTACACATAGACCGATCTTAATGCATATAGACCAGTTGAATCCCATTAGTCCAATGACCATGACCCCACCCACTGCATTGTGACCATTGTATCTGTGTTTTCTATTTCAGTTATTTTGGTTATTGTGTTCTCTCCATATGCACATGTTGTTAAGCATGTTACACATGATCTTAATGCATATAGACCATTGAATGCAG
This sequence comes from Calamus simplicifolius, assembly GCA_900491605.1. NCBI lineage: Eukaryota > Viridiplantae > Streptophyta > Magnoliopsida > Arecales > Arecaceae > Calamus > Calamus simplicifolius. Next base: position 454,077 of record UESW01001427.1, on the reverse strand, counting down.
TTGACATCAGACCCCATATAGACCACTGCATGTGGTTCATTGTATCTGTGTTTTCTACAATTTTGATTGAACATTTGACTTGATTTTTGTGCTTTTGTCTACTAGAGTGGAAGTTTTTTTGGTGACGTTTGGTGTGGAAGGCAGTTCGGTTTTACATTAGTTTGAATTCAGAATTGTTAACCCTGATATACATTGTTGTCCCATTCCGCTTTGGTCCAGTGGTTGGTCATTATGGTATTAGAGTTTGATTCTCCTTCATGTCAGTTATTTATTTAATTATTTCAGTTATTGTCTTGCTTCTTTTGGTTATTGTGTTCTCTCCATATGCATGGTCCGGGCTGCATGTGAGGAGGGGGCAATGTTAAGCATGTTACACATAGACCGATCTTAATGCATATAGACCATTGAATGCAGTCCAATGACATCAGACCCCATATAGACCACTGCATGTGGTTCATTGTATCTGTGTTTTCTACAATTTTGATTGAACATTTGACTTGATTTTTGTGCTTTTGTCTACTAGAGTGGAAGTTTTTTTTGGTGACGTTTGGTGTGGAAGGCAGTTCGGTTTTACATTAGTTTGAATTCAGAATTGTTAACCCTGATATACATTGTTGTCCCATTCCGCTTTGGTCCAGTGGTTGGTCATTATGGTATTAGAGTTTGATTCTCCTTCATGTCAGTTATTTATTTAATTATTTCAGTTATTGTCTTGCTTCTTTTGGTTATTGTGTTCTCTCCATATGCATGGTCCGGGCTGCATGTGAGGAGGGGGCAATGTTAAGCATGTTACACATAGACCGATCTTAATGCATATAGACCATTGAATGCAGTCCAATGACATCAGACCCCATATAGACCACTGCATGTGGTTCATTGATGTCAGGGCCAGCAATCTGAAATCGAAGTCATATTTCCCCTTTTGAAGCTAGAACAGAGTGCTAAAGTTTATTCCTGTCATAAGCTCCATCCTTTAGTTCCAACTTTGAATTGCTTGATCCATTCTATTATGAAAACTTGAGAATATCTTCTCCCTTGCAAGGACATGCTTAATGGGAATGATTTTCATCAAGAAACAAGAGCTTACATATATTTAATCAATCTCTCTCTAGGTTTCTCACACTATGGAAATACTAGTGCCAATGATTCAGCACTTGCGTGGATGTCTATCAAACCATGGTGTAAATTTTGACAACGTGACTTTATTGATGCTAAATAGTTCCAAGCTTGATGAGTCATGTGCTAGGTTCTTTATGTGGAGCTAATTATATAAGACAATGTCAAATTAATAATAGTGTTGATGGAATATGGATTGAAAGGAAGATTTAGATGAAAGCGAATCCAGTACTAGCAGGTTAATTGCTTTTTATCTATATATGTAGAAGTTAACTTGAATGGTGGAGTAAAGTCCATCTCTCCCATATATATGTTATTACTATTTTTGGATGACATATTATAGCTGAGGTCAAGTTTAATTAGTTATATTCTTTTAATAAGAGTTTGCTTAATTATGCTAATATATATCTACCTAAGCCTCATATGGTACCTTCTCCTTCCCCTATCGTGCATGCATAGTTGTTATCTTACCTATAAATTATTGTTGACTAATCATAAAATTATAAAACTAAATAAAGTATGAAACCTTCTATAATTGATAAGTACACTCATGTTTTTATATAAGGATACATTGCTAACTAACCACTAGATCTAGATGATGCAAGAAGCATTTTATTTTATATATACACTTCTATTTTTAAAAGGATTCTATGGTTAACTAGTTATTGGACTCTAAATTCTGAAGCTCTTTAGCGATAGAGGAAATTACTTTTGGGCATCCATTAATATCCATAAATGCTCAAATGTCAGGGGCAGCCCGCACCCCCCCCCCCCTTCTTCAATTTGAACTAGGTTTGCTCCATTCATTTCAAGCCATCATCTCCAGTTCCAATAATATCTGATACCTGAATAACCTATACACTCACTGTTATCACTGCCATACTCTGCCACAATGTACCATCATATTTCTTTCATTCGACGATGGCATAACCTGACCCTTACCCATCACATGATCCTGACATTTAGAACAGACACAGACCTACCTCTCTCCCAATCACCTTGCACATCCTCTGACTCAGCCATTTGATAAAAGAGCCCCACAAATTTCTTCCACCATCACCTCAACCAGCTCCACTAAATCCACCTCTTCATCCACCACTAACTCATCCTCTGCTTCTCCCTTGAGCATCAAGGCCTTCCCTTCATCTCCTACAAGTGCTCCACCTGGTTCCGATGAGGTGGCACAAGGCTTGCATGGTTGCCTTCTTCTGATTAATGTGAGTTGCCCATGTTTGAAGATGAGTATTCTCTATTTGTTTGCTTCCTAAAGCCAACTACAAAGGAGTTACCTATAGGGTGTTTGATGCATTACAATGACTTGCACAGCTTGATGTACAGCTATGAATATCTGATCAATGTGCTTTGCAAATTGGGAGGTTGAGATGATAGTTGGGTTGTTTTGGAAATAATAAACCTCTGGGATTATACTTATTGTTGTTAACCATGAAGTCTTGATCTATGAGCTGTGTGAAAAAGATGATATCTTAGGTTGAAGGAAAAGACAATCATTACAAATATAGTACTTAGCTCTATGATTATTTTTGTGAAATGGGAAAAACCTCACCACTCCACGTATGAGGTGATGGGATTCATAGTTTTCATCAAATCAAATGGCAGAAACCTAATCAGATTTGCCTAAAGCTATCACCATTGCATCAGACCAAACTGGACTAACATCTGCCCTAACTACAGATGCATAAGAGGTAGTTCACTGAAGAAACCAGTTACAAGAAACCAACAAGACCATTAATATGTTATATTTTCAAACAAAAACAGTATTATATGCAGAAAATTCTATAAATATTGAAGATGTATGGATATCACCAGATCTCTCATGTGCATGGCAAAGTTATCTCAGGAAGTATAAAAACCCTGGTTTCACAGATAAAACTAATTAAGCTATTCAGGCTAGATTTTTACTAGTTATAAATGATCTAGTTTTGCCTATGTCTCGCAACTATTAAGATTTGTTCATCCGAGAGTCTATACAAACAAACAAATAGTTTTGCAATGCAAGGGAAAACCAATTTTATTAGTGAAGGTTTCAGTAATGGATATGAAGCATATGTGATGAACAATGTGCACAGGAATTCTAGGTAATATTGTAATAATTTGTTAATGATTCAGACCATCAATGCTGTGACATCCAAATTTGACACCTATATATGCACCAAATCTGATTCTTATATCAAACTTTTCATGCATCATTGAAAACAAGTTGATTAATCAAACTTTTCATCTTGATACAGCTGTAAGCTATACAAATTTGCAAATAAATAGAGCTATTCAAAATATAAATCATGCACATTTAATTAGAAATTAAAGCAATACATTGTGTTGTCTTGAAAGTCAAAGCTTCCAATGTAATGGACGTGTCCACATTAGTTCCAACATGTGGATGACTTGACAGATGATCATCTAATATCTACTTTATTACTGGACCAGCCAGCTGAAATTTTTGGATGTTGTAGGTGGAACACAGAAGTATGAATAATGATAATGCTAATAATAATAATAATATATTTGTCCATCCTTCCACTTTTCTCCTCTTTTGCTTCAGGCAAGAAGGAGATTGGAAGCTCAAGATAATTAACTAAATGATGTTTCATTTCAATATGGTGACTTAGCTTTGGGGGAGCTTCTAAAATGCTTAGCATGAAGCTAAACACAATAGGCTAGAATCGAAGGCATGCTTCCTTTTTTGAAGATCTACCTAACATTTTATTGTTGCTCTGCAGATATATTATATGATTCATGGTCACCAGCAATGACTGTGAGTTCTGTCTGTATTAATATCTTAAAAACATCCAATAGCAATGACTGTGAGTTATGTCAAATTTGTTAATGAGCTGGCCTGATATCTTAAAAACATCCAATAGCAACAACAGTATAGCAAGCATACTAGCAATCATTGAAAAGCTTATACAGCTATACATATGCCATTATACTCCATTTCTTAAAAATCGCAACATAAGCTACATTAATGATGCCATAAATGCTTGTTGTTTCTGAGCATTGGACAGAATAGAGCGAGCTTGATTGTTAGATTGCAACATAAGCTACATTAATGTGTACATCTGAATATATTTCCTTAGTTATTGTTTTGAAGGATTTTTCATAAAAAATGTTAAATCTTAGTATCTGTGATTATATTTTCTCCTTCATGTTGAAAAATTTTTATATTAAATCCTACTATCTGGGATTATATTTTCTTAGTTACGGTTTTGAAGGATTTTTTGTGTTAAATACAGTGGTTATATTTTCTTCATGCTAAATACTTCATGAGAATTTTTCAAGTTAAATCTTAATATCTGTTATTATATTTTCTTAATACAAATTAAAAGGAATTGTTAGGTGCCCAACAAAACGTTATATGTTATTTTATGTTCTTGTTATTATTTGTTCTCAGTACAAATTAAAAGGGATTTTTAGGTGCCCAACAAAATGTTATATGTTATTATATGTTCTTGTTATTATTTGTTCTTAGTACAATTAAAAGGGATTTTTAGGTGCCCAACAAAATGCTACAAGAAACGCTAGAGAACTATGGGATGTTGTATTTCCAAATTTAAACATTGTCCCTGCTTAACTACAAGTGAAAAGAATTATGCTGTTTTCTAACACCCTTGGATCTTGTTAATTTGAATTTCTTTTTGGTTACATCATGATTTTATATTTTGCTTTTGTCTGATGATTCATTTGAGACAAATTTATTTTTTTTCAATCTTCAAGCAATGTATGCTTATCTGTTGGTGTTTCTATATGCCTGCTACTAAATGTTGAACACTAATGATGATAAAATACGTGCAGGATATTGAATAAAAGTTGGTTGTTTATCGATCATTTATCCTAAAATGGATAAAAGTTGGATAAATAAACCAAGAAATACTAAAGAATATTTAGATGGAGTTCGTGATTTCATTAAATTTGGTATGGATAAAAGTAGTTTGAATGGAAAGATCTCATGTCCGTGTCGGCGATGTGTTAACAGTTCTTATCTAGATCCACAAATCATTGAAGAACATTTGATATGGAATGGTTTTGCTAGAGGTTATACTCGGTGGGTTTTTCATGGAGAATGTATGTTGCCAATATTAAGTAATCAACCCTCCTCGTCTGATATTGGATCTGGTAATATGAAAGATAACCTTGCAGGAGATGATATGACAGGTTTGATCACAGATGCTTTTCGACATGGTGTTCAAAACTTTAGAGGTTCATCTAATATACATGAAACGGGTGGAATATGTGATGGTTCTACATTTATGGAACAAACATTTGTTGAGGAGCAGATGCAATCATCAACTACTGAGTCAGCTTGGTATCATAATTTGATTAAAGACGCAGATGAACAATTATATCCGGGTTGTTTGAAATTTTCTAAGATCTCTTTTCTTATACATTTATTTCATATAAAATATATGAATGGATGGTCCGGAAAGAGTTTTACCATGCTCCTCAAATTACTAAAGGATGCATTTCCAGAAGGCTCCGGTTTACCATCCTCTTATTATGAAGCAAAGAAAGTTGTTAACAAATTGGATCTTGGATATCAAAAGATCCATAGTTGTCCGAAAGACTGTATGTTATATCATGGTGAAAATGCTGATCGAGAGTCATGTAATGTTTGTGGATCTTCACGATGGACAACTCATGAAGAGGATGAGGATGATGTAACGAACAAAACAAAAAAACCGGTGAAGGTATTGCGTTACTTTCCTCTAATTCCTCGATTGAAAAGGCTATATTCATCCTCGAAAACAGCTTCATTAATGAGATGGCATGATGAAGGGCGTACGAAGGATGGAATGTTGAGACATCCAGCAGATAGTCTAGCATGGAAAGCATTTGATACTAGGCATTCTGATTTTGCCTCTGATATTCGTAATGTTCGGTTGGGTTTAGCTTCAGATGGCTTCAATCCTTTTCGGACTCTAAATTCTACATATAGCACTTGGCCAGTTGTTCTAATACCATACAATTTGCCACCATGGTTGTGCATGAAACAATCCTCGCTTATCTTGTCAATGGTTATTCCAGGTGATAAGGGTCCAGGAAATGATATTGATATTTTTCTACAACCTTTAATAGAGGAATTGAAACAGTTATGGGAAGGTGTCGATGCAATTGATGCTTCAAATGGTGAAACATTTAAATTACGGGCAGCTTTGTTGTGGACTATTAGTGATTTTCCAGCATATGCCAATTTATCTGGCTGGAGTACAAAGGGAAGGGTTGCATGTCCTTGTTGTGCAGATTCGACACATTCAATTTGGTTAAAACATGGAGGAAAATTTTGTTATATGGGTCATCGTCGATGGTTAGAACCAAATCATCCGTTTCGTTTTCAGAAAGATTTATTTGATGGTACCATAGAATTGGGATGTGCACCAATTCCACCTTCTGGAACTAATGTTCGTATACAAATGGATTCCATTAATTACATATATGGTAAATTCTCAAAGTCTTCTACAAAAAGAGGAAGGAATGATCAAGAAGGATTGTCAGAAGAAGTGACTATTAGTAATATGGATGCACAAGTATTTGAAGATTCAGATAATTTTTTTGAAAAAGAAAATGAGGAAGATGTACAGATAACATGTACAAATCAGCCTAGCAAGCATTTATGGAAGAAAAGGAGTATCTTCTTTGACTTACCTTATTGGGAACATAATCTTATTCGGCATAATCTTGATGTCATGCACATAGAGAAGAATGTTTGTGATAATCTACTTGGAACATTGTTGAATGTTGATGGAAAGACCAAAGATAACATGAAGGCACGATTGGATTTAAAAGAATTGGGTATCCGATCGGAGCTTCATCCTATTATGCTTGCTAATGATAGAACTTATTTGCCTCCTGCATCTTATACAATGTCTCCTCAAGAAAAAAATTATTTTCTTGCAGTATTAAAAAATATTAAAGTACCTGATGGATATGCATCAAACATTTCAAGGTGTGTGCATCTTAAAGATATGAAAATATCTAATCTCAAAAGTCATGATGGTCACATATTGATGCAAGATATCTTACCAATAGCGGCAAGATCATCAGTGCCTAAACAAGTTCTTGCAGTTATAATTCGGCTATCATCATTCTTTAAGGCATTATGTTCAAAAGTTATTGATCCTGGAGAGCTTGATCAGTTGGAGTCTGATGTTACTATTACACTTTGTCAGATGGAAAAGATTTTTCCTCCTGGATTTTTTACTATTATGATACATTTACTTATTCACTTAGCTTCGGAAGTTAAGCTTGGTGGACCGGTACATTATAGATGGATGTATCCTATTGAGAGGTACGACATATAGGCTGATGTATCCTACTGATCGATCCACTATAATTTTTAATAAAAGTAGCATCATAATTATGCTATATTTAAAAATTAATTTATGTTGTAGGTACCTTGTGCGATTGAAAGATTATGTACGAAACAGAGCCTATCCAGAGGGTTCGATTGCAGAAGGATATATTGCTGAAGAGTGTTTGACATTTTGTTCAAGATATCTTCAAGATGTAGAGACAACATTTAATAGACCTCAACGGTATAGTGATTTCGTACATAATGCAGAATTGTATAAGTTTTCAACTGCAGGTAGAGTCTTGGGAAAAACTGAAACTATTGTATTGGATCCTAAATCAATGGCACAAGCACATCGTTATGTGTTACTCCATAGTGAAATAATATCTGACTATCGTAGGTCAGTATGATCTATTGCATTTCACGTTTAAATATCATATCTTATTTTTTGTTCTAAATGAATAAAGTAAATTTTATGCAGCGAATTTTTAATGTCTCAACGACAAGCTAATCATGGCACTCGACCTAATCCAAGGATTGAACAGCGATGGTTAGTCGAGTTATTTCCTGAATGGCTTTCAAAACAGGTTTGATATATACTTAGAGAATATATGTATAGAGTTAGTATCAAATAACCTGTTAACATTCCTTTTTATTTTCTAGGTATCAATGATGATGGAGAGAAATTTTTCAGCTGAATTAATAGCCTTGGCTCGAGGACCTAACAAAGTTGTCAATAGATATAATGGTTTCATAATCAATGGTTTTAAATTCCATACTAAAGATCGTGAGAAATTTAGAAGAACACAAAATAGCGGTGTTATGGTGGAAGCAGATGGAAAAACTTATTATGGTGCACTAAAAGATATTTATGAGTTAGATTACTACGGAATCTTTAAAGTCATATTATTTAGATGTGACTGGGTAGATATAAACTCATCAAGGGGTTTAAAGAAGGATACAAATGGATTTACACTTGTAAATTTTACAAGGTTGATACATACTGGTGCCTTATTGAAGGATGATCCATTCATTTTTTCTTCTCAAGCTCGTCAAGTATTTTTTGTACAAGATGCAAAAGATAAAGATTGGGCTACTGTTATTAAAACAAAACCGAGGGACTTATATGATATGGGAAAGCAGTTGGAAGATGATGAAGATGATGACACTTATACGCATTCAATGCCATTCAATTTTGTACCGGTTGATGACATACATGCGACAGTATCCTTGGTTAGGACAGAATTTGAAGGAAATGATAATGCTTGATTCTTATTGTTGGTATTAAATTTTGTACTATAATGGACTTTCTTAGAAATTTTGTGATGCACCTCGGCCGTACTCTCAATATCCAGATTTCTTCTGGCTTATAAAAACTCTTTTGTATACATTCTAGAATTAAACTTTGTTTGTTGAATGGACTTAGATTCTTCTGTCATTCCATTTCTTCCATTAGGTGTTGATTTTAAGGTAAATATTGTTGACATTGGGGAGAAACGATTGAAGCTTGCAATCTGGGATACAGGTACAGGTACGTATTTTCTCATTTTTGTTTGAGACCTTAAATGTTGAAATTGGCAAGTATCCCATTTCAACATTTAATACAGGTACGCATTTTCTCTGTCCATAAAATTCTTGTTTTGTTTCCCACAAGCCTTGTTTTGTATCTAATGAGTTTGTTTCCCACAAACCTATGGCCTAACCCAAAATTAGTGGCTGATTTTCTTGATTGAAGAACGTCCTGTCATTCAAGCAGTGGCTGATTTTCTTGATTGAGGTGTATAGGTCATTGGCGTCTAATAACTTTGTTCTAATATTCTTAGCCACATTGCTTGTTTTCAAAGCCTATTTTAAGTTGTATTGCAAAGAGCCCAGGGAAAGATAGTCTGCCACCTAATATTTTCAAGATATGGTCATATTAGAGAAGAAAGAAAGTTTCAATTAGTAAGAGGAAGACTTGAGACAAATTTATCAACGTATACATATAGCACGTATGGAAGGAGAGAAGCTTTAAAAAAAAAATTACAATAGAATATCTGATTTTAAGTAAATTTTGGTGGGGGACAATTTCTCTCACACACTATTCTCAAAAAAGAAAAAGAAAAAAAAAATCTTAGCCATATTATACATGTTTTATACTCTCAAAATGCTTTTCTTCATTCAATCATATGGAAAGCAATTGTCCATGGATGAGATTATCATAACAAACTCATCAGAGAGGAACTGTGGATTAAGTTAATAGTTGGATGGCATGAACGAATCCACCACCAAAATAGCTCTTGTCCTAGCTTGCTGGAATGCTTTGGATCTGACCCACATAATCTGTGAATGAATTCTGACACCAAATAATTCCCAATTAGTTTGATTAATAGAGTAAAATGAGGAGAATCATTTGGTCAATGGGCTATTGAAAACTTTTTATCAGTTGTCAAGTTACTAAGCTCACTGATCAAGCGGAAATGCCCCCAGCTCACAAGCAGTGAAGACGCTTGGCTACTCTAGGTTACTCCATTCACACATTCCAGACACCAGCACATACATATAAATTTGCACTCTTTAATCTTCATCTTTCTCCTTTTTCTTACTTAGCTTTCAATAAAAAAAAAACTCACTCTTACCCCTTTGTTTAATATATATATATATTTAATATTTATTTTCACTAACTCTTACTCTAATGTAAATGATAGGTGACATTATGCCGCGCTCACAGACAGAGGGTCGCACTTCTGCTTCATCACAGCAGGTTCATGCTGGTTCTTCAGCAGGTCCATCATCTTCTGGGCATCATGATCCTATTGTTGGTGTAGGAGGTCCATCTTCTGAGCATCATGATCCTATTGTCGGTGTAGGAGATGATGAGCTACACATTCAGGGTAATTTATTTTTTTATTTAGTTTGATAAAATATCTTTACACTTTTTACTATAGTTTACACATGCATATCTATTTTTATGCAGACGAATCTGGGAGGGTTACACGCAGACGCGGATCCATGTTAGTTCGGGATATATGGCAGATGCGTGAGGGTGAGCAGATAGTGGTTGAGTGCAATCAGCTGGGGCAACCAATTAAAAAAGCCGCTAGCTTATTGAGTTCCTTTTTAGGGTCAGTTGCACGGAGGCATCAGCTATGTCCATTAAGTTATGCAAAATGGAATGACATGCTTCCAACGTATAAAGTTGAGATTATACGAGTTGTGCAGGTAAAAATTTGAATCTAAACATTTCTTATTTTGTATACTTGTTATATTATGCTTTGTTTTATATTTTTTTAATTTACAAACAGCTTATTTTATTTTAATTAAGTCAATTATTAGACTTAACAATTAAATTGTTTTGCAGTCTAAGTTTGTACTACCTCCATCCACTCATGATTTTGTATTGAAGTCTCTAAACCGAAAATGGAAAGAATATAAGGCATATTTGAAGATGAAGTACAAGTTGCCGGGTATGACCGAGGAGCAAGTAGTTGGTACTTGTCCTCCTGATGTACCCCCTCATCAGTGGATGGAGTTGGTTCATTACTGGTTCTCCGAGAGGGGACAGGTATGTTGTTATTTAATAATTTAAGATACTTTAAAATTTTTTTTTTCAAAATATAATAAGTATATTTATTTAATTTTGCAGACATATTCTAATATTGGTAAAGCTGCACGAGCATCTCTGTCTGTTCCCCATACATCGGGATCCAAGAGTTATGCGCGAGTCAGACAAGAGTTCGTATGTTCCTTAAACTAAAAATTTATATTTTTTATATCAAATCATTTACTTGTTCCAGAAACTATAAAATTCAGAAACTATAAAATTCAGGATTCATGATAGTTAACACATTACTCAGCATATTCATTCTATGTATATAGCTTTAGATTGACATTAACGGTACAGCATCTCAATTGAGAGTTGATAACTGCTTATTGAGAATGACTTGATAGACTTGAAAGCTCAAGTTTCTTTTACCTATTTATGTTGGCAGCTTTACAAACATCCTCCTTGCCCAAAAAAGTGTCAAGTCTCGTAGGATGATGGTTAAGGAATAAAAGGTTTAAATTCATTTCGAAGTTGATTTAGGATTGCCAGGGCCAGTTTATCACTTCCAGTGGCATTAAGATAAGACATCTTAAAAGAAGAAAGACATGAAAACAAGCGTATTTAATTGAATTAATAAACAGCATTTTTTATTTTGACTTGCTACACACCTTCGTCATCATAAAGTACTTGATTAATGATGATATTGTGAGCATCAATCTCAAACTTTGTCAATTCTTGTACCAATCTCTCTGTTTCATAGAGAGAAAGGAACTCTGGAATGCAAACACAGACAAAGGTTGTCAAGTCCTGCCAAAAAAAATTAGTACCAAGTCAAGAGAATGAGCGTACTTTTGACATAGCCTAAACATGGACCATGCATTTCCAGATACAAATTTAATAATATAGAACACAACCAGAAACTTGGATTCACGAATGAGGATATTGTTATAACTACATATGAGCACGATCAATTTCAGGAATTAACACATTGGAAATCAGCATAATGACAAAAGTTATAGTTAACTACAGCCTACAAGTTTGCTTGAATCACACTTTTCAAGTGAACCAGGTTTGCTGGGGTAAGGCTGAAATAATTCTTTGATACTGGAACTTATTCCACATTTTATGCATCTTTAACAGGCAAGGTATACAAGAATCCAAAAGGAAGAAGTGATGGGAAAAGCTGCAAAACAACAAGAAATCTTTCCTTAATGTCCATTTCATAAAGAGCTTATGAAATTTAGATGAGTTGAGTTGAGTTGAGTACAAGGTAGATGTATTAAGTGATGCTACCGGCACAGAGTAAATTTCTAATACATCATGAATGGTGGTTCTTTTTCTTCATAAAAAGACTTGTAGGTGATGGGCTAGACCAAAAGGTGTTGCTTTCTCCCAAAGCCACTCACCCCCAAAATTTGGTGAAGGTGGGATTCAACCGAAAGTTATTTAGTAGTTAGTCCAACTGCCAAAAACTTTACAAGCTTAGTAAGCTGGCAGTTTCAGTGATTTACATTTCTTTAATAATATTAAAGAGAATATGTGCACCATATGTTGATCTGTTCAACTACGTGTGTCAAAAGATGGTCAAAAAGCAAACACAAGAAAAATAAAATTAGCAAATCCGATTATGGAGAAAACAAAAGATGATATTAAATTATTAGTTGGGATTTTTGCATGTAAATAGGACCAAAACAATTGCATATGCCACACAAATACTAAGAAGTTAGAGCACAATATGTTAAATAAACTATCTTACATGTTCTGCCATACATATTTTGTGAAATTTCCATGAGACATGGATTTCATGTTTAACAATCTGTTTAAGTCACAATTAACATCGTATGCCATATCTTCTAAATCTGTTTTCTCTTTGAATAGATGCTTCACATAAGCTCTAGAAGCCTAAACATGTTTTTCTCCCCAAATTTGTTTGCCTTCCGAATAATGCCTTGCTAATTGCAAAGGTGATTGCAGCATTTAGGATAATTTTAAACTTTGGTATTGGGGATAACTTTCCTATCTTGAATATGTTGTTTAAATGTCTCTTAAACTACCAAATCCACTGATTATAGGCTGCATTATGACAGTATGCTCTTATTTAATTTTGAGATGTATCGCTCCACAATTTCAAGGGTGATTATTCCCACATTCATCATCACTCCACCCAGTCGATCATGGGCACCACATTTGTTGGGTGAATCTCTAAAGAGGCTAAGAGATGCTCGTTGCCATCTTGGGATGTCCTTAATCATATATTGAGTATCATATGCCCTATGCCAGTTAGAGGACAACATAGTATGATTTGTCTTCATCTTGTGAAGACATGTGCCCTGGCTTTTCTCTAAAACAAGGAATTTGTAACTATCCATATATTGAGAAAGTGCTGTCTTCTTTTTACTTGAGGTCCTCATGAAGTCCATGACTATGCCTTTTCTGCTTTAAGATCCCTGCAGAATTTCTTGAGATTTTCAAGTTCTATGGTTAGTGCACTATTTTCACTGTTCAGTTCAGCCACCTTCCTTGCCAGCTCCTCACATTCTTGCTGGTAACACATAAGAGAGCAAGACAATTAGGCCCCAGCAACTCCAGCTTATGAATGATAGGAAAACACATGAGAGTTAAAAATGAAAATGGCACTTCAAGAGGGGAAAAGTGGCATCAAAACTTGTCTTCATAACAAGCACTTCATGATACAAGCACCAACATTTTACACTTAACTAAGCAGCTCATATAAATGAAACTGATGAAAAGAATGGGAAAGACAGGATTAATTTTGATGTAATTTTCAGTTTAGTCTCTGTCTTCTCCAATCTTTAGCAATGTTTCACATGTTTTTACATTGACATGAACAATGTGTGTATGTAGGTATAAATGCATGAACGGACAACTTAGTTTTATCAATATAAAATTTAGTTTTAAAAAAATGTAATATTTCTTGTAGATGGATGAGCATGGACGGAAACCTGGTGAGGTGGAGTTTTACCGAATGACTCATATTCACCGTGATGGCACTTTTGTCCGAGATGAGTCAAGGGACTTATATGTAATTATTTATTACAATTTATTTCATGCAACGATTTTAATTTGATTTTATTATTCAATAAGATCTAACTAATTTTTTTAAATTAATACAGGAAAGAGCTACAGCTCTTATTGCTGAGCGTGTTGATGACTCTATACAGAGTAGTCGTATTGAGGCCGACGTATTTACGGAGTTGATGGGGCCGGAGCGCTATGGTCGAGTGAGGGGTTATGGAGTTGGAGTCACCCCCACTCAGTTATCTGAGATGAATAGAAATGAACGTGTTGCTGCAGATTCTGCAAATGTTCGCAGACTTGAGCATGAGATGGAGGAGATGCGACAGAAGAGTGCCAATGATAGAGCAGAGATGGAGGACATGCGACAGAGGAGTGCCGCCGATAGAGCAGCGATGGATTCTATGAGAGAGCACATTGAGCGGCTTACATCTATCGTACACATGTTTGTTCCACATCAGGTATATATATATTATTATTAAATATATATTCTTATATTATATCAATTATTTATCTAATATATTGCAATTGATAGTTAAGCAAATTAATTTTTTTTAATTATTCTTATAGGCTCCTGGAGCATCAGATCGGAGCGGACAGGGTGACGATCTTCCTCCTACAGATCATTGACCTCACCTACTTTTATTTTAGATCTTCCCTTTTATGTATTTTTAAATTTTGTTAAACTTTAACTTGTAACTCTCTTAGTTGATGCAATGAAATATATGCAATGTGATTTTAAGAATGTATGAAATGTAATTTGGAATTAATGTAAGCAATGTGATTATTAATTGCATTAATTTTGGTTTAATATACAGGTTTAATTTAAATGTTTGTAAATTTAGTTTAACAAATTTACTTCTAAATTTAGTTTAACAAATTTAAAATTTAGTTTAATATACATTAACTTCTCAGTTAAATTTAGGGAACTTTCTGTGATTTATGTTGCTGAAACAAAAAATAATGCAAGAATTGAGATCTTGTGAATTCTAATTCCCCTGCACATTGAAATGTAATAATTATTTGTTTTGGTCGATTGGTTTGTACACAGTTTTTGTGGAAAGCTTGAAACTATTCTGTTTTTTGTTAGAAAGGGAAATTTCCTATATTTGTTACGTCCAAACTCCAAAGGTTCTGTTCTGATATTCTTCCTTCCGAGTACTGGTTTCCTACTTCCTGGTCCTCAGGTTTGTTGTTAATTTCATATTGTGATTGAATTCTTTATGATTTCTGACATGGAAATTGACGAACTTGGCTAGTAGGTTTTTTCAAGTTGAATTATGGGATGGGTAGGTGTCGGATGAACATTCAGACTGCACCAAACCTGGTCATGGAATAAGGTAAGGTCACTCAAAAAGCCTCTTAATTACTCGTCGGATGGTAATAATATATAATTATCATAGTAATTAGACTAATTATCCTGCTGCTCATTCCATTACTAACTAGTATTGGAAGCTTGGGCAAATCGAAAACGCATGATGAAGTTCACAGTGTTCACGTGGATGGAGCCCGGATTACCAACACTAAAAATGGCCTAAGGATCAAGACATGGCAGGTAACAATGCTGGTGGTCCTGGCCCTCCTCCTTTTTTTGCATATATATATATATATATATATATATAAACAAACATATTACCAATCATTTCTCATTCAGCTTCTTTTTCTTATTCTATATGATCGATCTGCAACTATGTGTCAGGGAGGTAGTGGGTATGCCCGCAAAATAGTTTTCCGGAATATTCTGATGAAGAACGTCTCAAACCCAATAATCATCGACCAGTACTACTGTGATTCATCCGAGCCATGTAAAAACCAGGTATGGTACTTATTAATTTACACTCTTAATTTATCTGGAAAGCTCATCATCATCTTAATTAGTTAGCTCCACAAAGAGAGACAGAGAGAGAGAGAGAGATTTTTACCTTTCGTTGGTCATGATGCAATTGCAGACTTCAGCTGTGAGGGTGGATGAGATTTCTTTCATTGACGTCAGGGGAACTTCAGCAACAGAGCACGCAATTAAGTTTGCTTGCAGCGACACATTTCCATGTGAGAAAATATTACTGGAGGACATATGGTTGTCCCTGGAGGCTGGTGGTGGGAACGCTACCGCTTATTGTTGGAAGGCGTCAGGTCTCAGCTCTGGTTTGGTGTATCCACCTTCTTGTCTCTCAAGCTCCGACCTCCTCCTAGGACCAGCGCATGAACAACCATGTGATTATCAGACAAAAGCGTCAGGTTGACACTGACTGCTCCAAGAAGCCATGGCAAAGATAAAAAAATCACGGGGTAGCGAAAGCTTTTGACTCGTAATATTTTTATCTCTCTTTTATGGGTGGTTCTTATCATCTGTCTGGTCCTCTCAAGCATATGACAATTTGCTGTCAGTTCCTAATATTTGTTCTTTTAAGAATACTGATTGATTACCTTTGATACCAAATGGCTGGAGTATGATGCCAAGAAAACATGTGGAAATAGATGATGCTTTTGGGGCGATCAGATTTAAGACCAGGTCACTTTTACTGTCAATTTTTGTTGTACTATTGCCCGGCAAGTGGAAGATTCATACAAGCAACGCTTGTTGTCATATTAATATGCCTTTTAATAGCGTAATTGCATTAATTTTGGTTTAATATACAGGTTTAATGTTTGTAAATTTACTTTTTTAAAAAAAAAATTGACCGTAATATGCCGACGCTTTTAATAGCGTCGGTAGGTTATTTAAAACCCGACGCTTTTGAAAGCGTCGAGTTGTTTAAAAAGCCGACGCTTCAAAAAGCGTCGGCATATTATATGCCGACGCTTTAAAAAGCGTCGGCAGGTTTATATGCCGACGCATCAAAAAGCGTCGGCAGATTTATATGCCGACGCTTTTTAAAGCGTCGGCATTTTTATTTTTACCGACGCTTTCCCAAAGCGTCGGCAAATTTCGTAACCACCCCCATTCTACCAACGCTTTATAAAGCGTCGAAAAACGTATCCCGACGCTAAAAAAGCGTCGGGAAATAATTTAAAAGCGTCGTTAAAGTTTAAATTTACTGTAGTGGTCCTTCCCATTCCAATTTTCCGTAGGAAGTTCATTTCTATCCTCCACAGATCCAGAAATGCAATTGTAACTCAGCTTAATAGAGGTGCTAACATCATGCCTATCCGGAACAGGCTCGCTAAATGTGGCCAGATCCCAATCAGTCTTAAATTGCATATCATGATCATGGTCCACCTACAAAGGAAGTTGAGAACCATGCTGGGAAAAGATCATCTTCTGCAAAGGAAGTCGTTCCAGGTGTCTAACCATTGTTGCTTTCCCCTTCCCAATGAAAGGCTCCTGTGGCAAATCGTATCCTTTACTTGAAGAAGAAAGCACAGGATCTTGCTCAACAGTCTCTGCATGACTTGCATGCGTGCTTACATTCATTGCAACTGTTCTTTCATGGCTAGCAATTCCTGGTGAAAGGAATATTTTTTGCAGTTGCAAAGTAGGAGGTGGAGGTGCGATGATATCAAGAACTACTTGTGGAATTTTACGATCGCCACGCTGCAAAACATAATCATGATTAACAAACGTAACGCTGTATTTAAATGTGTCTGCTGTACTCTTGCATCAAGAAAAGAGCTCAACTAATGAACAAACAGAGAACAGACTACTTAAACTTAAGAGGAAGGGAGACGGGGATGGATACCTTGATACGAGTAAATGCTATTATTTGTGCTTTAAGAGCTTGAAATTGTTGCTTCGTAAACCCAATATTTTGCTGTGTCACCTGAGCTAATCCCCATGAGATGGAAAGCGGGTACCAATGATCTCAGTTGAAGAAACTGCCGGTTGAGACGTTGGTTGGCTCATTTGCTTTGGTTCAGTGTAACAGTACTGTATTGGTAGTGTTTGAGTGGCAGCAAATTTTCTCTTAGCATTTGAATGTTCAATGGTCTGGATTGTGCTCCCAGCTGAAGATTGTGGAGGATGCATGATTAGCCCTCCATTTACACTTGTTAATGGAGTTCTGGCTGCCCTATGATCATTTTGGTTCTCCTTGTTCTGAATGACAAGTGGCTTTTGCCTCTGAATATTGGAGGAATTGATCACTAAAGTAGAAGAATCCCCAGCACCTGACATTGACCCAGAATGATCAGCCAAGGATTTCCCATGAGCTGCAGGATTTTCACTGCCACTGGGTAAGGATAAGGCTTGCTGCTTTGAGGAAGCCAAGCATGACCGTTGTGCAGCTGTGCTGGCTTCATTTGGCTCCTGCATTCCAGCCAATCTAGCAGACTGCAACACTTGAGTCACCAGATTGGCATTAGGTGGATGAGTCAGGTCAATGTTACGCTCCGCGGCCCATCCTAGAATTGCTTGCGATTGTGCCATCATCAATTGGTTGTTTGCAATATCCTCTGTGTTTGCTTGTGCCTGTAGTGATTGTTGCATGGGCCCAATTGCTGCTGTCTGGGGAAGCTTCAGTTCATTTATTTTCTCAGATGGGGAAGCTTCAGATGCATGAGGATGATGCACATCATTGAAATTCCTTAGTGTCTGGGAACCAGATGTAGCACCCAAAGATAATGGAAAGTTAGCCCTGCAGGCAAGGACTTCATCTAGCCCACCAGCTCTATAAGGACCTCCTTCAGGGTTTCTTAGAGGCAGCTGTGGCTGCTGCTGCTGCGATGACTGCAAAGAATGGGAGAATTGAGGTACATGCATCATTTAAAACAGAAATTACTAAATGATTGTAATAAGTTCAGCTTTGCAATAAATTATCCCTCAGTTACTGCAACTCATCATAGTAAAAACAGAAACAGAATGTACAAGAAAAGGCTACAGCATTGAATATTCAAAACCATATTATTATTTCATCCAAGTCTTAGGCCAAAGAAGTGTGAGATTTTCCTCACAACATGATGTTTTAGCATGCAAAGAGCTTGTTGTAGGATTATGAAATAAATAAATATACAACTGTGCCAAATTGTGAAAAAAAATCAAAATAAGTTTTTTCAAGGATGGAATCAAGGCCATCGATTCCACTGCAGAAATGTTATCACTTCCACGTATTTACCGCTTATCCCTTCATAAATCCCCATGCAACAGTAATAACGGTCTCTCCACCAGTGCCAAGAAAGCGCGAAATCCAACTCACTTGCGTTAGCGTGAACTTTGCTACTGGATTGATTCAAACTCTACGGTAGCATAAGAGGAGGAGGATTCTTTTCACAAACATATCAACTAATTTTGATAATCCGGGATTGATTGTCTTTAAAAGTGAAAATGCAGCCATTTTGTGCCAAAAAAACCACAATGTCATTTGATTTTTGTTCATTGTAATATTCTTGAATTAAAAATGTTTGGCCCACGGCCCCAAAATAACATGTGGGTAAGGATTCTTAACAAATAACAAGAGAAATAAATTAGAAATAAGTGATTATTTTTCTTATGGAATTGCTACAATAAAAGGAATAAATTTTAGAGATAAAAGTATCTACTAATACTTCATTACAATGAGTGCCCCTGTTACATGGCCAAGGTGTGGAGTTATCATACTAGAATGGAAATATGAATGCTATATGTCAATGGCTTATTTTATAAATATGTCATCTAGAACCTAAAAAAAAAAATTGAGAAAGAAAAGTATATTACAATGAGTGCCCCTATTACATGGCAAAGGGTATGGAGTTATCATACTGGAATGGAAATATGAATGTTATATGCCAATGGCTTATTTTATAAATATGTCATCTAGAACCTAAAAAATATTGAGAAAGAAAAGTACTAGAAGGATTTATAATATAACTAGTAGTTTGCAACAAAGCATAGGTGTATGTATATATTGATTTGCAACACATGTATGATACATGAAATAATAATCCTACCAGCAATTAGAACAATGAAGTAGTTTATAACTATAGTTTTTATAGTATTACCATAATGATAATCTTATAATCTTGAGAAATATAAGGCAACATCGTATATGTTCCTATTATATTAGTTGAGTTATCTTATAATCTAGTTAACTAAGGAAACTATTAGACCTACTTATCTAATTTTGAAATATTTAAAGATGATTAAATTATTTAGAAACATTGAAGTTCTTTGTACTTGCATGAGGGGATGAGAGGATGGTCTATAATCATGAATTTAGAATTAATTAATGATATTTATGTCATTTAAGAGAGCAAACATAATATATAGCTTCAATTATAAAATAGTGGGTTATTATAAAATGCACCAACACATAGAAAAATAAATCAAGTTAGGTAGCTGAATAAAATAAAAATAGGTAATATAAAAGAAAATGTTTATAAATTATGTGTGCATGTGTGTGTGTGAGAGAGAGCGGCTAAAATCATATTGAATTTAACATGATTACAAAGGCTATCACAAGATATAATATTTTGCAAAAATGACAATCATGCTTAACCTTTTGATAGATGAATTTGCCTACATTCTTTTTCATGTGAATGTTTATGAAAATGAGAAGTACCCTTATCAAATTTCCTTCTTTTTTTCTTCACAATTAACTGTTGTTAGATTTTTAAAGATATCCAAAAGTTACATTAGTCAATGTAAAAATATAACATAAGAATTATATTATAAATGTTACATATATTGGTGAAAACATAAAAATGCTTTTATGGATGTGTCATGTTTCTAGGCATTAGCTAGGAAAAACTCATTCTTAATATTTTAATGCCAAATAAAAGCTTGCAATGGATTAAATATCTTTAATTTCTTATATTTATTAGAATCTTAACAAGCTCATCAACATAAGGAAAATTTCCATTTTAAAAATATTGATTTTAATAGTATCATTATAAATAATAAAATTATTGATATTGATTATAAAAGAATATATTGGTAAAAATATTGAAATAATTGTTTTACAAATAAAAATCAAGCAATTCAAGATTTAGAAGCTTCATATCTTGACTAACTTAGTAGAAAAAGTAGTGCAAGAATGATCTAGCTTATTTATTTATTTATTTAATAGAAATAGAAAGATTAAAAATCTTAAAATAGTGTAAATATTCAACCATCTTGGCTAGCTTATGATCAAAGAGATAAAATCAACTAAACTCAACTCATCTAAGCCTTTTCCCAACTACATGGGGTCGGCTACATGAATTTGTTTCCTCCACTCTGGTCTATTCAGGACTAAGTTGACATTCAAATTATAAATAGTTATATCTTTTTTAATTATTTATATTCATATTAGTTTAGGTCTACCTCTACATCTATCTTTACTATAGATTGTTAAAAATCATTCTTTCTAATTGGAGCATCTAAAGGTTTACATTATATTATAGCCAACACTTAGTACTAAAGTAACATTACAAAAGTAGAATTTAAGTAAAAAAATTTTGGTGATGCATTATGAGTCATAGGCTAGATCTTAGAATAGGTTGATTTATATTTTATTACAATGAGAGCTATTTGTTTATATAAATTATTATAGTCAAAGCTTAATGACTAATAACTGCTATCATAGCTCAAATCTCAATCAAGTTGAGGGTCATGCATATAACTATTTTTAGTGATCTCAAAGCATATTACACTACCTATTTCATTTCCCCTTTCACTTGTATCTTTTGATTTTAGGTCAATTTCTTTCTATAATAGTAATATCAACATCAAAAAAAATTGAATCAAGTTTATTGAGATGTAGGAATTGTTAAACCATAATCTATCATCAAGTTAGACTTATGACTAGGGTTGTAATCGAGTCAAGCTGAGCTGAGCTTTCCAGTGCTCAAGCTCAGATCGTTAACAAATACTCTAGCTCGAGCTCGTTTAAATTAAAAAAATCATGTTCAAGCTTGGCTCGAGCTCGATTACAAAAAGCTCAGGCTCGACTCAAGCTTGGCTCGAGCTTACTCATTTGGTATGATTAGAAAGCTCGACAAGTTCGACTCAGAAAAAACTCGTTTCAAGCTCGAGCTTGAATTGAGCTCGTTTCAAGCTCAACTCAAATTAAGCTTGTTTACAGCTCAACTTGAGAATAAAAAAAAACTCGATTCTTAAACCCAAAGAGTAGCCAAAGAAGATGAAAAGATAGAGAGAGAAAAAGAACATCTTGTTCACGAGCTCCTAATCGAGTCAACTCGCGAGCTCCTAATTGAGTCGTCTCACGAGCTCTTAATCGAGCTGCCTCACGAGCTCCTAATCGAATCTGCTCCCATATTCAAGCTTGGCTCGTTTATCAAATGAGCTCTAAAATAAAGCTCAAGCTCGGCTTATTTACATGAGGAACCGAACATGAACGAGCTTTATTGAGCCGAGCCTCAAGTAGCTCGTGAGCAGCTCGGCTCAATTACAATGCTACTTATGACAACTTACTCGATCCCACAAGATTTAAAATACATCTATAAAAATTATAAATAAAGATGTATAATTAAGAAAATATTATGAAACCTTAATTTCTTACCTGATTTGTCGATGTTCTGATACGTAAGTTATGTTGAGTGTGTTCACCATCATCGCCTTGCCAAAGAAACCAGGGGAATGAGGATTTTGAGTTGCCATCCATCGTCAAACTTAATGTCTCACCAAAGATGAAAAATAAAAGTAAATAAGAGATTAGATAGAGATAAACAACCCGCAACTATTTAACACATGATATTATCAATATAGTGATTCTCTAACTTGAACATAACAAGATTTAAAGATCAAAAGATCGAACAGAGAGAAGAAAAAGACTCACAAAGAGAAGCAGATTTAGAAGGGGATGATAGAACCTAGAGAGGGAAGCAAAAGAAGAAATATGACTAAGAAGAACAAATAAGATCTCTTTCTTAGAGCATAATAGTTTATAAGGAGAAAGGAAATGATGCATCCAAGGAGAAAAACAAGATGAAAAGACGACGCAAACGAGGAGAGATGCAAAGAGATAAATAAGAGAAGGAAGAACCAGGCAAAGAAAATTGGGAAAGTAGGTTTGTTTACTAAACGACGAGAGCTTATAAAAGGAAAAGAGTGTAATAAATACCGGAAAACACGCGGATATGAAATCAGGATCTAGCGAATAAGCTTCCAAATTTAAAATTCAAAATTTCAAATGTCGCATTTAAGTCATACAATGTATTGTGCCCCACTCTACAAGCACATAATAAGTGATGATCCAAAATCTCACAAAAAAGGTTAGCTAGAAGATATTATTTGGATTTCTGGGCCCTATATAAGTACCCAAAATCTTCTCATTTAAGCCAATAATAAATTTTAGAACTTATCCACTCGTGATAAGCATCAAAAGAGCATTAGCGTTTACATTGTTGTTCTAATCTACAAAAGTTGTAAGGCAATTTTAATTTGATATCATTTGTAATAACTTAAATTTTCATTTAAAAAGATTAGTTGAAAAGTGTTAATTTAGGTTTCTTTGCCCTGTATATATACACCCAAGATTCAATATATGCACAATTATTGTGAGACTAAATACACAGCCCCATGTATCTTCATAAGAAGTTTTATTGCTTGGCATATTTTAATAATGACATGATTCAATTTTTTATACTAGATATATTTAATACTTAAAAGTATGAAGGATGTTACTAACTTGAATTATTACCAAAATGGAAAATACGTCCTTGACATGAATGAGATATTGCAAAATACAAACCACCTTGAAATGAGTTGCCAAGCTAATTTTAATTTGTGGACCTATTTATTTTATATTTTGTGTTCAACTAAAGGGAAGATACCCTCTTTCTAGTTTACTCCTTTCAAGAATGAAAAAGTTAACATCTTCCTTTAATTATTCTTCTTTTTTTTTTTTTTTTTTGCACCAGTAAGAGAGGAGAGTTTTCCTCCTTTCCCTTCTTTTCTTTCCATACCAAACGTATAAGAGAAAAGAGAAATAATGATATTCCAATTCTTCTAGCAAGTTAAAGAGAAGTGATTGTTGAAAGTGGGATGTCCTAATATCATTTGCATCTTTAATATCCAAAAAAGTTAAGAAAACTAAAGCTATATCCTATCTACAAGGTCATATATGATATGTGTTATATATAGCACATTAGCTTTAAAGTCCAAAAAGAATCCATAAGTACTCTAAAGTTTTATCTAGGTAGACAAGGTTTACAAGAGGATTAAATATTCCTAGCACTCAAACCTTACCCTTAGCTATGAGTGAGGCCGAGCATTGTACCTATAAGACTTTTAAGATAAATAATATAATTGTAGAGCTCCTCCTTCACTAAGGTTAGGCCTTCTACTAACACTCAAGTGTGCCATCACATTGAGCAATCAATAGTAGCAATCTACCTAACAAAACATTATCAGAGGTAGGGGTCAATAAAGGATAGGATACCTTGTTATGCTCTAAATACCAATAAATTGAAATCCTAGACCTTATTCTTGATAAAGAGCATAATAGTTTGTTAGATCCAAATACTAGTAATAGTTTGTTGTCTCACATAGAATTCATCATAATGGCAAAGTACTTATATTATAACACTGATGTGGCTAGATATTAGATAGTGGAATAATAACTTGAAATGTTGCAAAAATAATTATTCTATAAAATTATAATTGTAAATAGTTCATTATTTTTAAAAGATTGATTTGTATTTTTTATAAAAAGGATCTCTGACATAATCTAAAATTTCAATAAGCCATGAACCGGATAGCTATAATCTAATAGTGCTACGCTTAATGGTCATACGAGAACATTAGACTAGGAAGACTAATTTTTAACACCTTGACCTTTAGTCTAATAAAGTGCCATAATTTAAACTCTAAAATGTAAGTTTCAACCTTAAAAAATTTTATAGCAAGTTTAATTTTATTATTTTAATGGGCTTTGAATCATATTGGCATTAGTCTATATAAGTTGAATTGTTACTGTGATCTCATTTAAGTTTGAAAACCTTATAAGTTTGATAAAATATTGGCGAAGGCTTTACAAATTATATTTTAAATCAATTTTTTAATATTTTATTTTTTTATCATTTCTCAACTAAATTAATTTTTTAGAATTTTTTTTCTTAAGCAGAAGTATCTTAACTTGACATTGGCCGAGCTTTTATGAAATTATCTAAATTTGCTCTTAAGAGAGAGAACTAACTTTTTACTAATATTAAAAAAATTAATTTTTCTAATATATTTACTGAATTCTAATGGGAGGCATTTTTCTTATTTATATAAGAAATTAAGTAAAAAGAAAAAAAAACTTATAATATAAGCTATGTATCCATAATAACCCTATGTTACATTGTGCAATCTGATTTAACACTTTGTTAGACGGTGCAATCCAAGTTAAATCTTTGTTAGATTGTATGCACAAGCTCACCAGCCGAGCTTACTTTTATTATACCGTGCTTCCGAGCTTACTACTTGAGCTCATCCGTATGATGCTGTACAGTTTCATACTTGCTCATACGGTGTACTACACTCGAACTCAACCATTAAATGTAATGTGCTTGAGCTCATCCCTGTGCCAAGCTGCACATTCAAGCTCACATTATCACACATTTTATGTCTATTCTGATCTACTACCTTTAGGATCTCATTATAAGTACTTAAACCTCTTCCTTACTCCAAAAATGCTGACTCTCTCTCTCCCCCTCCCTTTCCTAGCTCTTATTTTCGAACCTCCATGACTTGTGCCCTTGATTCTCCTCATTTTTCACCCATTTCCATCCTTCATCTGCTTATATTTCCTTGCTGCTTCAGGATTTAAGATCCCCATACCTCATATTTACACTCTTAAGCTTGCTATTTGCTCAATTCCTTTAAAATGTGAGCTCTGAAGGTAGGATTTGAGAGGTTTTATTCCTATTTCTACTTAGTTTACCTATTTTAAGAAATATTTCAAAATTATTGTTAGTTTGTTTTGGATTTTAAGCTAGAACTTCGGCTTAGTCATTAAGTTTTGTATAGTAATTATGCATAATGTTGCCTTCCATGCTCTAATAGTATGGTAATCTTTTTGTTCATGTGGCTAATTCTTGCTCTTGGTGCTTTGAAAGCTTTACCACCTACCTTTACTTGAATTCTAGGTAGACTGATGTGATTTGAATTTTTTTTTTTTGGCTTTTATTGGCTTGATTGTGAGTAAATAATAACATGTATAGCATGTTTAACGAAATTACATTAAAAAACTCAACTCAACTCATCTAAGCCTTTTTTCAACTTCATGGGGTCGGCTACATGAATCTGCTTCCTCTGCTCTGCTCTATTCAGGACTAAGTCGATATTCAAATTATAAATAGTTATATCTTTTTTAATTATTTGTCTATAGTTAGATTTGTCTCTACCTTTTTCTTACCATGAATTGTTAAAAGATCATTCTTTCTAACCGAAGCATCTAAAGGTCTTCGTTGTATATGTCTAAACCACTGTAATTGATTTTCTCTTTTTTATCTTCAATTGAGGCTACTTCTATCATTTCTCTTATATGCTTATTTTTACTTCTCTTTTAAAATTTTACCATATATCCATCTTAACATACTTTTGTTATACTTAATTTATTCATATATTATTTTAATATTACCCAACTCTGTTCCATATAGCATAGCTAGCCTAATGATAGTTTTATAATTTTTTTTAAATTTTAATGGAATGCACCGATCATACAATACTTTCGAAGTACTTTTCTACTTAATCCATCCTGCTTTAACTTTATGATTCACATCTTTACCTATTTCACCTTCTTACTAGATAATTAATCTTAAATACCTAAATTTTTCACAATAAACTTACATTATAAGCCCTTAATTAAATAGTACATAAATATGATTACTAATGAATATATATGTATGCACTAGACTATGTCATCTGTATATGCAAGGATTTGAGCATATGCATGTGACCAACATGAGCAAGAATCATGTTCACAGCTTCTTTTGACATTTTTTTATAATACAGATGGTTATATGGATTATACTTATGTTTTTTGCAATATATTCTATGCTAAGAATTGAGGACAAATTTTGATGAATAGGATAAATTTCTTTAAATGTTACATGTAACCTTATATCTTTACAAAACATTGAAGAATTGCTAAATAATGATTATCCAAATTCTATTATATGACCTTATATTCTTGTGAGTAGTTAATAATCTTTTGAACTCTAATACATTACCTGATGCCATATAAATGGATAAGTGCTCTTCGTATAGTGGTGTGATGCATGTTCATGAATCAATATATGAATATCCTTCACTAATAGGGTTGATGCTAACTTTGTGTATTGGCCATACAACGATCTATCTTTGATATCTTTGTCAATAGGAGCTTTCTCGGCTATTTAGCCATATTTGTAGATATTTGTGCATAAATTTTAGGTAATTGTTTGTTATGACATTTAGTACGAGGATAATATTTGTAGATATGTGTGCCTAAATTTGTCATATTTATGTGATTCATTCTTGTGCTTTAAGTTTTGATACTATGCATACTTAATTTGATTAACATCAATTGTTCCTAATAATAATTCTTTGTGGTTTATGATTTAATGATTTAATATTTTAGTATTTTATAGATCTCTTATATATTAAACTAATTATTAACAGTGCTCTTTACTTGTCCTTCCCTAATATATTTATTAATATGTATTCATTAAGTGCGATCAATATTTTCTTACAATTGGCCCTTAATCCAATAGGCAAGTCATATCTCTATAAAGGAGTTCCCTTTTTTTTTATTTGAATAGGCCTAGTACCTCACATCTTCTAACTACACTGACTAAGTTGAATATATTCTTTTTATACATATCTTCGTTTGTATCTTTAGTATAGGTAGAGTACCATGGTTACTATATAAATACTCCTAATATGACTCCATTGTTATTTTGGATATATATTTATACATATATGTATATATACGTGTGCACTACATGAGCTATGAACTAATAAACCATCAATTATGTCACTGTATCACATGTTAATTGTTTTCTTCATCAATGTCCTCAATGACATCGTCTAGATTATCTTCGTAAAACCTATAACAACAAATATCTCCCTTTCCCATAATTACTTTTGGAAGGTAAATAAAAACTCATTTGCATAAAGAACAAAGTGGTACAAATTTCAAGCTCAATCGGATGGCCTCCCACACCTAGCATCTGCAGAAACAAAAAACAAATGGAACAGGCAGATCTAATGAAACAAGACAAGCAACAATTAGATCTACTATTGGGGTACATGGTCCAACAATTATAGACCAAAAAAAAAAAAATCTCAGCACAGTTTTCCTTTTCAATGCAACGTTCTTAATAGGACATTATTTTTTCTTCCAAGCACTGATGGTATTGATTAAAGATAGAAAAGAAACATTGTCTGCACATAAAATTTCCTAAGAATGAACTATACAAACTCTATAAATGTGGTAGCAAGAATATTAGGATTTCTAGAAAGAATTCAGAGTTAATCCAATACAAACACCAATTAAATTCATCAAACAGCATCTAATTTAACATTTCAGCACAAACTGATATCTTTCTATTGAAAAAGTTCAACTGGCTTGTGTGAGGACCAGTACGGATGTGTTTAGTCCCACAATGTGAGGCCTTGGATACATAAAGCAGTGTCAAGGACCTGAAATAATTTTTGGATAGCCTTTTTGGATGAGATCCAGGGTCATTATAATCACAGCCAATGGTGCTCTGGACTCAAACCATTTCCCATTATAAATTACAGTACAATTGTGTGATTGTGTCAATATATAGTAATGAATGCACCGATAATCATCATATTAAATTTATGTGAATAGACAATAATCATCATATTAAATTTATATGAATAGAGTAAGGTTTTTACAAGTCCAAGGTTGAATCGGAAAAGTCCACATCCAAATGTGTATTGCATGATGGCCACCATTGAAGGGGCTCCACATAGTACGATGCAGCACGCCAACCCATATATCATATAGGGCCGACTCAATCAAGGCTGAGTTCAAACCAGATAGCATCCAAACTGTGCATATGCAATTTTAGGTTTGTAAATTTCACTTTTGAATTTATACATGGTTGGATATTATTATAAATTGCTATCATATGAAGATTTATACTCAAATGCACATCTTTTAATGCTTATTTTACGAAAACAAAATCCAAAGGGCATGTAGAAGTAGGTACCCACTCATACTAAATTGTCCATGCCTAAGAAAAGATGTGCAAATAATTCAACCATGAATATTTAGTCAATCATGAAAGAACAAGTAGCATCCCATTTTGCAAGCAAACATTTACATGGCTTACAAAAGCATGATTGCTCATTAATAAAATCAAACACACACATGCCCAATAAAAAGCAGTTTAAATAATGCTGCATACACATATGAAAATTAGTACCAACTTAGTCTGAGTAAATATGTGCAGGAGTTGCCAGAAAGGATTGCATAAAAGCTTTTTCCTGAAAAGATGAAGCCCTTACTGGCAAAAGCAGAGGAAACAAAGAATATAAAGTCAACACCAAACCAAAAAGGTTTGTTGGTTAAGGTTCTGGCAAAGTTAAGATTATCAAGTAATAACCTTTTGCTTAATGCCAGAAAAGGTATATAGATAAGAACTCATGTACTACTAATATAAAAATCATCTAAGGAAAACCTGAAATGGTAGTGTAGGAGCATCAGAAACTCGGGCTTACATCATCCAGTATGATGTCTTGAAGGGGAATCCGAGTAGTTCATCATATGCTTCTTGTTACATTAAAAAAATATGAGTAGGAAAAATGACATCAAAAATCATAAAAATAAAGGTCAACAAAAAATCATGGCTGTTAGCATTGTCATGTGGACCTGAGTAACACCAGACAAACATGATAAAATGGGGAAACCTTCGGATATAATTTAATAAAATAGGACATATGCGTATGATGATACTGGGGGAAAGAATGGAATAATGTGTCTCAAACTCAAACTTGCATCATTCATTTTGGTGCTCTGAAGGAGAATCCAAGTTATTCATCCCATGTTTGATGTCAAGAAAAAGAATATAGAAAGTTTAACATACATGACAAATCATGCTTAATATGAAACTACTAAAAATTTGGAAGCCATTTAATTTCATTCAAAAGCACAATCAAGTACCCACTATGAAAGAACAACAAAAAATACATAAAACAATGATGTTAGCTGCTATAAACAAAACTAGAAAAGTATTTTGCTCTGTTTCTTACAGATGTAGTCATAGTACTTAATTTAAAACTTACAGTAGTTAATGAAAAGTTGTTGCTTTTCCACTTTAAGTATTGCATAAAATAACAAAGAAGAGAGCAACTCCTAAAAGAGCATGAACAAACTGCTTCCTGAGCTACTGGAATATAGCTATGACTATAAGACTACAACAGTCAAAGTTATGATATATGATCTAAGTTATGCATTATGCCCAATATGAACTGCAGGAATTGTTCGCAAATTATCTATCTATATGTTAGATGGAAAACCTTGAAGAATGAAAATAGACAGACTTTGTTACAAGTGGAAAAGGTAAAAACTATAACTAAAAATGGCTGAGGAAACATGGGATGGAAACATGACTATAGTTCTCAGTGCTACATTGTAACTTATGTCAGTGCAAAAAAATTATTGAAAAGAAAGGTCACAAGAAAAAGCTCAACATCATAGGATCACATAGGCTTCTGAGTTTGACAAATGCAATCACACCCATGGATGTGAGTATGTCCACATGTCTAAATATGGATACATAAAATGAATATCAGTACCCAGACTACATGGATGCTGTTTATCCAAATATATATACAAGTATCTTGCAAGAAAATAATCAAGCTTATCACGTTCCTAAATCTATTGATTTTCATACTGATGAATGCATATAATGTATGCATGTATGCAATGGTACAAAATTCAAAAAGCAAGGAAGAATGCAAAAACTGAAACAGAAGGCAATGACGGACAGCGTGTTTTGCAGCATATATACGTGGCATTTCCATAAACCAGATATAGTTACATGTATACAGATACACCTTAGAAAGCCTACTAGAAATCAACAGAGCAAACAAGAATACATACTTGATCAGGCTGAGCAACATCTGAGAATATAACATCAACCATTCCCACCAGAATTCGGTATCTAGCAGGATGTCTAGCATCTTCAATAATGGGGATAACATTTGTTCTCTTCTTTGCCATGTTTACAAGGTCTCTTCCACTTCTATGTGAAAATTCAACAGCATAGACCACTCCAGTCTGCCCAGCAAGCCAAAATGAGAGCCAATACAAAATCTTGAAACCCCAAATGATTGTTTTCTTGGGAACAAAAAATAAAATGAGCAGCACATACTGCAAAAATACCTTACAGGCCCAACAATGTCAGAAACATGAGATACTGTAGTCCCTGATGCCGCTCCAAGGTAGAGAACTCGTGTCCCAGAGCCTTAATTGAAAAGAAAATAAATTCAGGATAGCATAAGAGAAAGTTTTAGAAAATACATAGCAAAATACATAGAATGCTTACAATCCAAATATTATCGACACCACCAAGAATAGCTGCTGCAAGCTTCGAGCGGATTCCATACCGGAACTCAACCTTGGATCCTCCTCATTCTAGAAATCAAATGGTAAGTTTAGATATTAATGCAGACCAATACTAATCTCCAACCAAAGCAAAATCTGATAAAATTTAAATAATCAAAGAAAAATCCGATATTTATTAAAAATTTGATTCCCGAGCACCAAAAAACAACTAGAGGACGTAGAGACTGTCACCTGAACAGAAATCCTCTTCTGCCATACACGGACTCGCCCCCACCATGTTCTTCGTGCAGAGGGCATCCTCCTTCCCCTTGGCCACAAACACCCCATCATGCTTGTGGGGCTGCACGACGACCTTGCTTCCACCCTTCATTCCACCACCTCCGCCCTGCCCCTTCCACCGCCCCGGCCACCACCTCGGCCTCTCCCACCACCTCCGCCTCGCCACTAAGACCTCCACCGCTCTCCCCAACCTTGGCCCCTACCACATCGCTCCGTCCCCTGAACCGCCGCCGCGATCGCCACCTACCTCATACACCATAATTTAAAATAGGCATGGTTCCTCGAGCATACCTCAATGCGAGCCCCAGCATATCCCAATAAACTGCTCCGACTGTTGAAGTGGTATGACAACCAATTGAAGGTCCAGTCTGTTTGGGTTGCCAATATGCAGCCTCAGACTTGGTAAGATAATCTATTGCTTCATAAATATTTTTTTACTTAATTTATTATTATTTATTTTAAATTAATTTTTATATCATCTTGCTTGCAGTTGGAAGAGCTACTGTACCAATGTTATAAGAGCGTTGGCTTCTCACTCCACAGACAGTAGCATCACCTGAACCAATAGAAAGCTGTGCAAACTATGCTGAGTTGGCGAGCTTGGATGTGTTGCCCAAATTCTGACAATACCTCATACAAAAAAATTTAAAATAAGGGTATTACCTCTTGGAGGTCTCATCTCCGTAGCTTGGATCGAAGAGGGAGGGGGAGAGGAGTGGTAAAACGATAGCGAAGCATCAAATATAAAGCCGTAGAACTAGGTTTAAGGTCTAGGGTTTCGAGCGGCAAGGGTGGCCTTGGTGTCGAGTTCGGATCGAGTTAAAATTGTATCGGATCAATAATCTTTAATCCATTTATAACTAAACTGAATAAGAAACAAGAATGGGTAGAACAATTTAATTTACATCTCAAATTTAAGAGCATAACAAATATATATAAAATTTAAACTAGGCATCGCTATTAAACAGCTAAAAAGTGCTTTCAAAGATCAAAAATTTTTGGATGCAATTTTAAGATAAACTTTTACCTCCTTTAAAAGCACAAAATTCTAAAATAACTTTGAACAAAAGTTCTACTTGATATATGCTGAAAAATAAGTTAAACAACCATGTTTAATACTATTATATTGTAATAATATTCTTATAATTAAATATAAAATGATTATAATATTAAAATGCAATTATTATATGAAATAATGTAGTGCAACATAATAATATATTATATACTATATCAAATATAATATGGCCATTCTTTTATAATACCATAATATCATTATATTATTATATTTTAAAATATATATAATTAAAATTATTATTAAAATAAGTATACTATATTATGTTTTTATAAAATGAAAGAAACAGTTGCATTTTAACCTATACACAATATTCATGGGCTTTGAATTGATACATGCATATATCCTTATTTAAATTTGCCCAAGTGTTACAACCTAATGTTCTAACATTACTATCAGCATCTTCAGCGCTTTACCATTTATGAGAAAATAAAAAAGGATCAATTATCCATCAAAAAAGCTTTGCTTGACGTTGTGAGCAAATAACTAAAGAAGCTACAATATACCATCCGAATTCCTAGCATATAGATTATTTCAAAAGGAATGGTTACCTTGCCACTTCTATATAGGTTGATATAGCCATAAGACCCAATGAACGGATAGGATGGAAAAGTTCTAGGAAGAAATGTAATTTTTTCCTTCGTATTCATTGGAGAATGAATCATCATGCACTCTTTCGTGCAACATCCAGATGTTAGAAAGACTCTATGGAAGGAAAAACTTTGTGGATTGATAAATATGATTGAAATTCTTTCTGATATTTTCACAAATTAAAGCATATCATAGAGATCGCTTGTCTCCCCATATCATTATGCGTGTATGGATGTATCAAATTTTTTCTTTAACTTCTCATATTAGTGCATTAGCAATCTGCTTTAAAACCCATGAAAGTTGGTTTAAGCATTATCAAATTATACCTATATGATTTGAGATATTGTACTTAACAATCATATATTTTAAGTTTTATCAAATTATGCTCATATGGTTGACATGTTATATACTTAATTATTATGTATTTTAATGCTAATAAATTACACTCATATGGTTTGAATATTATACTTAACTATTCCTGTATTTTAAATTTATCAAGCTTTACTTAATTTGAATGTAATTTGATAGTGTTTAAAGCATATAGTAGTAGTTAAGTATTATAATTCAAACTATATCAACGTAATTTGATAAAACTTAAAATATATGATAGTTAAGTATAATATTTTATATCATATTGAAGTAATTTGATAATGCTTAAATCATAAGATAGTAATTTATATTTTATTAGAAACATAATATTATCTCATTTCGTTTGTAAAAGTAGATGAAAATTAAGCATAATATATATCTATGGTTTGTTATAAACTTGTGCTTGTAATAGACCAAATACTCTTATGAAGGGTGGACCATCAATACTTGAAATATTGGGTCATAGGAGGACATTTTTGTAGGCAATTTAATGACAATAAATTAATATCCCGTGTATTATACAAAAGGGAACCCATGTTAGTGTAGTCTTACTTTAATATGGGTACATGTACCCNGCCGGCCACGGCGTGTCCAAGCTAGGCGGCCCGGCACCTCCCAGGTGGCCCCGGCATCTTCCCAGCCGGCCCCTACTTCTCCAAGCAAGTCAGCCCCGGCATCTTCTCTGGCGGCCCCGGTTCCCAGCCGGCCCCGGTGCTTCCTAGCTGTCCCCGGCACCTTCCCGAGCGGCCCGGCAACTTCCTTGCCGGCCCCCTACATCTCCAAGCAGGTCGGTCCCGACACTTCCTCCACGTCTCCAGTCCCACCGAGTCGGCCAAGGCCATCCTAGGCCGGCCTGACTCGGCTCCAGCGTCTCCAGTCCCGCCGAGTCGGCCAAGGCCATCCCCGACCGGCCCGACTCTGCCCTGGCGTCTCCAGTCCCGCCGAGTCGGCCAAGGCCATCCTAGGCCGGCCCGACTCGGCCCCGACGTCTCTAGTCCCTCCGAGTCGGCCAAGGCCATCCCCGGCCGGCCCGACTCGGCCCCGGCGTCTTCGGTCCCGCCGAGTCGGCCAAGGCCATCCCCGGCCAGCCCGACTCGGCCCCGGCATCTCCAGTCCCGCCAAGTCGGCCAAGGCCATCCCAGGCCGGCCTGACTCGGCCCCGGCATCTCCAGTCCCGCCGAGTCGGCCAAGGCCATCCCAGGCCGGCCCGACTCATTCCCGGCATCTCCAGTTCCGCCGAGTCGGCCAAGACCATCCCCGGCCGGCCCGACTCGGCCCCGGCGTCTAGTTCTGCCTCCAAGTCTGTCGATTCGGCCCCGCCCCGGCACTGCCCTTACCAGCGGGATTGGCCCCAACCATCTCAGGTCGACCCGGCTCGGCCCTGTAAGATGGGATTCCTCAGTTCCCATTAGATCAGTCCCAGCGGTTCAAGAAACCGCCTCTTTGATGTGCGCCGCCCGACAGCGCCGATGCGTGCCACCCGACAGCCCCACCGGCTGATGGAACTTAGCCCACCGATCGTCGCTTTCTCCCTTTCTGATAGGACGTAGCTCACTAACCAGCCCAGATTCACGCAAGGGCTCAGCAGATCTTCTGACTCACGCAATCCCCCGTGATCATGCCAGGATCAACCCCTATAAAAAGGTGAATCCACTCACCAAACAGGTATGCGCGATAACCCCCAAAATCGCCATCTCAACTCTCAGAAAGGAATTTTTCCTCTCGAAGATCCCTCTTTTCCATACAAAACAGGGCTCACCCGAGCCCTTTTTCAGCTGTGACTTCAGTCACTAACTTGGCCATCGGAGATCCCATCGAAGACCTCCTTCGGTTCCGGGACTTCTTTGCAGTACTTCGGCGAAGCGAGGATTCGAGAAGCACCTCCGTTCCCGACGTCCAAGAGAGATGATCGAGCGTCATCACCCTATAATGCTCAAATCAGTTAAAATTGAACAAGAAGGATCCTAAAACTTTTGGTTAAGCTATCCAAGACTTAAAGAAGGAAGGAGTAAAATTTGAGATGACTAAGGTTGCTTTTATAAATATGTGTTGGAGTTATTTTTAGAACTGTACTTTTGTATAGGATAACTCTTGATAATTTTGATCTCGAAAGAAGTGACATTCATGAAAAAATATTCTTTGAATAAATCAATCCATGTCAATATGAGATTAATCAATCAAACTGAACCACAGAAATTCTATCATCACATGTGCAATATATAACTTGTGTTGCTTTTAGAAATGCTTTTAGGTAATATGACATAAAGACGGCATCCTACGTTTGTGCGTAGAGTAGAAGAAAAATAAGCTACAAATGAGACTTTTAATACAGAATGAATGAAACATTAGGCACCAAGGCATGTTTAGATGGTAAGCTAATGGTAAGATTATCACCTTATCAAGGAGTAGGATAGGACATGACAACTCTTCAAGTAGTAAGTTAATGATGGAAGCACGAGCACATCAAAATAAATGATACAACTGAATTATCTATTGTACTCATTCAAGCTAGCTCTTGATCTTTAAATTATCATCAATATTAATAAATTAACTCATCCTTTCTGATGTAGATATTTTATTTTAAACTATTGCAACGATGCTTTTATTTATTTTTAAAATATAATAAGATAATGTTTTGGTAGGTAAAGAATAGAAGCCAAAGGGCGTAAGGGACGGGCTCTTCATTGTAGCTTACTATTACTGTCAACTCAACTTTAACCTTAAAAAAAAAAAAGAGAGCCACCGCTGAACTGCTGAAGGCGTTGAACTTCGGCTCACGTCGCTATTTTTTTCTATTTCTAATAACAATAAAACGGCCGGAAGGAAGGGGCAGAGAGGAGAGAAGAGGGAAGAGGAGAGTTGCTCGCCAAGGCCGGAGAACAAGAGAGCTCGGCAATTCTAATTCTCCGGCAATCGAGTCGCATACTATTGTTCGTTGTTGATCTTTCTTCTTTCTGTTCCCGATTTCTTTTTATGCGAGCGGTCTCTTTTTTTTTGATCCAGTTACCGTGCTGCATTTGAAAAAGGTTGAGATTTTTGGGGTCTTGGTTTGACACACAGGATTAGTATATCGTATCTGTGCTTATATTCGAAGGGTCTTTCACTTTTTTTTTTTTTTAATGCGTTCGTTCGTTGTTGTTCCTCTTCTTGACGATCGCAAGTAAAGAAGGATGATTCTTAGAAAGGAAGCTGAAACTAAGTAAAGAAGGATGATTCTTAGAAAGGAAGCTGAAACTAGAACTTGCCTCGTCCTGGTTTATTCGGACATTTATTTGTTATACTGTTCGTTTTTGCTAAGAATTCCATTAGCGCACATGAATTCCTAGATAACTTCAAGATTTTTCTTTTTTTTTTTTTGGTTGCCGCCTTTAGACTCTGATTTGTTCTACAGTGCGGTTTCTTGGACATGCAGCACTAGAGTTTGAATCCATGCTTAAACTCACTTTTCATGTCTAAAATCTTAAGTCTACTTTTTTTTTTTTTTTTTTTAAGTTCCTTGCTGGTTATCTCTTAGATCTTGACGAAAATTTGATTCGCACATCCGTTTCAATGTTGCACATACTTTGCCCCTTGTTGTTTCCATGTTTAACGCTACTAAATTCTTTTTCTCTTTTGATTGGAAGGTTCTTACTTGACCTCGGACCTTTGCGCATCTGTCTCTCATTTCGTCTGGTTATATATGCTTGCTTGATGGGCTGCATTTCTACGAAGCACGCCAAGCACCCACCTGGATATGAAGATCCCAAAGTCCTTTCTAGTGAGACATCTTGTGAGTATGTCGACGTTTTACGAGCATGATACCTTTCCTTTGCCTTTCTTAATTTGTTTCCAAAACCTCGTGCTTGAGGATCAAATATATTCACCTGGTGATTTTCATGGCATTCCAATATCCAGCCACTGTCTTTAGGATATGTAGGAGAGATTTATTTGTGAATCAAGTGCTTGCTTTTTTTTTTCCCCTTGTCAGTGGATTAAGATTTTAGTCTAAAAGTCATGCATCCAGGCATCCTATTGTTTTTCAAATATGTAATAAGCCGGTTAACTGCACGTCTCCAATGCATGACTAGCAGATGTGTTCTAAATGGATGTTTCGATGCACTTCTTTCAATTCTATAGCTAATATTGCAGTTCTCCTTGATGTCCATATCGAACTAAAATTACACTCTGTATTTCATGACAGTTACCGTGAGTGAAGTAGAAGCATTGTATGAGCTATTTAAAAAGTGAGTTGTTCAATAATCAACGATGGTCTGATACACAAGGTATCCTATTTGTTTAGCACTCTGGAATTTAGTACAATTGCAACTCTGTTGATGGTTCTGGTTTTACAACTCCTAGTATGAGGGCCTAAATCTTTTCTTTAAGCAGGAAGAATTCCAACTTGCGCTGTTCAGGAACAGCAAGAAGCAAAATCTCTTTGCAGACAGGGTCAGCTCTCTCTCCTTTTCCATCTTTAGTTAGTTATATCTTTAAAACTTTT
Source organism: Calamus simplicifolius (assembly GCA_900491605.1). Taxonomy (NCBI): domain Eukaryota; kingdom Viridiplantae; phylum Streptophyta; class Magnoliopsida; order Arecales; family Arecaceae; genus Calamus; species Calamus simplicifolius. Next base: position 415,881 of record UESW01001427.1, on the reverse strand, counting down.
CGGGAACTTGTGAAATGCCTTCATTTTCTGTAATGGGATTTATTGAATCACTTGGATTCCGCAAGTTCACCTCTTTGGAGCTATGAGCCTATGATTGATGTAAGAAATTTTTTTAACACTCTTGTCCTTTTAGGGTCAGCATCTGCTACAGTATTGATTTCTTTAATGGGTGTTTATAAAGTTTGGTTCATGGCAGCCTATTAAGGGTACCATATGTCCAATTTCTCATATTATCTTGGCAATTTTCTGCAGGTATTTGACTTGTTTGATATCAAACGCAATGGAGTTATTGAGTTTGGAGAATTTGTTAGATCACTTAGCATTTTTCACCCCGATGCTGCAGAAGATGATAAAATTGCATGTATGGTCTTCACCATATATAACCTAGATTTATTAATTTCCAATTCCTTTTCGTAGCCAATATAATCTATAGGCTTTGATGTTGATGGGACTATTTAATGCCTTCGATTCTATTTCGTTGCTTTTAGCAGAAGATTTGATAACTCAATTTTTCACGTTTTGATTGGCAGTTTTCAAAGGGAAGTTCAGAATGTGTTAACTTTGGTTCCAGCAAGTTTCTGATTAACTTTTGATATTTTAAGATGACTTTGGTTGATTTATAACTCACATATTTGGCATATATTTGTGGCAGTTGCATTTAGGTTGTATGACTTGAGGCAGACAGGATACATCAAACGTGAAGAAGTATGTGGTTGTCATTACTTATTATTTTGTTTCCGTTATTTGTGTTATGGTTTTGTTTTGTGACAAACTTGTTGGTAGTTCTGGATGCTCAGTATTGAGGAGGTGGCTATTACAGTAATTATCTTAGTTTGGCTGGTAGTGTTGCAGTTAATGATAAAATCATTTTAGCTTGATGAATGATCATGGATCCCATGCTTCAACATCTTTGAAAATCAAGTGTCATCATGTAGTCAATGGGGCATGTAGATTATGGTTTGAAGCATCTAAATTAGTTTGTATTCCATAACCATCAATGGTGCAATATATCTTTTTTTGTTGGCACCATGACCTCAGTTGATAATTATCAAACATCCACTATAAAATAATAGGAGGATTTAATTGTGGTATGTCTAAAAGAGGAGGAACCTTAGATGCTTGAGATGATTGGAAATTTATTTAAGATAATTGTTAAGATTTCATGAGATATTGTGCTGCTGAACCAACTACTATGTTTATACTTTTCTCTTAATGAGTTATAGAGTGTTGTAAGCTGTTCCCAATTATCCTTGGTTGCTCAAAGAACATATTGTAAATTGTCCTCTGTGGAATTCATAGTGATGAAGTAACATTAGTCATTATTAGCTTTACATTCTCCTATAAATTAATCTGACTGCTTTACAGGAAATCACCATGTGTTCTGCAACATGTTATGCTATTGAGGCCTTCGGACATGTCATAAATAATTCATTCTGTCATCAAAACTGAGTACTGACTTGCAACCCAGGGATCAAGGACTTTCCATTAGCCTCCAGAGATGGCAAAGTTTATGGCAACAAAACTACTCAAATTTTTACTGCAGGGAAAAACAAAATATTTCCAGGCGTACTAGCTATAAGGCCATACATTACAATACTCCAGCTGTAGCTTTAGGAAAAATACAGTAAAGCTATACTTTTCTTTGGAGACAAAGCTTCAGTAATTTTGTTTGACAAAACTGTCAACAGTATAGGTACCTATGCATAAAGAAGTTAATGTAATTTAACTCATTAGTAAAGTTATAAAAAGTGGTGATGACATGCTGGAGGTTGGGGCACCACATTACGTGTATGTGCTATGTGGATTCATATATTGTTGGTGTTCAAGTTATTTAGCAAAAAAATAAATTCATCAAATTAATTAAGTAGAAATTAGAAATAAGTAAGAAGATATTCAAAAATAAAAGAAAGTTTAATTATACGCATCCACCTTTTGAGATTCTTTTTTCGTATGAGCAGATCAACCTAAAAGTTAAAAATATTTCTTTAGGAACTATGCGTAAATTTAAAATAAGCTAATGCAACAAACAAATTTACCAATTATAAGATGATGAACAAAATGAATAACATCTAGGCTACTATTTTTCAAAAATACATAGCACTATGCTACTATTTTTTGAAAATTATGAAGTATTTAGGAAATATAAAGATGCATTTCAGATGACTTAATTTAAAAGTTCTACCAAATAATCAAAGCACATAGTATTTAGATTTCCTTTCTTCAAATGTACACTGAAAGGTCAACTCCTTTTTCTTGGAAAGTGACTTATTAGACAATAATTCAGCATCACAATCATTATGTGTCCGGGCTGCATATGGGGCCTATGCAGGTGCTTGGCACATCTACAGAGCCTGGCTGCTGCATTGATCCAATGTGATGTGGCCACCAAACTAAGCAGTATCTGCATATATGAGTTCTTAAGTGGTTGCTCAAACTCTATGTTATTATATTAGAACACTGATCGCCAGTTTCATGATTTAGGATATTTGATCTTTTCCTTTATTCAATGCACACAGCACAGCTCATTCTTGTCTTGATGAACTAAGGGTCCTTTTCTCCCCTCTCTGTTTAATTTTTCCTTTTCTTTCAATATGAGAGACAGGCCTGGAAAATACAAAGGACATAACAAATAGTAGAAGGCCAATTCTATGGTTTTTGCTTGATATCATGTTGGAAAAGAAAAAAAGAAAATAATTGGAGGAAGAGAGAAAGGGAATTAAACCAATAGAGATAGAGAAGAGGTAGAGGGGCACAAGAGGAAAATGGTTAAAAGGACAACGACAGGAGGGTGATTTATGAATTTACTGTTTGCTTTAAGCCTTTCAATAATTGTGTGTGTGTCTGTATATATATATATATATATCCTTTTGTTTAATAGACTGTATTGATGGTTAGTTTAGTAGCTAAGTGGACCGTCAAAGGTGAGGAATCCAGCAAACTAACATTCATGGTATCATGGCAGGCCCCTCTCTTACTCAGAGTTATCTTAGCAAGAAAATTGCCACTGATTCATGGATAAAGTCAAGTTGAAAAGTAACTGTCAAAAGTTCTGAAATTTATGGATATTTTATGTGTACCACCAATGCCATATAAGTGAGATAAAGCTTTCTGCTTAACAAATTTGTTGTGACTTAATTCAATATAACTTCCATTGACTGAACTATTGTTCTTTTGAACTTCACATTTTTATTGGATATTGACCAATCTAAGCTCATTCTACTTCAGAAAATTCTTATAAGCCATACAAAGAACTCATTTCAAACATGTTAGCATGCATCTGTTGTCATCTAAGGAGAGTTTTGCTGTCATTATTTTTTAATGTTTTTGACAGTTGAAGGAGATGGTGGTGGCTCTTTTGAATGAATCAGATTTGAATCTTTCAGATGAATTTGTTGAACAAATTGTTGATAAGGTGAAACAAATTCTTCTTCATTTGGTACATTCTTTATGTTAATTGGACTACCCTATATGCAGTAGTAGCTTTTGTTCAGAATATCTAATTCTCTTGTCGCTTTATCTCTCCAGACATTCAATCAGGCAGATGCAAATGGTGATGGAAGAATAGACCCTAATGAATGGAAGGAGTTTGCTAAAAGAAATCCAACTTTGTTGCGGAACATGACTCTTCCGTACCTAAAGTGAGCCTTAGACTTGATTTCCATATTGCATGGTTTTACCTGTCCCTTTTAACTAATAATTTTCTATATGATTTTGCTTAGTTTATTATCTTTGGCAAGTTCATATGCGATGTTATTTTTGTCTGAGACCATTCTGTCTCCTGATATATGATATATCATAATTATTAGTGCTATGTAGTTATAGGAACTCAAATGATCATGGAGAGTGGTCTATCAATGTACATTTCAGTATTAATTCCCTAGTATTGTTGGTATTCTTGGATATGTATTGTTATAGCATTTGTCTTTGCCGTTACCAATGCTTGAGTTCCATTACATGAATTAGTTAATTTTAGCTAGAAGTATTAGATGAATGAAAAATCAATCAACCTTTAACATCTTGTAGTATCTGCTTAAATCTAATATTTTTATTGCAATGCATGAGGGATCCTATGTTTAATCCTGAATTTAAACTTAGATACACTGGCATCCTATGTTTTGATGTGCGAGGGATCATAGCTTAAACTTTATATGTTGGAATATTTTCTCCGTCATGTAATTCTTACCCCCTTTTGCAATGCCTGATCATTATATTTCCAAGATTACATGGTTGTCAGGATAGTTTTACAAATTCATTTGAAAAGTTCATTCATCCTCTGCCCCTCTTAACTGTTGGGATGTCATGGGATTCTGACCACTTTGTCAGCAAAATTATCTTTTGGAGCCAAACTAGATGATTGGCCTTAGTTTCCATGGAAATTCCACTTATAATGTTTGATGATTAGAAGGAACCACTTGATTTACTATGGCAAGGACTATCTTCTTCTGCAATCCATATAGTTCCTGAATGATGTATTTAAAATGTCTTAATCCCCTACCTCTTGTTTCATTTTACCATTTATGACCTTTAAACATTGTGCATCATACCTAACAAAATCTACAATTTTCAACCAATTGATCAGTTTTCATTCAGATTTGCCCTGTGGCTTTATTTTCTTTCTTATATGTTATTGAAGCTTCCATGATCCTCCCTGAGCCTTTTTGCAAGGTTGATGGACGGGTAATATATTGGCTTTGGCCAGCAGAATTGAGACATGCTGTCACAGCTGTCATTTGAGATGTAAAAAGTTGTGATTCCACATTTTTTTTCTTTTTTTTCTCAACTTTGCATTTTCTTTCTCACCTGCCCTTGTCTTGCAAGGTCATTCTACTCATCTGCACAATCACAGTTCTTATTACAACCCCTGGATTTAAGCCTTCGAATTTCATTGTTCTAACGTTTTCCCCAGCAATTCTGTTTTGAGTGACATATTGAACCCATATCTGAAAATCTTACCACAAATCATATATAGACCTTTTGCATTTTCCATTAATGCATACTGTGGATATTGGGTTACTTGTTTCACTCTGTATCATGATGAAAATTTTCACATCCACCTGCAGTCATGAGTGGTCACTTTATGTTTTTGATCCATGCATTTGCTTAATTCACTCCGGCTGAAGATACGAGTGAATTTGTTTGTCTAGGAAAAGAGAGAGAGAGAGTAGTTCTGCAGATGGAGCTATCTGTGGTCTTGTTATACTAGTTTTAAGATCATTACAAGTGCATTTTGGTTTGCCTATTATCTCTAAAATTGAAGTCAATTCCATCTCATCTTCATTGGTTTCTATAATATTGATTCTCAGGGACATAACCATGGCATTTCCGAGCTTCGTGGTGAACTCTGAAGTCAAGGATGAAGACATGGCAATCGAATAACAACATGCATTGTAGTCATATTTGTTCATTCCAAATTGTAGATATGCCCTTGCTCCATCTACGCTTTGAAAATGATGCATCTCTGCTGGGGTGGGTTGACTGATGCGGCTTCTCCCAATGATGATGACGATAACCAATCTCGAGCCTTCTGCTGCACCGATATGCAAGATCTATCAAGTGATACTATGTTTCGTTGCAGGCTAAGCATCATAATTCAGTTACTTGAGCTGCACACAAATACTTTCAGATTACATGCTGGTACCTGTAGCATCAATGTATAATATAACTTCATGCACTGCATAATTTTCAATCGTGTAATCCATAAACTACGGGTTTAGTCTAGTGATAATTACAGCTCACCTGTGACGTCACGGTGGCATCTCTTTTTGGTCTCTTTGAATTTGGTAATATGAATGCAATCTTGGATCCTAAAATGAAAAGTTGCTCTTCCCTCAAAAAAGGGGAAGAGACCAAAAGTACTGTTAACCGGAAGAAGATTTTTTTAATACTTTTTAAATTAAGAGTTAAGGATAATTACAGCAGGTATAAGGTGGTGTATAACATTGTGGGAGGGGAGGAGAGAGAGAAGGAGATGAGATAAGCAAGAGGAGCGGGGGGAAGATATAGTAGATGAGAAAGAAGATGTTTCAGAGATGTTTCCTACTGTGGTCCAATCCTATAGCAGAGAAAAAATGAGTTGCAGAACCGAGCTGGATGAAGATGCTTCAGAGATGAAGATCCTCTTGTTTGGCTCCTTCCAAGGCTCCATCAAACTGTGGCAGCGATGCAGCTCCACTCAGGGATGGTTGTACATCTGATCTTGAGAGCATTGATCTCGAAGTAGTCCAGAGTTCGTAGAGCAATGGTTGTACAGATGGTGATCAGAGAAGTTCGGCGAACAGGCTGCAGCTATAGGATGAATAATGGCAAGATAAGTGTAGGTGATCAATCGTTCCTCCGATAAGCAGCAGAGAGGACACTAATCGGCCTGATACGGCCGTTAAACTTGGAGGTAATTCCACCACCATTGCTGAAGAATTTGTAGCAGTTCTTGACATAGGAAGTCGTGTCTTGAGCTCCATCTCCACCCAACATCGTCAGCGTCATTGTCGAGAGAGATGTGAAGAAAGAATTGAGATGTGTTGAATTCTGTCAAGGTTGTTGCATGGAGTGGTTTTCTTCAATTCTCAAGCCAATTTGTTGAGTAGAAGTCAGCAGCAGGAGCTAGGATCAACTTGCAAATCTGTCTTACATTTCGTAATAATTTTATTATTATTATTATTTTGAGGTGGACAGCGAGACGCGTGGCCTTTTATTTTCGAAACTAACTATTGCCTTCAGCGCCTTTCTTCTGCATTGAACTGCCAAAAATGGCGAACGATGGATCGAGACGTCGCAGTGGTTGAGGCCATTTTTGCGATTCCGAAGGCCCGCCCGCCCAAATTCAACAACACGGAAGCTTTTCCACGTGACCTGCTTTGCTTTAATTGGAGGGGATCATGTAACCTTGCTACCTTTCCGTTAAATCTAACGGCTTTGGTTACGTGGAGGAAGGCCGCGAGGTAGCTCTCCAAAATTACTTTTATTATATATATATATATATATATATATATATATATATATATATATATATATATATATATATTATATAGAAAGAGAAATAAATCTGACACCATCCAAATGCCACTCAATCTGATACCATTCAAATGGTAGGAGGTTCAGCGAGAGGAAAGCCTCTTGACATCTTATTCATCTACAGTTGGCATGGGTTTATAATTTTACTGTAATTTAATTAAGTCATCCGCGAAATCATTCCAAACTAACCCTTTAAATTTAAAATTCAGTTAAAAAAGAATTTAATGCATGTGATAAATGAAGATTTTACTTATTACTTTATAAAAATGCCATTTATTGAAATCAAGAATTTATATAAGATCATTGATCTTTAGAATACAGTGGTTTGGTTCTCAAATATAAAATTATGAAATTGACTTTATAAATAAAGTCTGTTGCCCAATTTTTTTCTAATTGAAAAAAAAGTAATATTTAATTTTATTTGCTGACTATATTATCTATTATCATCATTATTATTAGATTTTTTGATTATTATAAAATATTCATCACTAAAATAAATCAGCATTTGCTAGTTTTTGGATATTATACTTTCTTTAATAATTGATGCATGCTGCACATTTTCTTCTTATCTCAAAGTAGTAGCATCATATATTTTATTTTTTTAATAGTAAATGGTTAATTTTATTCATCAAGTTTATTCCATGCTAGTAAAGCCAATATCGACTTCAAATAATTTATAAATCATATAAAAATATACTTTTTTGTTTTAAATAAAAATTATAAAGCACCAACCATGAAAATAATGTCATTTGTGTTTGTTTAATATTTAAAATAAATCACAATGCTTCACCTGGATATTTACATGCATCTGTTAAAGTTTGCAAGGTATTGCATGGTTGACAACCAGTGCAAATATTGTCCAGCGTCTCATCCTCCAAATTTCTAACCTTTACAATAATAGAGATGGATAACTTTTTGCAAAGGAATTTAAGTTTTAAGTAGCCTCTTTTATTAGAGAAGAATGCTATAAATTGTGATTGTATTGATTAACACTTAGCTCTTAGGCGTATATCCAATATAAATTAATAATTATGATTTATTCATTTAAGTGCAAAAGAAGCTTAAATCAAGTATTAATTGTAAACATGATACCAAATTTTTATCTAAATAAGGTAAAAGTGAAGGAGCCAAAATCTGTCTCAATGCATTTTTTTTTATTTAATATATAATATCTAAGTATAAATCTAGGCATTTGATATGGATAAATAATAATTTAAATTATATTTTAATATTTTAATAATTTGATAAAAAAAATTTTAAAGAAATATAATTAATCATATTAATACGATGATTTGGTGGTTTAAAAGTTATCATTCAATTTATATTCATATTTATGTGTTACAGATACTAATAAAGTTTTATCTTTTTTTTTTTTGCATTCTTTTAAATAAGCAGATCTGTCTTCATTTATTGTAAAGATACTGTTTAAAAAGAATAAAATATTAAATATAATTGGATATCTGATAAAAAAATAAATCATTTCATTAAAAGGGTTAGCCATCTCAAATTTATTATATTATATTAATTTAATTTTATAATATAAGATTTTCATTCATTTATTAACCTCCTTTTCCCAGGAGGCATATCAGTACTTAAACGCTGCCGAGAAGCGACATTTCCATCACTCTCAGGTTGAAAGCGTCTCCGTTACCGACGGCGACGGCGACGGTTCCGTCGTCTCCATCCAGCCATCGTTCACCCGACTTTTTCCTCCTCTCCATACCACCCCTTCTTATTTTGAAACCTTTTGCCGTTTAAATCGTTGCGATCAAAAACGGAATTCTCGCAGCGAAGTACGGGGGGCTTTGGAACGAGCCAACGAGGAGAGAAGAAGAGCGAATTCGGGCCGAACCGAAACCCTAAATAGATGCATTCCGTCCTCAGTTCGACACTGGTTTCCTAAATTTATCACCCGATTTAAGTTCGCCTCCGTCGTCTCTTTGCCCTCGATTCTTCCCTGCTGGTAAGAATCCATCCCCTTCATCCCCCCAAGCCTTCTCACGACGTTCTGAATCGATTCCGCTTCTAAAACATCCGTTCTTTTGATTCCCTTTTCACCCCATTTTGATCCTAATCCATATTCCAATCCCTGTTGTTTCTGGATGAAACCCTAATTATTGGGAAGGAGCATTCCTTTCCAATCTAGGGTTTGTTCGTTTCTGATAGGGAAAAAGGAGAGCGGTCTTTGGAATTTAGGGCTTTTTGCGAGGATTCGCGAGGATCCGGGCAAAAAAAGTGTTTCGTGTTGTTCAAGTTTAGATTTTTCTGTTGGAATTTATAGGTGGTTGTAGGACTAGGGCGGAATTGCCTTTAGGGATTCACGATTTGATCTTTTTGGGGGAGCATTCGTCGGGATTGCTGATGGGTTCTAGGTTTTGAGACGCCCTCGCCTTCTGTTGTGGTTCGTGCCGCTGTTCTTGGTGGTTCGTTCCGCTAGAGACGAGTGAGGGTTCTTTTCGATTCCCGTTTTGGGAAGGAAAATGCCGTCCGCCGGAGTCACTCTTAACCCCGCCGGGGATCATCTGGCCCTCTCTCCATTCCTATCCGAGGGTATCAGATCCCCACTTTGTTCCCCAGGGTCCATCATGATCTACCTTGCCGTCCCGGGGGCTCCGGTGATACCAATGAGGGTCCTGGAGTCTGAGTCTATCTCCTCCGTCAAGCTTAGGATCCAGAGCTGCAAAGGAGTTGTTGTAAAGAAGCAGAAGCTGGTATTCGATGGCCGGGAGCTTGCCCGGAATGACTGTCTCATCCGGGACTATGGCGTCTCCGATGGGAATGTCCTCCATCTTGTCGTCCGGGTTTCTGATCTCTGTGTCATCACCGTGAAGACCGCTTGTGGGAAGAAATGCAAGTTCCATGTTGAGCGCGGTCGCGATGTTGCATATGTTAAAAACCAGATTGCCAAGAGGGCTAGAGATTTTGTTGATCTTGACAATGAGAAGCTCTTTTTTGATGGTGAGGAGCTTGATGACCAGCGGCTGATTCATGACATTTGTGAGGATAATGATGCCGCGATCCACTTGCTGGTGCAGAGGTCTGCAAAAGTTCGGACTAAGCCTGTGGAGAAGGACTTCGAGCTATCAGTTGTGGCTCCTGACACAGAAAGGAAGACGGGTTCTGATGATCCTCAGATAATTACTGGGAAGCCACTGGATAGAGATGTTTGGGTTGAACCAGTCATTGTTAATCCAAAGGTGGAATTGCCTGCAGTGATTGATGATCTTGTTCGTGCTACTCTTGCCGGATTGGAGAAGGGAAAACCGCCGGTTATGTCTTCAGAAGGTACAGGGGGAGCTTATTTTATGCAGGATGCGTCGGGTCAGGAATTTGTTGCTGTTTTTAAGCCGACAGATGAGGAGCCAATGGCTAAGAATAATCCTCGAGGGCTTCCATTGTCAACAAACGGCGAAGGTTTGAAGAGAGGGACTCGGGTTGGAGAGGGTGCACTCAGGGAAGTTGCGGCTTACATTCTTGACCATCCTGTAAGTGGGCGCCGGTCGTTCTCCGGCATTGATGTTGGGTTTTCTGGCGTTCCTCCAACGTTGATGGTGCAGTGCTTGCATGGAGATTTTAATCATCCTGAAGGGTATGAGCATGCAGCGAAGAATTTCAAGATTGGGTCCTTGCAGATGTTTGTGAAGAACAGTGGGAGCTGTGAGGATATGGGGCCTCGGGCATTTCCAGTGCAGGAGGTTCACAAGATATGCGTGTTGGATATACGATTGGCAAACGCCGATCGGCATGCTGGGAATATATTAATCTGTGAAGGAGAAGAAGGCCGTATGGTGCTGGTTCCAATTGATCATGGATATTGTTTGCCTGAGAATGTGAGTATGCAATTTCATGGTTCTGCTTCTTAGCATCATCTGAATATTACTGTCTAAATATTCTTAGTATTGATTGCGCTTTAACTGTGCTATAAAAATATTTACACTCAGATTCATATTAATGTTGATTTATTTTTTGCATTTAATTTTTGTTTATTTCGACACTTTGCAGTACTAGGACATCTTGGTGTATACATTTGTAAAGGCTCCTCCTTTCCTTAGTTTTGTCTTTACTACCATTTATTTGTTTTATGCTTTCTAGAAGGTTGATGTAGATCATGTGTGCCTATGATGAAACCCCTTTCAGTTCTGAAAGGGCAACTGTTTATGATAGACAGACTGTGCATGCAGTTGGCCTTGTTTGATGCATATTCTTTTATCCCTTGAAAACTTGGAACATGCAACATGTCTTTCTTGTGTCTGAATGGGATTTTATCCTTCTGTTTGTGCAGTTCCATCTATAAAAATGGACGATAATATTTTTGTAAAGAAGGAATTTGGTCAGTAATGTATGCATGTGAGAGTTAAATTATTTAGGAAAAAAATAATTTTAATATATAAAATCACACCTTTCTTAGTGCTTCATAACCAAATTAATTTTTTTTTTTCATACTTATGTTCTTCAACTTCTGTGTGTTTAATATATATTGCTGCCTGTGAATTTCATTATCTGAACTCTTCCACATTTGGCACTTAATGCTTGCCCATGTTGTCCTTTGTATTATTGTTCAACATCTGGTGTAGTATTTTCGGTTTGCTTCTCCATCAGTTTCTACCTGCCTTATTAATGGTACTTTCTTGGATAGAAAAAAAATGAAACTATTAATGCAATGCACGTTTGTATACAATGAAAAACATTCAATGGATGGTTCTGATTTAAAAGGAAAATGAAGAGACAAATAAATTTATAGGAAAAAAAAAAAGATAAGAAGAGCATCTGATGAATGGTCATGATTAAATGAGGAAGAGAGGAGCATTTGATATATGAGAACAACTAGAAAAGGGTCACTTGATGTTGTACAGTTATAAATGAAAAATGAAAAATCCAGCTATAGGAAAGCTCTTCTATTAAGTATATATGTATATATAAAAACAGATATAGGCAGATTTCGAAGTATATTTGATATATAAACCTTATTTAATTTTGTGCATTCTCTCTGCTTTACTTTGGTATGACTATTGGGTGCTATATTTAATTAAAAAAATTGAAAGGAGGGGGGGGTGTTGCATGGACGGAGAATCCACTTGGTGGGCTCTATCATGATGAATGGGAAGAGACCAAATAAAGGGTGATTAGGGACAACACTTGGGAGAGATTTTAAAGAGTTTGGATCTCAAGCGCTATAAAAAGGGGGCTCCATTGGAAGAGACTTGAAGGGAGAGGGGAAATATGTGATGTCTCGAGTGAGTGTAAATGTGGAAGTTTTCCTTCTATATATTGGATAATGTTAAACTAACACAACACTGACCTCAATCATTTCCTTTTATATACAATAAAGAAGTGAAGATTAGGGCTGCAATTCGGTTGAGTTGGGTTGAGCTGAGGGCCAACTCTAACCCAACACAACTCAACCCCATCGTAAGCTTAATTCAGGTTGGGTTGGGCTTGTTGGGTTGTACCCCATGTTTGTTGGATTAAATCAAGTTAAGAAGGAAATTTAAGATAAGAGAAAGGTTTGGGACATTTTTGTTAGATTAATACTTGTTGAATTGAGGCCTCAATCATTCTTAAATTCAATAGTACATTTACACATTATTTAACAAGATTAAAAATATAATAATATAAAATTATATAATAAAAAAGTAATCTTTATGAAATATAAATATGAATCATTTATTTTTTAATATTTCGAGTGATGTGAGTTAAGTTGGTTCAAGTTGGGCTGGGTTGGGTTGAAGGTCAACCCTTACCCAACTGTACTTGAGATTGTCTTGCGATTTTTGGAGCTCAAGCTCCATTTAAAATTTTAAAATCTCTACCCTACCCAATGAGCTAATTGGGCAAGGCAGGTTCAGCTTGAGCCTCGCCCACATTGCACCCTACTCTAGATTTATGTATTTAGGCTCTCTATACTTCCTTTTAAACAAAACAGGATCTTCAGTATACACTGGAGTGCTCATTTCGGAGTGTGAAGTACGGTAACTTGTTTTGTGGATGAGTACGGTAATATGCTGCAGTGATTTGGAAGGCATTAGAGGAAGTTTCTGAGGAACAAATACGTCTGTTATAAGATTCCAAACAATAATAACCTTTGCATATGAGTCTCTCTTTGTAACTTTTCTGTTTTGTTGACATATTCAAGAGCGATAGCATCCTTGACCTTCCCAATGAATCTGTGAGGCTCTCATGCGTTTTATTTTTTTGCAATTAAGTTGCAATCTCTTATCTAAGTTGAATTTGACCCTGCAGAGTTTGTGTTCATCATTAGCATAATTTTTATGTCATAATCTCCTGATGTGCCTAAGCTCTCTGTCTATTGATATTTGGATACAAGCAATATATTTAATCATTATATCTTCTCAATTTATGTGCTTTGTGCAGTTTGAAGATTGCACATTTGACTGGCTCTACTGGCCTCAGTCTCGCCAGCCTTTTAATTCAGAAACAGTTGACTACATAAAATCATTGGATGCTGAGCAAGATATTGCTCTTCTCAAATTCTATGGATGGGACCTGTCAGTTGACTGTGCCCGCACTCTTCGCATCTCCACGATGCTTTTGAAGAAGGGTGCAGAAAGAGGGCTTACTCCATATGATATTGGGAATATTTTGTGTAGAGAAACAGTGAAGAAAGAATCCAAGATTGAAGAAATCATCCGCGAAGCAAAGGATTCTGTTCTTCCAAGCACTAGTGAAATTGCATTTTTGGAGTCTGTCTCTGAAATCATGGATAGCTATCTTGATGAACTCACCTTATAAGTCAGCAGATGTGCTTATATATATATATGTGTGTGTGTGTGTGTGTGTGTGTGCAGATGTATGTATGTGGATGGTTTGTTGTCGGTCTAAAAGGAGGTTGTAAGTATCTGGGCGACTGCTAGAACTGCTGCCCTGCCTCTTTTTGGTTGATATGGTCATGTTTTGACCATAGCACAAGAGGTGAGAGGCTCTTGAGACTTTGGACTGCAGCTTTTACCATCTCTCCTGTTGATTCAAGTCTCCTGCAATATTATGAGAGGATGAACAGAAAACTCAAGATTCTTAAATTTGTCCATATCAAAAGTGATTGTGCTGATTGAATGCATGAATGATATATATCATGAATAAATCTGTTATCTTACATATCGTTTGTGTAGATGATAGTGCCTCTGATGTTTTGCTGCTGGCATTGAATGCCAGTACTTTTCCCTTCTATCTCAACAGTTCTTGCTTTTACCTGCATGGCCATCCTTTCTCCAAAGGACAGCATTTTACACACAAAAATCTTGCTTGTTGTTGATCGGATGGCTGACGGATGTTGGATGCATGAGATTTGAATCACTTCCGAGTGCATTGGAAAGCGGTTCGTTCATCTTACTTGCGGAATTGTTTTACTGCAATCTGATCTCTACCCACCATCTGATGGATAAGCTTGATTATCTAAAAGCTGAAATTTTCCTGTTTTGCCGAAGCAACTATTTCCAATTCTGAAACTTGATTTATTCTGGTGCAGTGAAAAACTCTCACATTAATAATTCAGATTTAGCAACGCATACACACTTTTGCTTGATTGCCCATACTGGTGGTTGGCTCTGGAATTTTCAATCGTTATTGGAAATTATTGATTAGGGAATCATTGTTGGAAATTATTGATTAGGGCGTTTGTACTGACCTTTACCCATCCGTAACACAACTCTGCCAGAATTTAGAATATATCCATATCTCTTGAAATGCAATAATGATTGCCAGTGTAATTCCTGGGAACTATGGTCCAAGTCTAACTCAACCATTCCACCAATAAGCATTATGTATATATGTTGCACATCTCCACTATCTCATGGTTTCATTAATAATTTTTTATCCTGGAAGATCCAATATCTGTTCAGGATGCTACGCGATACCTAGACTTATATATATATAAAGTCTATTAGTGCATAAATTTTGAGATGACCTAGGATGCATCTGATCTATTTGACATTCAATATGCTCAATGTTTACCTACCATTTTCTTCAAGCCAAAGCAGATTTCTGATAATTTTATCTTTCCCTTTAAAAGAAGAGAAAAGGGAAAAAAGAAAAAAGAAAAATCATGACTAAAATATAGATGACTGATATATAGATGAATGTCGGTGCATGAGAAAGGCCCCTAAAACAGAAAAAGAAAAGTTATCAGAACGAACAATATGACATCCAATAATTGACTGTTCTAGATTTTGCATGGCAAATTTCAATATGAATCCTAGAAAAATAAACTGTACATCCATGCCAACCCTTTAAGAAGACCTTTTGCAGGCTCTGGTATTCGTAAACTCTCAATGTGGCCTTCACCTGGATACATGATCTTCACCTGGAAGCAAACCACAGCAAGATTCTTATCAAACAAGCTACGAGCATCTGCAGTACTAATGTAACAAAGTACGCTTAGTTAAGCAATTCAAAATTTCTCCAGGACATGATCAAAAGAATTGCCTTACTTGTAGTTAAACTGATGCATGCACATTGAGGAAGATATTGGGACATAGTTGAATACTTGCAATCTAATAGGTGGTACACCACTACGGCCACCATAAATAGAGGACCGGTAATGGTAACTTGAAAACAAGTCCTAAAATCCGTCTAGAACCTCTTGTATGTATGTCCCAAAATGGCATAACAGGGTAACGTATTATAGCATGTAACTGACAAGTAGGGGGTGTAAACATGCCAAGCTCAAGCTTGGCTTGTTTGTTAATCAAGCTAAACTCAAGCCAACTCATTTGACCACACGAATAACTCACCTAAGAGACTAATGCCTTCACACATTGAGCTAATTTATGCTGCTATATGATTATATCTTATTATTATAGTTGAGAAATATTCTTTATATGCAAATTATATTAGTCTTTAACAATGATAATATAAAATATTTTTAATCTAACTATATCTAAAATAATATAATATATACTATTTATTTATTTCTATTTCGAGTTTGATAACTCTGGCTCAGCTTCTTAACTATTTGAGCAAGTTGAATTCAAGCGAAAAAACAAGCTGCTCATTCTTTTGACAGCCCTATTGCAATTTGATATAGGGCTGAAAATTGTGAGATGAAAACAGTGACTAAAAACCAGAAATCTGGCTTCATATTCTTGAAAAAGGGAATATTCGAATATTCTAAGTTCACTTCCAAGTCAAAGCTCCATGCTACTCAAAACACCATGACAATGACAACGGGTAGAGATGGACATTGCAATTTCTGAGACAATTTCCACCCCTTAAGCCAGTATTTCCAAGTGATAAATTAACAATTTCCCCTCCTTAAATAGCATACGCAAGCATCTGGCACTCTCTTTCAAGTTCCTTCTTCCCTATGTGTGTGATGAGATAGGGTGGTCCTCGGTGCAACAATAAAGTTGCTCCATTGTGATACAAATGTCATGGGTTTGAAACATGAAAACAATGTCTCCAAATACAAGGATAAGCCTATGCATATCTAACTCTCTTCATACTATGCTGTAGCAGGAGCCTTGTGCACTAAGATACCCATTTTGTGTGCAGAGAGAAATGCACTAAGATTGTTACCACAGGGTTTGAACTTTGAACCCTGGACGTCTCAGGCAGAGAGAGGAATGCTAACCAAGTAAGCACTTTTATAATGTTCATACTGTTCCTTTTCCCCTTTTTTAAAGGCAAAACCATTTAAGATTTGGATGATGAAGGCACCAAATGATAGATAACTTTAAAATTATTCTTACTTGTAGCTTTCTTCGACCCCATCTTAATGCCTCAGCATGTGAAGAATGAAAAAGATCAATTTTATCTGGACCAGTGATTGCGCCACCTGTATCTTCAACCTGAAACATCAGTGCCAGGACCATCTTAGTAAATCCAGCAAAGTATATAAAATCATCCATATTTCAATTTTAGCAACAGATTACAAACATAGATGCCATGGATTTAATAACAACATCAAGTAAAGTGAGACTTGAAACACAAAGAAGGTTCATTGAAAGCAATAGCTTGCCTTGTACTTTCAATATAAGAAATCACAGATGAAATATCTTCTTTATGACCAAGACTAAGTCATGCTAGTTGAGAAATTACCAATAGGTGTGGATGCCATAGTTAGAAAATAAATTATGTAAAATAAAATGTCCTTTTCCCAGATCTTCATGGATTTCAAACAAATCCAGAATTCAACGTAACCTAATGCAATATGCAATCATAAGATGCTTAGAAATGAAGCCAACATGTCATTTCCTTGATACAAAGCAAATATGGTGGTAGCACTCGTATCCTCATGTTAGAACCCAAGACATTCAAGGTCTTCCTTGCCACAACGAAGAAATCTTATTTGGAACTGATGGAGTAAGAACAGTTGCCTATTTATTTAAAATGTTCTATACAACAAAACCAGAACAGAAATATATTATCCTCATCCCAATGGATTTCTATCATGAAGCCTGCATAATTACCGGTAGTTCTGAATAACACCTAGCTTATTTAAATATATGTCATGAGTTGCATCTTCAAAAGACATAAAATCAAGAAAACATCTTTACTTGTTATAGTACTAAATACATATTGAATATTGTACATTTACAACTTAGCTCAAGGATGCAGTGATGTAACGGAGTGATGAGATACATGTAAAAGGGAAAAGAGATAGAGATAAATTTAGAATTACATGAGAGGAATTCATAAAAAAATTTAGTATCTTTGTATCTTACAGAAAGTATGACTCTAAATCAAGGAGAATGGAGAAATAGGATTCATATAGTTAACCCCAACTAGTGTAGGATTAAGGCTTTGCTATTGTTGTTGTACAGTATTAAATACACATTATTTTCACTTTTTATCATTGAAGGTAGGTTTTTAATGTTAATTATCTCCATTGTTGCTATTTGACGTTCTTTACAAAATTTTTGCTAGTCCCTTTGAAAGGCAAATTTCTCTGTCATCTGTTTTGATTAATTAGTAGTCACAATAGAGCTTCACTTCTAGAACTTTTGAGGAAGCTCAAATAGTTATAAATGGCATTCTTCTTAATATTCAGTCTCATATTAGAAGAGCAAAGAGTTAAACTTATCCTTACAGATGTCACTTTTAGCAAATCATCACATGGATTTTACTCAATACAATAAGACACATGACAGTTCTTCATGTGTTGAGCTGTGGCCTACATGTAAGCATACAACATGACTGGGTGCGGTGCAGATGTAGGTGTATGTGCATTTTCTGTCAATACAAAGACATTTTTTATTTCTTTTCCTAGCAATGCATTAGTTGAAATTCTGACCCATTTTGTGACTTTTAAAATATTTCTCCCATAAGGCAACAGTAGATTGCTTTTAGTATTGAATTTTAGGTTTTAACTAGTTAATTACCTCTCCCCACCCATATCCTGGGATATACATACATGTACCAAAAGGGTAGAAATTGGTATCAGCAGCAATGGTGCCGTGTCTTGGAAATATTCTCCAAGGGAGCAAAAAACGCCCAGGCAACTTCTGGTATTGCAGCAACCCATCCTTAGAAGAATTGGAGGCCGGGCCTGCAAATTATACAATTGTAGGTCATGTGACTTTAAAACAAACAACAAGAAGCAGTGAGCTAATAGTTATGAAGTGGACAGATTACAGAATTGGCTGAAATTAGCCATATGTCTTTTTCTTCTAACTAGGTGCGAAAACTTGACAGTAAAAATTTTAAAGGTGTATACAATCTATGGAGGAAACATTTTTACTGCAGATAAAGAGTTGTCAAGCATAGATTCATTACCAGACATGACAAAACACTAAACATTGCTGAAACAAAGCAACACAGAAATTGATAAGTAGACTCAAGTAATTTACCTTATATACAGAGCAGATAAAAGATCACCATCAGTAAGATGCACGTATGCAAGCACATGCATAATATATGAACACATCTCAATCAAACTTGGAACCTCTCCCAGTGCAAGCACAAAGGAGAGAGGTGCCAATAGGTGAACAAAGGCCAAATTGGAATGCATAATGAAAAACAATCGANTGACCTAAGAATTTTTCGAACAAGTTCTGAGTTAGTATATGTCTTACCAAGACTTTTTAAACCATTTACAATATCGGTAAATCTAGTATACATGCATGCAATGGTTTCAGATTGTTCCATGCTAAACAATTCATATTTATGAACAAAAATATTAATTTTAGATTCTTTTACTTGGTTGGTACCCTCATGGGTAACCTCTAATCTATCCCAAATCTCCTTTGTGGAATTACATGTGGAGATTCTATTAAATTCATTAGCATCTAAAGAGCAGTATAAACATTCATGGCTTTAGCGTTAAGCTGTGCCATCTTCCTATCATTATCATTCCAGTCCCTTTCGGGCTTAGGAACAATAGTGCCATCAATAACATGTGTGGGTGTACTAGGTCCATTAATTATAACACCCCATAATTCATAATCAAAGCTTGAATGAATATCCTCATTCTTGCTTTCCAATAAGAATAATTTGAACCATTAAACAGTGGAGGTCTATTCGTAGAATGACCTTCAGCAAATGATCCAACTTGAGTTGCATTTGGATCTTTAGCTCTTGATCGTGTGATCAAAATCTAATGAGCACTTGCTCTGATACCAATTGTTGGCCCAGATGACAACCCAAGAGGGGGGGGGGGGGGGGGGTGAATTGGGTTCTTTAAAAATTTAGCCTTTTAAATAGTTTGCTTAAGAAGAATGAAAGCAAAGACAATGTAAATACAAAGTGCAGTGAATAAAACAGAGATAGAGATAGAGATAAATGAGACACGACAAACGCAAAGATTTTATAGTGGTTCGGTGTATCCAACACCTACGTCCACTCCCAAGATTCACTTGGGTCCACACTATAATCTTCCTTGATTACAACCGAGTTGTTTTACAAGCTCACAACTCAAACTTGTTGTTTTCCCGGGATCACAACGAACCCAGCTGGTTTTCTGGGCTCACCAGCACAAAAACCCTAACACAAGCTATACTAAGCTTGTACCGAGGTAAGACTACCTCCACTAGTTCAATCCCCCAGATTGAACTAGACACAAATAATAGAAATGTTGTTTTTAATTACACAACTCCTCAATGTGCAGATAATCAAATAAAAGAACAAAGTTTAGAAAAGCCTGATTTGTAGTTGGTTGGCTTTTGAACTTTTCTTCTTTCTTCTTTTCCTCAACTCCTTTGAAGTGTAGAATCGGGCCTCAGCTCGGATTCTTCACGGACTGAATGTTGGAGTTGATTTGAGCTTTTTCTTCCTTTCTTTGAATATTGAAAATCTCTTGAGATGCTCTTGAATAGCTCTTGGATTTTCTTCTGAAGCTTTCTTGGATTGATGAACTTGAGCACAGACGAAGCTTCCTTTGATTTCACACTTTTTCTTTCACTCTATTTTGAATCTCGGATTTTTTCAAATGATGCTCTATTTTTTTGATTTTTCTCTTTTTTTCTCTTGATGTGTATATCTCTCTATTTGTATATCTTTGATTTGAAAACGGCTTCTCTATTTATAGATTCTGCAAAAATATAGCCGTTAGAAACAAAGAAATCTAGCCGTTATTGAAAAATCTTACCGTTGACGCTGAGTTGGCATTCAGAAAAATCATGCCCAGAATTGTTGGAGTCGACTCCTGCTTTCCGCGAGTCGGCTCGAAGACGCGATACCAAAAATAGAAATATTCAAAAAGTTAAAGGGTCGACTCATCGAAAATAAGGTGTCGACTCCTGACAGTCGGGGGTCGACTCATGAAAAGTTAGGGGTCGACTCGCGAAGTGCTCAGAAAAACAACCTTCTGGTGTCTGAGCGGAGTCGACTCACACAGTCATGGAGTTGGCTCGACAAAATCGGGGGTCGACTCTTGAAATCACATGGGTCGACTTGTAAAAATCAGGAATCTCTGTATACTGAGTGGAGTCGACTCTGAAACTCTAGAGTCGGCTCCGGAACGTATCAAAAATCAGAGTAATTTCTGATTGACTTGAAATTCGTTCCAGATTAATTTTAAATCAATTTTTTGACTTGAATACAATAAAATTGTCATTAGGAATCAATTCAAGAAATGTTCCAAAAACTCATTGATTGAAATATGAAGTATAAAAATTTCTTTTTGAAAGCTTAAACATGGAGCTTGAAGTTACTTTCAAATTGATTAAAGTCATACTTAACATACTCATTGATTGTTCTAAATAAATTCATTGCTTATGTAAATAAACTCATTGCTTCTTTTAATATACTCATGGCTTTTGGTAATCATCAAAATCAATAAGATTGGGGCAATAATTTCTCAACAATCTCCCCAACAAGAATCGCCCACGCTAGAGGATCCGTCAGCATGAAGCAACCATGGGGTGCTGGCTTTGGTTGTCCGGGGGTATCCGAAATAGAGCCATCTTCGGGTATGGTGCACTCGAGGAGGAAATCCGCCATAACCTAGGCTTTAATGGCTGGACGAGGCTGATACTGAATGTCGTGCTCGCTCTACTCGATAGCCCATTTGGTCATTCTCCCTGATGCTTCTGGATGATGGATAATTGCCTTAAGGGTTGGTCGGTCAGGACGATGACAGTGTGCGCCTGGAAGTATGGCCACAGCTTTCGGACCGATGTCACCAGGGCTAGAACCATCTTCTTGACTCAAGTATACCTCGTTTTAGCGTCCTTGAGCAATTTGCTAACATAATAAACATGTCTTTTAACTTTGTTCTCCTCTCTAATTAGTACCGAGCCAACAGCGTCTTCAGAGACCGCCAGGTATAGTTCAGCACTTCTCCTGGCTTCGGGCTGCTGAGGAGAGGTGGTGAGCCGAGGTATTTCTTGAGGTCTTTCAAGAACTTCTGGCAATCTGGAGTCCACTGAAAGTTTTTGGCCGACCGAAGAGCTTTGAAGAAGGGAAGGCATTTCTCGGCCAATCGAGCAATGAAGTAGCTGAGGGCTGCTACTCTCCCAGTAAGGCATTGCACGTCCTTGACTAACCCAGGCGGGGCCATTTGTTGCAGGGCTTGGTTCTTCTGAGGGTTTGCTTCGATGCATCGCTGAGAAACCATGAAGCCGAGAAATTTTTCGGAGTTGACCCCGAAGGCGCATTTGGTGGGGTTGGGCTTCATCTGATACTTTTGAAGTGTAGCGAAGCTCTCCGCGAGATCCTTGATGTGTTGGGATGCCTCCTTGATTTTTACCAGCATATCATCAACATACACCTCCATATTTCGATCGATTTGCTCCTTGAAGACTTTGTTGACCAGCCTTTGGTAGGTGGCACCTGCATTTTTCAAACTAAAGGGCATAACTCGGTAACAATAGATACCTCGGTCGGTGATGAAGGCGGTTTTCTCCTCGTCCTCAGGCACCATTCGGATCTGGTTGTAGCCCGAATAGGCATCCATAAAAGTCAGCATTTGATGGCCTAAAGTTAAATCCACGAGCTAGTCGATCCGCGGAAGAGGGAAGCTATCTTTTGGGCAGGCCTTGTTGAGGTTAGTGAAGTCGATGCAGATCCTCCATTTTTCATTCGACTTTTTCACCATGACCACATTCGCCAGCCAGTTGGGGTAACTAACCTCTCGAATAAATTTGGCTTTGATGAGTTTATACACTTCTTCTTCGATGGCTTTTTGGCGCTCGGGGCCGAAGCTCCTTTTCTTCTGCTTAATGGGCCTGAATGTCTCATCCACGCTGAGGTGGTAGAGCAGGACGTCTGGGCTAATTCCGGGCATATCCCACGCAGACTAGGCGAAGACGTCAGCATTTCTCCGAAGGAATTCAATTAATTCTTACCAAAGCTTTCCTTCCAGCTGTGACCCGAACTTTATGGTTCGGTCGGGCCGAGCCTCGTCAAGTGGTACATCCTCCAATTCTTCGGCTAGCTCTCCTCGTTGCTTGGCGAGATCTTCCTAAGCATCCAGCCTGTCCACCTCGGGCTTTCCAGACTGAAGGTCGGCGACAAAGCAATGCTGAGCTATGATCTGACTTCCTTGAACAACCCCACTCCCCATTCGGTGGGGAACTTCATGGCGAGATGGGGAATGAAAATGATGGCTTTGAGAGATAGTTGCTTTGGTATGCCGAGGATGGCATTGTAAGAGACCTGAGCTTGGTCACGAGAAATCCATGAGCACAGTAGCCATGCGAGACTAGGTGCCGGCTCGGACTGACAGAGCGATGACTCCTTCTGGGATTATGGAGTC
The DNA here is from genome assembly GCA_900491605.1 of Calamus simplicifolius. Lineage (NCBI taxonomy): Eukaryota > Viridiplantae > Streptophyta > Magnoliopsida > Arecales > Arecaceae > Calamus > Calamus simplicifolius. The sequence goes on along the minus strand of UESW01001427.1, from coordinate 392,720 downwards.
ACCTGTGAAGCCCACTAAGGTGGACTCCACCGGTCGGAGGCTTTCTACCCGGAATTTTAATCTCGCAAAGGCATCGAAATACAGAACATTAACAGAGCTTCCACTATCAATCAAGATACGGTGTACATCATAATTGTTCATGTTCAAAGATACAACCAAGGCATCATCATGGGGGTACTGTACCTCCCGAAGGTCTTCATCAGAGAAAGTGAGCTCATCAACTCGAGCTTTCTTTGGTGATTTTTCCTCCTCGCTTGACCAAGAAGATGGGGAGCCGGCTGTTGCTATCACATTGACATTGCTAATGACCGAAGGATTTGGTGGGGGAAGCTGACGAGGCTCGGGCTGGCGATTCTCCTCATTGCTCGGCTCAGAAGGCCCTCTAAACCGGTCCAGTCTGCCTCACCGGATCAATCGCTCGATCTCGTTCTTGAGTTGCCAACGGTCCTCAATATCATGCCTGTAGTCCCAATGAAAGCAACAGTACTTGATCGGGTCCCTCTGGGCTGCATTGCCTCGGAGAGGGGGAGGCCGAGGAATTTGCCGCTCAATATCCATCAGGATCTGCATCCTTGGCGCGGTGAGGAGGGTGTAACGATCGAACCTCGAGTCGGACTCCGAGTTCGGTCTCGAGGCGGCGATGGGCCCATTGCTTGTCCGAGCCCTTTGCCTCCTTCTTCTTCAGCTGCTCGGCCCGAGCTGATCTCCTCGATTCTTCAACCTTGGCGTACTTGTCCGCCAGGGACATCATGTCTGAAAGGCTCTTCGGGTAGTTAACCTCTAGAGTCAGGTAAAAGTCTCCCTCCTTGGATACTCCTCCGGCCAGGACGGACATGGCCACCTCATGGTTAAGGTGGTCAACTTCTAAGAGGGCCGTGTTGAAGCGGCCGAGGTAATTCTTCAGCGATTCCCCCCTCTTTGCTTGACCTCGGAGAGGGAATCGGATCTCCGTCGCTGGCGACAGCTGCTGACGAACTGGCTAATAAGCAAACAGCTTAGCTCGTCAAAAGAGTCAATGGAACCTGGCTTTAAGCTGTTGAACCAAGTTCGAGCAGACCCCCTTAGGGTGGAGGGGAAGGCTCTACACAGGATCACATCTGATGCTCCATGGAACATCATGATGGATCTGAAGCTGCTGAGATGGTCGTCGGGATCGGTGGATCCATGGTACGGCTCGATGGTAGGGAGCTTGACATGAGGGGGAATCACTTCCCTCATGATCCTCTCGGAGAAGGGGATGCCCTGCTCCATTTTTGACTGGGATGGAGGAGCTTATCTGACGGCATCTAACTCCTGACGCCATTCTCGATGCATCTCCTGCATCTGCTACCTGATCCCGTCATCCAGAGTGGTAGGAGGGATCGGGCGACGAGGACGGCTGCGGCATTGAGTCCTGGGAAGACACCGGGGAGGGAAAACGAACCCGCCTAGATCTAAGCGGGCTCTTCCCTCCAGCTCGTTGTGGTGCTGGCTTCGCTTTTGCGGGCTGGTGATGATAATCCGCCGCTTCCGACGGATTGGAGGTAGAAATTGCCGGCGGAGCAGGGGCAGCGGCCTCTTCATGAAACTGAGGAGCAGGGACCACAGGGCCAAGGATTGCCTGGAGCCCTGGACCAGCTGGGTCAATGCCTGGACCTACTGAACCAGAGAGGCGAAATGGTCCAGGGTCACCTTCATTGTCGGCAGTGAAGGAGTTTCAGCTAGCGATGGCGATGGAGGTACCGCACCGCTAATCGGATCAGGCCTTTGAGAGGTGGCCTGATCTTAAGCTTCAGATGTAGCTCTTTTCCGATTGGTCATTAGAAGATGTTTCTTCTGTTCTTTGAGTCTTGTCTCCTGGATCACAAGTTTATGGGACTTGAGGCCTTCCTCTAGCGCCAATCTATTGCCGCGGAAATCCATTCTCCAACTCGGGTGCGCTTCTCGCTCCTGATCTGGACGCCGGTCTCGTTGCCTCAGGGTGGAACCTGCAAGACAGTCCATGCGCAGAGGGTGCTGTGGGGGTTGCCCTCTGCGGAGGACCCTCCGATGCCCAAGTCAGTGAAGATTCACAGCAAGCAGATGTGAAGAGAAGACTCTCACAGAAGAGCTCCCCTAGATGGGTGTTCTCTCTCAAGAGTATGTGTAGTTGCGTACCTGAAAGATTAGAGGGCAGCAGTATTTATAGGGGATCACCTGATTCTTTGGGCATGTCACGAGGGGAGGTCTGAAAGTTGTTAGGATTTAGAACGGATTCGAATCAAGTTTGTTTGAGGTCAGTAGGGTCCGTATTTTGTCAGTTAGAGGTCGACGGCTGGAAGAACTGGTTGATGCCTTAAGATTCAGCGATTACGTAGGTTCTAGGCCACTCTTGTGGGTCCTAGGTCACTTCTGGGTATGATTCCCCGCTTGGAATCTTATTCAGTTATAGTGAATTCGAATTCTCCCGCGCCAAATTCCGCAGAGGTATTTGAATGCCTCGGTCCGACCGAGGCAAAGGGGGTTACTCGGGTTACTGAGGTATAGACGGCTTAGGTCGCTGAGGTGTAAGGATGGCTCCGAAGCCCGAGGCCGGGGCCGAAGAAGAAAGCTTCGGGACCAAGGAGGAAAGCTCGAGGCCAGGGCCGAGGAGGAAAGCTTGAGGCCGGGGCCGAGGGGGAAAGCTCGAAGCCGGGGCCGAGGAGGGAGCTCGAGGCCGGGGCCGAGGTGAAAATATCAAGGCCGGGATGAGATGTCTGTGGCCGAGTAGGATGATGCCGGAGTGAGGCCGACTTGGAAGATGCCCGGGCGAGGCGGACTTGCGTGATGTCGGGGCGAGGCCGACTTGGAAGATGCCGGGGCGAGGCCAACTTGCATGATGCTGGGGCAAGGCCGACACCGAGTGATGAGGCCGGGGAACAGGCCCGAGGCCGAACAGAAGCTGGCTCCATGCGGAGGAGATAGAAAAGGTAGCGGATGGGGGGAAGGCCGAGTTGCCAAGTCCAAATGCTGTCATCGTGGCCCATGGGATGGCTCGGGCTACCGAGGTATGAATGGCTCGGGTTAACGAGGTATGAGTGGCTCAGGTTACCGAGGTATGAAAATGGCTCTGGCTACCGAAGTATAGATGACTCGGGTTACCAAAGTATAGATGGCTCGGGTTGCCAAGGTATAAGGATGGTTGGGATTGTCGGGATGACCTGACGCCGCTGAGGGCAATCGGGCTTCGCTGCTTAGTGGGTCTGATAGCTGGCCGACAGGACGTTAGAATTGGACTAGATCCAATTATCGATGTGTGCGGTCGTCGATGTAATGACAATTTTACCCCTCATCAGTAATATTACCGTAAAAATTATTTTTTACCAATAAAGTATTTTTTTTTCTTCGTGCTATTATGGCAAAACAATATTTTTATCGTATTAGAATAAGATTTTTATATTTTTATATTTTACATTATTACGATAAAAATTAATTTTTATTATAATAATTAAATTTATAACGATGACATTTAAATGTTTCGTAATAGATTAAGTTTTTTTTTTGTTCTATTATGATAAAATAATATTTTTTATTATATAATTAAATTTAATATGACAAAAATATTGTTCATTGTAATATATATATATATATATATATATATATATATATATATATATATATATATATATATATATATATATATATACATTATTACTATAAAAAAATTTTCGCTATAATAAGGTCACATCCGCCCGCGTAATAATATTTTTCGCCCGTTTTCCCTCTTTTCCTTGAATCCCTCCCGCGATTTTCTTCTCTTCTTCTTGAAATTCTCGCTCCCACGCCGCAAATCCGAGACTCCCGTCGTCCCCCGTGAGCTCCTCTCCGCCCTCAACCCCCGGACTCCGGAACCCTCCCCGCCGGAGCTCCTCAGGATTTCGTCGAGGTCAGTTCTTATATTTCCACGTTTTCTTTAGTACTATGCGAGCATCATACCCTCGTCTTTCCTCAGTCTCCGTCTGAGAGGCATCTCAGATATATATAGAGAGGGAGAGAGAAAGAGAGATTGAGAGAGAGGAGGAGGAAGGAGAAGGTGGGTTCTCGGCTCCACTCTCTGGTCTCTGTGGTGCCAGGGCCCTTTATTTTGTTTTCTATTTTTCATGGAGGAGACGATAGGGAGATGCATGAAGTACTGGCCTCGCCGGCGGGGAGACAGGGAAGGAGAGCGGAGAGGGATAGACGCGAGTTTAGGATTATTAAGACAGCAGAGCGCATGACATTGCCATGACTGCAAGTAGTTTAGGATTATTATCCCCAATGTAACTGAAGAATAATTTTATAATAAATTTCGTATGAGGAAACATCAAAGGTATTGAAGCCTTGGACTAGACCTAGAACTAGAATGAAACAGACTTGCAGAAGATGAATTTGAACACCCAGGAAAATGGGTGGTTCCCTCTTAAAGGATACATGCTGATTTTTTTTTTTTTTTTGAAAAGAATAAAAGAATATGATTCAGAGAAGTGACGTGCTTTTGATTGTTTTCATTACACATCATGCCTAGATTTACATTTTTAGGCAGCTCTTCTCATTTCTATTAAGATGCATAGAAAAATATATGGCATAGAAAAATATATGGAGTCTAAAGTTGATGGCTCAGTATCATTTTGTCTGATTGGATATTGCATGCCATGATAGAAGCGCCAGTATTAGAAATATGCACCATATAAACTTGACTCTCCTTGGCAAATAGCTTGGTGATTTGAAAATGGCAAAATACTTTGTACTAAATTTTGGATTTAAATACTAGAAGTGGTAATGGCATGGTTCATAATTTTGCCTAAACAAAAAAATAGTTCAAAAATTTTGTTTTGACCTACTGCAACAGCAGATCAATATGAATCCATTATGTATCAGTTTTGGCTCTTTTTTGTCCTATTTCCAAATCTTTAATCTTTTAGCTTGTATCTTATTCTTAATTGGTGATTAGTTTGTGCTTGAGCACATCTATCTGTATTCATTGCAGTAATTTTCTACTGATATAGTTAATAAAATGGTTATGTTATATTCAATTGTTGCTATCTTATTGTTGATACCCTTGTTATGTTTCCATTACTTTGAATTTTTCAATGTTCTTTAAATTTACATTACAGAGTTCTACCATTTAATTTGAATTTTTTTTTCCCTATTCTGTTACAGATGATTCCTGATTAGTTGAAATGTTTCATGAATCTAGGTTGTAATGCATTCTGAAACCCTTTTGTTTGTGCTTAGGCAATGAGTAAAATGTTGGCTAATGGAATGCTACTTTCTATCTGAGTATTTTGAAACTTAGATGCATGTATACTTAGTAAAATGTTTTTATTCGATGATTTTGGTTATGAAACCTGTCACGCCCCAGACCCAAAAATTTTGAGCTAGGGTGACAACCCGCCGCGTGCCGGGCACGCAAGGCGTCCCGAAACATGACACTGAATTCAAGAAAAGTAACCACCTATATATCATTCAAGTCCATGTCTTTAATACAATCCATAACTAAAGATTTGGACTACAAGCCCTACACATAAGCATTACTGGGGTTACATCAACATATGAATCCACTTTATTTTAAATAGAAGCTCCAACGAACCTATGATTCCTTACACACTACACTAATATAGTCTGGGCATCAAGCCCTACACATGAATACACTGGTATAGCAATAAAACAAAATCCTATATTTTATTTGGTTGAGGTCCATCACTCCAACATGTTATTCTCAAATCTCATGGTCCTGTAGCAAAAACATTATAATATTCTTATGAGATTACACTCAGTAAGTAAACCATGTTATACAGTCCAATCATAGCATAGCAATCAATAAGCATATAAATGATCATCATGCATAAACATTTCACCAATACTCAAACATGCAATGTAAGTAAACCCATCATTGTTATATTATATCATGTGTCCCATGGCCCTGCAATGCCCCATAACAAGGAGAGCCGTGGTGGCACATATAAATATAATTCAAATCATTTGCACTCATCATTGTTGTATTATATCATAGCAAATTATCAGTGCATATAAACAATTCATTGTCATATTATTATGTGTCCCACGGCCCTGCAATGCCCCATAACAAGGAGAGCCGCGGCGGCACATATCAATATAATTCATTCTTTTGCATTCACAATCACTCTATTATGCAATGTAAGTATTATATCATGCGTGTCCCACGGCCCTGCAATGCCTCATCTGAGCACATCCTCTAGATGTGTATGGCCATAGCAAAGGAGAACCGCGGCGGCACTTATGAATATAATACCAGTCATTTGCATCCATAGCCACTCAATTATATTATATAAACCCACTGTTTATACTCTCAATGGTAACTGTAAATGTGACCCACGGCCCTGCAATATCTCCATAATGTACCAACCTGCATCCCCCCTACTGAAGTAGGGTCGAAATGCCATAGTATACTAACAAGTATCCCCCCTACTGAAGTAGGGTCGAAATACCATAGTATACTAACCAGTATCCCCCCTACTGAAGTAGGGTCGAAATACCATAATGTATCAACCAGTATCCCCCCTACTGAAGTAGGGTCGAAATACCGTAATGTATCAACCAGTATCCCCCCTACTGAAGTAGGGTCGAAATACCATAATGTATCAACCAGTATCCCCCCTACTGAAGTAGGGTCGAAATACTGTAATGTATCAACCAGTATCCCCCCTACTGAAGTAGGGTCGAAATACTGTAATGTATCAACCAGTATCCCCCTACTGAAGTAGGGTCGAAATACTGTAATGTATCAACCAGTATCCCCCCTACTGAAGTAGGGTCGAAATACTAGGATATGACATGATAAAGGAGAGCCGCGGCGACACATAACAGTACCTCACATCACATCAATACATCAATACATCAATCATGTAGCAAAACAGTGGATTATACTTACTGGATAATATATCACATCAATGTCATACTAACTGCATCTCTCATGCACAACTGTATCTCTCATGCATAGCAACAGCATCTCTCATGCATAGCAACAGCATCTCACTTGCATAGCAACAACATCTCACATGCATAATAAATGCATCTCACATGCATAGCAACAGCATCTCATGCATAATAACTGCATCTCTCATGCATAGCATCCACACATGAAATCACACATGAAATCATAGTATATAAATGGCATGTATTCATAATATTCATCTACTTACAATTTAGCCAATAACAATTCACAATTTAACTACGCATATCCTGAAATAAATTATTAATAAACTGATAACTGGCTTACTTACCTCAGTACGCAATCCAACAGGTATAAATCAGCTAGTCAGATGTCTGAGCACCTACAGGATCATTTACACAATTAATTTATTAGAAAGAATATTAAAATGACCCTTAGGATTTCTACCCAGACTAGTTCACGGGCCCACTTTGGGCTCGAATATCTCCCACTACACACCCAATTGGGGAAGTAAAAATACCCCAAGAAACTAGAATTCAACCAAATTCTAGCCATATAATTATTTTTCTAATCCCGGCCCGTTACGGGGCCCAAAATCCAGCCCGAAATCCGCTCACTGCACGGCCCAGCCGGCCCGGTTCAATCTTATCTCCCTCCCGATCCCCTGTTTCACCGAACAGGGGACGGGGACATGGCCGGCGGCCGGGGCCGCCGCCGGCCAAATTGAGGGCGGCCCGGCCGCCGGTGGCCGGGCCAGAGCCGGCCGCCGCCGCGGCCGGCCGCCAAATCCCTTCCTCTCCCTCAATTTCTCTCACACTCTCTAATTCCTCCGCGCGGCACGGACTGTGCCGGCGGCACGGCCGGCCACCATGGCCGGCCGGACCTCCACCGGACGCACGCCCGGCGCCGGTGGAGGCGACAGGCCAAGCTCGGGCCCGGCGAGGCGGCGAGCACGCCGCCGGGCCCGAACCAACCGGCGGAAGCCGAACCGGTTCTTCCGCCACGCGCGAGAGGAGGGCCAATTGGCCCTCCCTCTCCTCTCTCTCTCCACCACCACCCCGCCGGACGCCTCCCCCGGCGCCGGCGGGGTCGCCGGCCAAGAATCAGGCCCGGCGCGGCGGCGAGCACGCCGCCGGGCCTGAACCAAGGGGACGACCGGGCTCTCTTCTCTCTCTCTCTCTCTGTCTCTCTCTCTGGTTCTCTTTCTCTCTCTCTCTCTCTCTCTCTCTCTCTCTCTCTCTCTCTCTCTCTCTGTCTCTGGATCAGGGGATTACCTGATGGAAGCATGTAAGCGAACGCCAGGATGATGGAGGGAGTCCCCCCTCCATCATATAAATACTCCCCTAATGCAACGCTTCGGTGCACTCAAAAGACGCGCGACGACTAGGCCATTCATTCGTCAAGTCAGGGCGTAAACGTCAAATAAAGGGCCTTAACGTCATACCATTCAATCGTCAAGAAGGTTTTCCCTGGGATGCCAGGTGTCTCCAAAAGTAATTATTACGTTCCCCCATGATAATTTATGGGGGGTTACATTCTCCCCCCCTTATATAAATTTCGTCCTCGAAATTTGAAATACCTCCAATAGAATATAGAATCCAAATTTTCCCTCTCATAAACAATTAAATTTCATTAAAAGTCACGGTCATCGATACATCATTGATCTGAAATAAGATACAAATAATTATGGACGTTTCTTTCTCATTTTCTCCTTAGACTCCCTAGACTCCCAGATAATCTCCCTCAAAATAATTACTCCGTTGAACTTTGACATGAGGAATACTACACCATCTCAGAACTTAATCCTTGCGGTCCACAATGTGCATAAGATGATCTTCATAGGTCAATTCTTTCTTAAGCTAAATTGGTTCAAGTTATAACACATAACGGGGTTTGAAATATACTTCCTCTGTCTTAAAGATATGAAACACATTGAATACTACAAAGAGTAATGAAAGCAGTGTTAAGCTATAAGACAATTCCTTCATCTTGATTAAAGTTTCAAATGACCCAATGTTTTGTGACTCAAGTCCAAAATTGTCTCTCTCTCAAATAATTTCAACAAACTTTACACCTTTTATCATAGACAACAAAATGAATCCATTTGAGTGTTGGCTTGGTAATCAATAAATAAGCAATTTCACTAAGGGTAAGAAGCTATATCAAGCACTTTCTAAATCCATCACACAGGCTCACAGTATAACATCTAAAATCTTATTGGTTTTTGCAATTGTCTATTACATGTATAATGTCTTCCATACTAAGGTTAGCAACATATCAGGTACTCTCGATTCCTTGATAAGACAGTTCGAAATTCTTATGACTTAGATATAAGATAGATTCCTTCCAATGCTCTCTCAACCCATAAATAGTTGAATGTGCCACTAATCATTACAATACTTATTTAATCATCATAACATACTTGGTTTCACTCTTGAATACTTTAAGCTAACCTCAATGAACATTATGCAATTATTTAGGATATCTTTCAAAATTATCATAATCAAAATTCATTTTCTTTGACTATAGATATGCCACTCATGGCTGATTGATAATTTATCCATCCAGTCTCGAATTCAGAAAGTACTCAATTATGATTAATCAAAACATGTAATTAACTATTCCATTCCCAAAATATCATCAATATTAATCATCCCTATAACTAGCAGATGAGTTCAATAATGTAAGTTCTACAAATAAAATTCATTTTATCCTCATTCAAATTCAGATTTAAATTTACTAACTCCAAATCCACATATCAACTCAATTGCAATATGAACATAATGATGATATCTTAGTCATGTTAGTCATCAATTGAAATTTTTCATTACTATGTCATATTCCATATATTCATCTGTCTTTTATTGCATATCCAATTAAAATTTCATCTACCCATATTATTTAAAGGTCTAAAATTGCTACGAATCATATCCAACAAGTTTAATGGAGCTAAAACCTCTAGAAGCCCCTTGACCTCTCCACTGATCAAGGCTACCAGCCAGGGAGCCCACATAATATCATTGGCTTGCGATGGTTCATTCTCAATTCCTATCAAACTCGTAATTCTTGATAAACTTTAAATTTTAAGCTTCCAAAGCATAATTTCCTGAAATTCCTTAAAAGTCATAATTGTCTCAAGGTCATTCAAGTATTTTGCCTAGAGTGCATATGTCCCTAAGATCATAACCTGGTCCTGTGGGTTATGGGCCCACCACGCTTCCGCTGCGCACTCTGATGCTGCATGTCCTGCATAGACTGCGCCATACCCGAGAGAGCTTGAAGCATCTCGGACTGGAATCGCTGGTGCTCAGTTCCCACTGGGTTGGCAGGGGCCATACCTCCAGTAGTTCCTTGACCCACCGCTGATCAGCATTACCGGCCAGAGAGTCCTCCTCATACGGTTGGCTCCTAGTACGGCGAGCCATAACTATTTCTGTTAAATTAGATGTGGTTAATATCATCATAAGCTAAGTGTCAGGTGTCTCTAAGTATAATGTCATCAAAATATGTTTATCATGTCAATATGTCTGTGTCCCTATCATGTTATCATGTCAATATGTCTGTGTCCCTATGTCATGTCAATATGTCTGTGTCCCTAAGGTCATAACTGTCATGTCAATATGTCTGTGTCCCTAGGGTCATAACTGTATCATGTCAATATGTCCGTGTCCCTAGGGTCATAACCTATGCTCTGATACCATAAAAGCTGTCACGCCCCAGACCCAAAAATTTTGAGCTAGGGTGACAACCCGCTGCGTGCCGGGCACGCAAGGCGTCCCGAAACATGACACTGAATTCAAGAAAAGTAACCACCTATATATCATTCAAGTCCATGTCTTTAATACAATCCATAACTAAAGATTTGGGCTACAAGCCCTACACATAAGCATTACTGGGGTTACATCAACATATGAATCCACTTTATTTTAAATAGAAGCTCCAACGAACCTATGATTCCTTACACACTACACTAATATAGTCTGGGCATCAAGCCCTACACATGAATACACTGGTATAGCAATAAAACAAAATCTATATTTTATTTGGTTGAGGTCCATCACTCCAACATGTTATTCTCAAATCTCATGGTCCTGTAGCAAAAATATAATATTTTATGAGATTACACTCAGTAAGTAAACCATGTTATACAGTCCAATCATAGCATAGCAATCAATAAGCATATAAATGATCATCATGCATAAACATTTCACCAATACTCAAACATGCAATGTAAGTAAACCCATCATTGTTATATTATATCATATGTGTCCCACGGCCCTGCAATGCCCCATAACAAGGAGAGCCGTGGTGGCACATATAAATATAATTCAAATCATTTGCACTCATCATTGTTGTATTATATCATAGCAAATTATCAGTGCATATAAACAATTCATTGTCATATTATATTATATGTATCCCACGGCCCTGCAATGCCCCATAACAAAGGAGAGCCGCGGCGGCGCATATCAATATAATTCATTCTTTTGCATTCATAATCACTCTATTATGCAATGTAAGTATTATATCATGCGTGTCCCACGGCCCTGCAATGCCTCATCTGAGCACATCCTCTAGATGTGTATGGCCATAGCAAAGGAGAACCGCGGCGGCACTTATGAATATAATACCAGTCATTTGCATCCATAGCCACTCAATTATATTATATAAGTAAACCCACTGTTTATACTCTCAATGGTAACTGTAAATGTGACCCACGGCCCTGCAATATCTCCATAATGTACCAACCTGCATCCCCCCTACTGAAGTAGGGTCGAAATGCCATAGTATACTAACAAGTATCCCCCCTACTGAAGTAGGGTCGAAATACCATAGTATACTAACCAGTATCCCCCCTACTGAAGTAGGGTCGAAATACCATAATGTATCAACCAATATCCCCCCTACTGAAGTAGGGTCGAAATACCGTAATGTATCAACCAGTATCCCCCCTACTGAAGTAGGGTCGAAATACCATAATGTATCAACCAGTATCCCCCCTACTGAAGTAGGGTCGAAATACTGTAATGTATCAACCAATATCCCCCTACTGAAGTAGGGTCGAAATACTGTAATGTATCAACCAGTATCCCCCTACTGAAGTAGGGTCGAAATACTGTAATGTATCAACCAGTATCCCCCCTACTGAAGTAGGGTCAAAATACTAGGATATGACATGATAAAGGAGAGCCGCGGCAACACATAACAGTACCTCACATCACATCAATACATCAATACATCAATCATGTAGCAAAACAGTGGATTATACTTACTGGATAATATATCACATCAATGTCATACTAACTGCATCTCTCATGCACAACTGTATCTCTCATGCATAGCAACAGCATCTCTCATGCATAGCAACAGCATCTCACTTGCATAGCAACAACATCTCACATGCATAATAACTGCATCTCACATGCATAGCAACAGCATCTCTCATGCATAATAACTGCATCTCTCATGCATAGCATCCACACATGAAATCACACATGAAATCATAGTACATAAATGGCATGTATTCATAATATTCATCTACTTACAATTTAGCCAATAACAATTCACAATTTAACTACGCATATCCTGAAATAAATTACTTAATAAACTGATAACTGGCTTACTTACCTCACACGCAATCCAACAGTATAAATAAGCTAGTCAGATGTCTGAGCACCTACAGGATCATTTACACAATTAATTTATTAGTAAAGAATATTAAAATGACCCTTAGATTTCTACCCAGACTAGTTCACGGGCCCTACTTTGGGCTCGAATATCTCCCACTACACACACCCAATTGGGGAAGTAAAAATACCCCATGAAACTAGAATTCATCCAGATTCTAGCCATATAATTATTTTTCTAATCCCGGCCCGTTACGGGGCCCAAAATCCAGCCCGAAATCCGCTCACTGCACGGCCCAAAAGGCCTGAACCGGCCGGCCCAGCCGGCCCGGTTCAATCTTATCTCCCTCCCGATCCCCTGTTTCACTGAACAGGGGACGGGGACATGGCCGGCGGCCGGGGCCGCCGCCGGCCAAATTGAGGGCGGCCCGGCCGCTGGTGGCCGGGCCAGAGCCGGCCGCCAAATCCCTTCCATCTCCCTCAATTTCTCTCACACTCTCTAATTCCTCCGCGCGGCACGGGACTGTGCCGGCGGCACGGCCGGCCACCATGGCCGGCCGGACCTCCACCGGACGCACGCCCGGCGCCGGTGGAGGCGACAGGCCAAGTCTCGGGCCCGGCGAGGCGGCGAGCACGCCCGGCCCGAACCCGGCTTCGGCCACCGCGCGAGAGGAGGGCCAATTGGCCCTCCCTCTCCTCTCTCTCTCCACCACCACCCCGCCGGACGCCTCCCCCGGCGCCGGCGGGGTCGCCGGCCAAGAATCAGGCCCGGCGCGGCGGCGAGCACGCCGCCGGGCCTGAACCAAGGGGGACGACCGGGCTCTCTTTTCTTCTCTCTCTCGCGATCTCTCTGTCTCTCTCTCTGGTTCTCTTTCTCTCTCTCTCAGGCTCTCTCTCTCTCTCTCTCTCTCTCTCGCGATCTCTCTGTCTCTGGATCAGGGGATTACCTGATGGAAGCATGTAAGCGAACGCCAGGATGATGGAGGGAGTCCCCCCTCCATCATATAAATACTCCCCTAATGCAACGCTTCGGTGCACTCAAAAGACGCGTGACGACTAGGCCATTCATTCGTCAAGTCAGGGCGTAAACGTCAAATAAAGGGCCTTAACGTCATACCATTCAATCGTCAAGAAGGTTTTCCCTGGGATGCCAGGTGTCTCCAAAAGTAATTATTACGTTCCCCCATGATAATTTATGGGGGGTTACAAAACCGATGAGTGTGATCCACTCTATGTACATGTTATATGATTATGGCTGTAGCTTAAAGGTTGGAGTGTTTTTGTTGTCCAATTAATTGGGTGGTGATGAATGGAGTAGTTCTGGAGAATCTTTGCCAATCTCTTTGTTAAATGAGTAGGCATGGGAAGAGCTGAATCGAGTGTAATGATTCTTCCCCTTTTTTGCTTTCAAGTATGTGCTATTTCTTTGCGAAGCTTCTTACTTATCCCCTTCTTTTAGAGCGTTTGTTGCTGCAATGGCTTACAATGCTGACACACACCACCCTCCAGTCAAAAGGAGAGCAGATTTAATAATTTCGATAGTGGGGCTTTGGTTGGCTCGGTTACATGGCACAAGGGGGCTGCCCACCACCGGGGATGGCTCCTAAAATATAGTTCTTCTGTACAGCCCCAAAACATCCCAGCCTTAATGATCTTTCTTGTACAGCTCTACTTCACCGTTGAGGTCCAGGATCTTCTTCTCTGGTGAAAATGCCAGTTTCATGTTATCACCCTTCTTTACTAATACATCCAATGCATATTGCTCTTCGCCATTATGTTCAGAGTTTGTTTTGAGAAGCTCTTGTCTATGTTCAGAATTCTGCAAACATGAGAATCCATTTCCAAATTCCTGTTCTTGGAAATGCTCATTGATTCCCTCCTTGATATTCACTTTGCTGAATTTATCAGAGGAGATTTCCCTATTTTTCTGTTCCAATAGTTCATCAAGATCTCTGACAGCAAGTAATTGCTCAGAATTAGCTTCTTGTGTCTTCTGCAGTTGCAAGTGAAGATTTGCATTCAGATTTTTCTCATGATTCAGCTCTTGTTTAATTTCTTCAAGCATGGAACATGGATCTTCTCCATCAGGCTGAGACTTTCCTGAAAAATTTTTATCATCACTTGTTCTTTTCTGTGAAAGCCTGAGTACTTCACATTCCCTTTTGAGTGCATCTCTTTCCTCTTTTAGGCTACTTATTTCCCATGAAAGCTCCTGTCCTTGCCTGCTCTCCTTGACAACTTGCTTTCTAAGAGTCTGCAGTTCCAGCTCTGATAATTCTACCTTTCTCATCAAAGAAATAATATCGCTTCTTAGATTCTCAAGGGTTTCATCTGGGTTCTGCAGTCTTTCTCTGAGCCCAGCCTCTCCTGAACTGTTTGTTGACCCATCTGTGCTTCCATCAGGAACTGAAGTCCCAGACCAGTCGCCTGAGCTGGTCATCATCAGCTTTTGAACGTCACTGTTGCTGAGAAGCGACATTAATCCAGGGGAGTCCTGATGAACGTTGTCATGCTTGAATCCATTTTCTTTTGGTGTATATACCGAACTAGTTTCTGAACCTGATGCTGATATAGCATCAAAGCTGTTAGATTTCAAGAGGTTGCCATTAGAGTCACCGGGAGGTGGCAAGCTTCTGCTGGATGAGAATTTCACTTGTGCTTGGCCGTCTATTAGGGAGGTGTTCTGCAAAAATTTAAACCAAAATTCAGGTTTGATCATGGACCACTGCATGTAGAAGGATGATAAAAACTGAATGAATAATATTTCAGTTTCTTTTTTTTTAAAATATATATATCGAAGCACTCTCTTGGCATGAGAACAAGCACTGTAGCTGCTATCAGCTGCTTGAATCATTTTGAGTCTTTGACTCAAGGAAGTTCTAAGATTGAAATCTTTTTTTATTAAATACAGTAACAATTGGGGACTGCATATTACGTATTCAAAAGTAAAAATCCAAATCTGTTTCAGCATCATATGTTTTGTTTCATTACTAAAGTAGTAGAGGCTCAGATTTTACAAAGCATATGCATAGAAAATGGTAAAGATCTAATTCAGAGCCAAACAAGGATCACACAAATGCTGCTTCATCATAGAAAGTTGTCGAGGATAAATCAAAAGTTTTAGTTTTTTTCCTTCGTTGACAATAGTATTAGATGCACTGCAATGCCTATTTCATTTATTAAAGCATCAAGTATCGGCAAACTTCACTTTTTAAGTGAGTAATTTGCTGGTAGAAACAATATCTAGTGGGGGGAAAGAAAACCTTAGATTCATATCCTTAAAATGATTTGGCCTTACTTCCACAAAGTTGATTCCATTTGTGCTATCGATAGCTTTGGTGACTTCATCGTCATCACACTTGCTTAATTGGCTCTGCAGTGTTTTGCATTGTGGTCTGATTGTTGCATCTCCATTGCCACTAGTTTCTCTGGAAAGTTAAAGATAGGACCATGAAAATGACCAAGTAATTAGCAAATATACCCGAAAACAGGAAAAGTAGATCTATGATAGACTAGTTTTTGAGCAATACCTTCCCTCACCATCACCCTGCAATCTCTGACAGGAAAAGTACATCTTTGCAGATGTCTTCGAGAGATATTCCCGCTACATCGAGGCCAGATGATTCTCCTTACATTCCAGCTCTGACAGAGGGGTCATCTGTCAGCGCATCATGTAATACTTTAAACTTATCTTATTTGGCTATATTTATTTATGTTATTTTGCATTAATTTAGTTCATTATGTTTTGCAGCTATGTCATCAAAGAAGAGGGGCCGAGATTCTGCTCGGGATACAAGTCCGCACATCTGATATATATGCATGGTGGACAGAAGTTGCATATTCTTCTGCCACCTAAGGTTGGACAACCATTAGGAGAGTTTCACTTCGAGTTTCTGACCAAGATAGAAGTGATAGTACGTGACATGACACCACTTGTGGTTAGTAAGTGGAGTAAGATCACGGATGCACAGAAAGCACCTATGATCGATCGACTTCAGATAAGTATAATTGTATTAGATTACTTTAAATTACTTTTAACGTACTTAATATACCTTATAACTTTTATAATTTTTAAATATATTTGCTGGAGAAGTTCAATCTTGATATGATTTTAGATCATATTAAAAAGGGTATTGAGTTTCAAATGAATAAAGTATATTGAAAATTTAGATATCGGCTTCACGTACACTTCATTAGTCACGGTGGGGACACAAGTGTGAGCTTAACAAAGTAAAATAAGCCATCTCGTGTCTCACAGAGTGACTGAAATTTTCTTTGTGATTATTTTTATTCAGATGAGTATAAAGTAAATACATCCATACAATTATTTTAATAGTTTACATTTTTTACAAACTCATGTAACCCTTTTCATTATTTGATGTAGAAAAAATCGGAAACAAATAAATCTAATCGGGAATTACAGCTATATGCTGCTCTCACTGGATAGAAGTCTATGCCAGCTCACTCTTATGATATGGTAAGGAATACTGTGAACCTAGTGCTTTTATATTTATGTATTGTATGGTCTGATGGTTCGTCAAAGTGGCAATGCTTGATCTGTTTTACTTTTCGTCATTGTATCATTGGTTTTAGAAGTGGCAATGCTTGATCAATTTAACTTGTGTAGCTTAATTGAGATGGAAACAAGTTCATAATTTCGTGTTGTAATGGAGTCTGTGACTTGGCTTGTTGGCTTATGAAGGAGTTAGCTTTAGCCTAGGTGATAAAATTGTTGTCTATTAAATTATTGATTTAGTATCACGGAAGTACGAAGAGTGCATCATGAATGCTTTCTTTCTTTTCCTTTTTTTTTCTTTTTTTGGGCACTGCAGGGGAAGGGGGGGGGTTGGGGGGAGGGTATAAAATGTTGTCTTAGTCAAAGGTATGGCTTTATTTAAGGTAATATACGGAGTCATGTATTGCATTCACATGATATATGAGAAGTTTTTTGTCTATATATCTGGCTATTGGTTTGTCATATTGGACTGTTAAAATTAATGCTTATTTTTTATTTTTTTTTATAGAACATTTGGTTGAAACTGACTTACTAGATTCCTAGTTTTGTGACATATTTGATTTAACAGTCTATTAACAGTGGTTTTCTTTCCTTTTTTTTTTTGTCTCACTTTTTTACTTGCTTATGATCCATATAACAGTTTTTACCAGAAGCTGCCACATGTTATAATTTCCATTTGAATGAGTTATTATTTCCTTTTTAAAAAAGATGTTATGGATGTGTTATGTGAAAGCAAAATGTCAACAATTTACTCATGGAGATGAAAAGAACAATGCAGGGTACCTTTGATTAACTGATATTTGAGTTATCAATATATATATGTTTTGATGCGATTTCAAGTGCTATAAGCTTCTAAAATAAGTCTCTCACGGAAATGCCTAGCAGAGAAATTCTGAATTTTCTTTCTTCTTTTAACAATTAAACTATTGTTCAAAGTTCAAAACCTTGTTGGTGTAAAGAAAAAGTGCAAAAAGAAAAGAGTAGGAACAAAGCAACCTTGATTGCCTGATGCTCTGGGCCTTATTTGGTTAATGGTGAGTCCTGTAATGTGGGTCTCAGGCTAGAAGTGTCGCAGGCCTTATATGCTGGCAGGACTGGAAGATGAA
The DNA here is from genome assembly GCA_900491605.1 of Calamus simplicifolius. Classification (NCBI taxonomy): domain Eukaryota; kingdom Viridiplantae; phylum Streptophyta; class Magnoliopsida; order Arecales; family Arecaceae; genus Calamus; species Calamus simplicifolius. Next base: position 374,564 of record UESW01001427.1, on the reverse strand, counting down.
ATGAAAGGATGGCGTCATGTGGAGAAACTGCTGTCTGCATGTTTACTGCACCCAAAACTAGAGCCTTCTGAAGTCCCCATGATCCTCTTGATGCTCTCAAGTTATTCCTTCTCTCAATTTTCTTGCTTAACTTCCAGTCGTGTTTATGCTAAAAATATAGATCCAGATAAAGGTTATGTAAATGGACTGCGTTTGGATGTTAAAAGGTTATTTCAGGAATAGGAATACGAATTCCGTAGGAATAGCTTATTTCTTTTGTTATTCCAGATTTTTGTTTGGATGAAAATCTGGTATTCCATGTTATTCCGGCGTAATTAATGCAGTATTATTCCAAATGATGTTTGGATGACATGGGAATAAGCATGTATTCCAGTAGGAATAGATGACGAATTTTTTTGAAATTCCAAAGATATCTCTTCCAATAAAAATGGTTTATTAATTTTTATTTTTTAAAATGACTTGAATAAATTATTATTTATTAATAAATAAGGTAATAAATTAATTATTATTAATAAAATAATATAAGAACATAATAAATTATTTTATATTAATAAAAAAATAACATACTTAATTTATTATTTTTATTAATAAATTTATTTAATTTTAAATTATATTATAAATAATATTTAATTTATTTAAATGATTTATAAATAATTTATTTAATTTAATTTCATCGGTGCCTCTGGAATAGTTGCAGTGGAAATAGGAGCTATTCCATGAGGTACCATGGAATAAAAAATCGAAATAAGGGGGTTGATTGGAATAGCTGTTCTAGTGGAGCCCACGCTTCTTTTTCATTGTGTTTGAGGGAATAAGGCGGAATAAGGGCCTATTCTAGGCCTTATTTCCCCCATCCAAACATAGCCATAAAGATGGATGGATACTATTGAGGAATTGAACTCCTGTTTTATGATTTAGGTATGATCTTAGAATAGATCTTTTGAGCAGTGGATGTAGTAGTGGATGGACTTTCCAAATGAGTGGTTGGTTATCTTATTATTAACAATAGATTGCCGACTGGCAATTATGGAATGTCTTGGGATTGTCAACTTAAGCATTTTCTGACCTTTGCCTTAATTTATGCTTCTTGGTTATAATCCTCATACAAAATGCATTACCATGATGCCGTGTGTAAGCCCTTTTATTTGAATAGACTATGAACACTATCTCCCAAGATCTAGTCTTTCTTTCAGCATATTTCTATTCTAAACTCACTTCAGGTATTATTTTTGCATCATTTTATCTATATTGTTATATGATAAGCTTAGTTGATACGTAATGTTAGCTTCATTGCCATATTGAAAAATCTCATGCATAGATTGCCTTTTTTTTTTTTTTTTTGTTACAAACGGGCGATCACACCAGTCTGGCGTGAGTCAAGCCCGAGAAGTCAGAATACATAATTTGCTGCAAAATAAGGGGGCAAGGATCACCCCTATGCCATTCCCACGGGCCTGGATGGCGAGCTGTGAGATTTGCAACCCAATCAGCTGCCGCATTGGCTTCCCTATAAATATGGTGAATCATAGGCGCAGTTGTAGTCCGGAGAGAATCCCAGATAGCACGAAGGATGGGATTGGTTGAATGAGGACCCCCATCCCGACGAATCCAACGAATAACAGTGAGAGAATCTCCCTCAATAATCAGTCTGTCCGAGGCCAAATAACGAACGACATAACTGATTCCAGCCCAAGCAGCCTGAAGCTCCGCCATCGGGACCGATAAATCCAGGGAACCATGGCCATCGGCAGCAAGAAGCTCTCCCTTCGAACCCCTAATAACAAAACCGGACCCAACGATACGATCGGAGACAGAGCCATCAAAGTTCACTTTGACATAACCCGGGGGTGGGGGCTCCCAAGAAACAAAGACCGTAGAACGGTGCGCTGCCAAGGCAGCAGGGGAGTCCCAGAAGCCGGGTCGAGCAGAGTGAACAGCAAGGGAAGAGCGGCCATACTCCTTAGCAAGAAAAACAGCCTTTCTGATAATAATATGGGATGGAGCAGTCTCATCAGAGAAAACATCTGATTCCTAGTGAGCCAAATATGATAAGCCAAGTAAGCTGAGACAGCACACTGGGCACCCAGACCCCTCTGAGCAGCAAGACGAATGGCGTGCAAGAAAGACAGCCGAATGGGTCCGTCCTCAGACACCCACGGGGTGAGCTGCATCTGCTGCCATATCCTCATAGCTCGAGAGCAAGTAAAAATAACATGATCTACCGACTCATCCTCAAGCCCACAGATTGGGCAGAGAGACGACATGAGGAGACCACGGCCAGCCAGAAGAGCGCAGGTAGGAAGGCGGTTCCACCGAAGCTTCCACAAGAAAAGCCGGATCCTGGGGTGGATAGGCAAACGCCAGATCTATGCAACATCGTCCAACCCCGAAGTCCGAGAACGGAAACAGTCAACAAGATCCCTGGTAGGAGCACAAGAAAGGCAGGAGCGCCGCCAAAGTCTGGTATCCGAATCAGCTGAGGGGGCAAGGGGAATGGCAAGAATCCTGAGCGCAAGCTCCACCCCAAAAAGTTGAAAAACAGTGGAAGCATTCCAAACATTACTATCCTGGCAGATCAACGCAGCCACTGGCATAGAAGGATCAACATCAGTACTAATAAAGGTCGGCCAGCGGGATAGAGGAGTGGCTGCAATCCAACTATCATGGGTAACATCAACAGATCTCCCATCCCCAATCATCCAGTGAATATCGGGCATAACAGAAGGGGCAGCCTGACAAATCGCCCGCCAAAATGGAGAGCATCCGCGAGGAGTGCGGGAAGTAGAATCAGAAGACCAGCACCATATCTACCTCTCATAACTATACTCCAGAAGCAGTGAGGGTCCAATAAAAATCTAGAGGCATGCTTCGCAAACAAAGCTTCCCGGCGAAGGACCAACGACTGAATTCCCAGCCCACCCTCTCTAATAGGCATACAAACAATATCCCATGAAAGGAGATGAATACCGTGGCCTCTCTGACTCGAGCCCCAGAGAAAATCCCGAAAATGCCTCTCAATCCGGTGCAGACAGATAACCGGAATCAGGGTGTTAGATAAGAGGTAAAGGGGAAGCGAGGTGAGGATGGACCGAATAGCATAATCCGACCCATCAACGAGAGGTTGGAAGCCTGCCACCTACTCAACCGATCCGCTATCCAACGATCAAGATCTCCGAAGTCAGTCTGCCGAGGACGACGCCCCGAAATAGGGATCCCAAGGTAGGATAGGCGGTCAGAATGGGAAGAGATCCCTAACAATTGGGAGATCGTAGTCTGACGACGATAAGGGATCGACGGGCTAAAACAAAGGACAGATTTCTGCAGATTGACCCGCTGGCCGGAAGCTTGGCAATAGGCTTGTATAATAGCAGAGTAAACCGCCGCATTCTGAATAGAAGCTGGGTTAAGAAGAATACAATCGTCTGCAAAGAGCAAATGAGTAAGAGGGGGGCCTTGGGGCCCAGGCATATAAGGCTGCAACATAGACGCTCCACCAGCATGAGCAAAGGTGCGTGACAAATCATCGGCACAGAGGATGAACAGGAAAGGAGAAAGAGGGCAACCCTGCCGAAGCCCCCCAGCTGATGGGAAAAAACCCGAAGGACCTCCATTGATAAGGATGGAAAAGGTCGGCCCCTGAACACAAGCCATAACCCACTCTATGAAGAGATCATCAAAACGAAACTCCTGAAGAGTCTGCCGAAGATAAGTCCAACTGATCCTATCATAAGCTCTTTCCATGTCCAACTGGATGGCCATAAGAGCCCTTCTGCCAGTCGCCCGATTAAGATCATGCATGAATTCTTGGGCAATAAGAGCATTATCAGTGATGGTGCGACCACGAATGAACGCCCCCTGCTCCATAGATATAAGACGGGGAATCACTCCCTGGAGACGAGTGACCAAGAGGCGAGCACAGATTTTGTACAGGGTGGTACATAAACTGATAGGCCGATAATGCTGGGGAAGAGAAGCCGTCGACCTCTTAGGGATAAGAGTGACAAATGTACGCTGCCACTCTGGAGGAAGAGCCTTAGATGAGAAAACCATCTGAATAGCCATAACCACATCCGACCCGATAATATCCCAATAGCGTCGGAAGAAGAAGGGAGGAAACCCGTCAGGACCAGGGGCCTTATCAGGGCCCAGAACCCAAACAGCAGAACGAATCTCCTCCGCCGAAACCTCCCTCACAAGCATAACATTATCATCCTCAGTCACCCGGGCAGCCAGAGGAACAGGAGAAATGGGGCAGCCACTGGCAGACACCTCCGACCAACGGGACTGAAAATAATGGACAATCTGTTCACGAATAGTCTCCTCGTCTTCCGCAATATGGCCATTCTCATCACGAATATGCCGAATACGATTGGCAGCCCACCGAGCCACAGTAGCCTGATGAAAGAATCTGGTATTCCGATCGCCCTCCTGAAGCCATTGTATCCGGGACCGCTGTCGCCAATAAGTCTCCTGCTGACTAAGAATAGAGTGGTGTAAAGACAAATTCCGATGGAGAGTCTGGAGATCTGACTCCGAGAGGCAGCCATCAGAATCTTCCTTAGCCTGAAGCACAGCAATGTCAGCTTCCACAGATTGAATACGCTGGTCAAGAATGCCCACCTCTCGCCGACTCCAACTCAAGAGCCTGCGCTTCACTAATTCAAGGCAGCGGGAAAGGCGGTAGACAGAGCTTCCTCTAACTGGCATCCGTCACACCTGACGGATAATAGCCCGGGTCGAAGAGTAAGAAGTCCAAAATTGCTCAAACCGAAACGGCCTCAGAGGCCGAGATGAAGACTCCGTAGAGATCAGAAGGGGGCAGTGGTCAGACGCAATCCGAGGCAAATGAGAAATAGTAGCACCGGAAAAGAGCTGCATCCACCCAGGAGAGGCCAAAGCTCGGTCAAGCCGCTCCCACACCCGAGCAGTTCCCCGTCGGTTGTTACACCATGTGAACCGAGAGCCAGAAAACCCCAAATCAACAACCCTGGCAGTGGAAAGAAAAGAGCGGAACTCAGAAGAATTCGGGGAATCCACAAACCGACGCCCCCCCCCCCCCCCGCTTCTCCGATGCATCCACAATACAATTAAAATCTCCGGCAATAAGCGTAGGAAAATCCTGGCCTAAAAGAGTGAGTGTCTCGGACCATAGCTGACGCCTCTCTCTATAGTCCGTACTAGCATAGACGCCAAGCAGCAACCAAGGCGGAGTAATCCCTCCGAAATAACCAGGGCCACCTGTTGATTACAACTATGGAAAGCATCAATACGGATGGAAGGCTCCCGCCAGAGTGCCAGAATACCTCCAGAGAGGCCATTAGATTCCACAGCATAAGAAGACCAACACCGGGAAACTCTTCGCTGAAATCGCTGAAGACTGAGACCCGAAAGACGAGTTTCCAGCAAAACACAAATATCAAATTGATGAAGCTGCAATAACCGAGTAAAGGAGGAGCGAAAAGAAGGTTTTAACGCTCCTCGGACGTTCCAAATAAGTATCTTCATAAAAAAGAAAACCCAGGTCAAGGGGTCACATGGGCCCCATCCTTGGCTTCAGCCAATTCCATATCATAATGATCTCCAGAGTCCAGGCCCTGGGTCACCAACCCATCCTCAGACAAAGGGCAGCCGACCTGAGCCACCAGGTCCGACTGCCGTGATAGATCCATGGCTACAGCCTCCTCATCAGCACGAATCACCTTCTTGAGAGAAGAGACCATAGCGTCATGATCGCAAGCAGCCCGGCAAGGTGCTGATTCAGAGGGAGGAGCAAAAGCCACAGAAAGGGCTTTACCAGAGGAAGACCGA
>UESW01001427.1:310215-361050 GCA_900491605.1 Calamus simplicifolius | reverse complement strand
GGCCCAGAAGGGCGTTTGGCACAGCCCAGCAACGGCCCTGCTGGGCCGTGCCAGGCACGGCCCGTGGCCCATTTCTTGATGGGTCACGGGCCGTGCCAAATTTGATTTTTTTAATGGGCCGTGCCTGGCACGGCCCATTTGTTAATGGGCCGTGCCAGGCACGGCACGGTAATTTTTTGGCACGACGGGCCTGGGCCTTGCCTGGCACGGCACGGCCCAATGCCCATGGCCTAATTACAGCCGAGTTGTTTTTCAAGCTCACAACTCAAACTTGTTGTTTTCACGGGCGTACAACGAACCCAGTTGGTTTTAACTCGGGCTTACCAGCACAAAACCCTACACGTTGTTTTTCACGGGCTCACAACTAACCCAACACAAGCACTCCGGCTTGTAACGAGGTATACCAACCTTCACTGAATCAATCCACTGATTGAATCAGCAAACAATAAGAATAATAGAGTTTGAACAATGAAATGCTCCCCTTGAGCAAATATACAAATGAAGTACAAAATAATATAAGGTTAGAAAAGCCTGATAATATTGCAGATGGTAGATGCTTGGGCTTTCTCCCTTCTTCTCTTTAACTCCTCTAGAAGTGTTGAATCACGCCTCAGCAAGATTCTTGACCGTTGAAGTCTTTGGAGTTGAGATGAAGCTTTTTCCTCTTTTGAAAATCCTCCGATTTGACCTTTGAAATGCTTGTGGATTTTCTTTTAACTCTTGTGGATTGATGAGAAGGAGCAGTCGAAACTTCCTCTTGGATTTCTCTCCTTTTGAATCACTCTTCTTTGAGCTAGATGATTTTTCCAATATGCTCTGTTTTTCCCTCTTTTCAAACGATATTCTTTTCTCTCTTTTTGATTTTTTCTCTATATCTTGATTTGAAAAGAACTCCTCTACTTATAGAATCTGCAAAAATATATCCGTTAGAGACAAGGAAAAATAGCCGTTATTTAAAAATCTTACCGTTGGGGCTGATGTGTCATCGTTAAGAATCGCGCCCAGATTTCGCGGAGTCGACTCATGCTTTTCCCGAGTCGGCTCGAGCTCATCTTACCAAAAATAGAAATGATTAAAAAGGTTAGGGGTCGACTCGCCGGAAATAAAGTGTCGACTCCTGATAGTCGGGAGTCGACTCGTGAAAGGCTTGGGGTCGACTCGAGAGATGCTCAGAAAAACACTCTTCTGGTGTCTGAGCGGAGTCGACTCGCACAGTCCAAGAGTCGGCTCGGCAGAATCAGGGGTCGACTCGATAATTTCATGGGTCGACTCGACACAGATGCACATTTCTGTACACTGAGCGGAGTCGACTCTGAAACTCAGGAGTCGGCTCCGGAACGTATCAAAAATCAGAAACTTTTCTGATTGACATTAAAATCATTCCAGATTCATTTTAGTTCAATGTTTTGACATGAAATCAATAGAATTAACCTTTAGAAGTGATTCATGAACTAATCCATAAACTTTTTGAATAAAACATGAATTATAACATTTCTTTTCGAAAGTTTGAATATTGAGCTTAAAGTCACTTTCAAAATGATTAAAGTTAAACTTGAGCATTCTCATTGATTGTTCAAAATAAATTTGTTGCTTCATTTTCATAAATTCATTACTTCCTTTAATAAACTCAATGGCTTTTAGTAATCATCAAAATTAAAAGGATTGGATCATATAATTTTTCTATAATCTTTCAACAACATATAATCTCTCAAGCCTCGGCATGACCGAGTGACTCTCAAGCCTTGTAGGGCGAGTGATCTCTCTCTACCTTGGCAGCACCATGTAAAATATAATCTCTCAAGCCCTGGCATGACCAAGTGACTTTCAAGCCTCGGCAGGGCCGAGTGATCTCTCCGTACCTTGGTAGTGCCAAGTAAAATATAATCTCTCAAACCTCGGCACGTCCAAGTGACTCTCTCAATGTATCGGTAGAGCCGATCAATTTTTCTAACATTTTAGCCTGGCTAAATTGCTTTATTACATCTCGGCAAGTTTAAATGACTTTTCTTTGCGTTTCAGCAGGATCGAACAAGTCGTTCCTTACTAAGGTAAAGCTCGTTTCCTTTCTCGGCATGACCGAGCCTATATCAAAAACTGGCATAGCCACCCAGGCCTCCCCTTAATCTAAACAGAGGCAAATGCCCTCTTTATGAAGGACTAAGCTAAACCGTATCGCTAAAATGCCTAACCAAAACAAAGTGCCTAAAATGTTGCTGACGATTATGAATTGGCACTGACATCGGAAAGACGGGGTACATAAAAAACAACTCTTATGTTGAGACGACATAAATATATTAGCAAAAGAATTAACACCCGATATGGAAAAAATAGAATAGCAGAAAGACAAAGGTATGAAAGGAAGCCTTTCTTTATTGCTAATAGGAAATTACAATCTCTCGAGAGGCATAACAAGTGCATTATAGCACAAAAAATAAAAGAAAATAAATTAAAAAGCTTGGGCGAGCAGTTTCGATCGATGACGTTGCTTCCGCTTCCGATCCAAGAACCAGAGATATCGGATAGCTCTGTTGAGTTCACCGAGTTGCTAGTCACTGCCCAAGAACATAGACAGCAACCCAGTACTACTTACCTTCTTCCTTGTTAAAAGCCGAATGATGGACCCTCGGACGGATGAACTAAGGGATCCAACATGGCGTTCAGCCAAGATGACTGAGGATGAAGGGAAGCTCATGGAAGCCAGGGGCCCATAAACGTTTGCATTTCCAATGGTTTGTAGGGCCCCATGGCAAGTGAAAGGAGCCATACAGAGAGCACATGCATGCGCTCCCCGTATGACCCCTGTATCCATTCTTGTGCGCTCTCCGTATGACCTCCGAGACTCTTCCTCTGAGGGTTACTTGCTCTTCAGCAACTCCTCCATCGCCCCAACTATCGGGATCAAGCCAACTCTCAAAAGGAAAATTCAATCTCACCACTCTCGATCTCAATAAGAGAGAAGCCATGAAAATCTCTCTCTAATTCACATAGCAAGAAGGCTTTTGGGGAGTGCTTAGATATCTTTCGCTCCCCCACTTATATAGGCAACAAGCCAAGAACAGCTATTAATAAAGGAAAGACTCCAGAATTTGAAACGCCACAATCTCACTGCACTCAAAGCCACATGGCGCACCATGGAAGAAGTGGGCGCATCCCAATATGCATTAGGCATGCCCTTCAGGCCATAACGAAGGACATAAGATTTCCTTTCGATCTCGAATCAAGAGTCTTAAATGCTAAGAACTACCCGCAAATCTTCGGGATACGAATAGACCTGGGAAATCTCCCATGGAAAATGATGTTGTCCAATGGCAACCGAATGCTTGGTGCATACGCAAAGCGAACTTGCATTGGAAAGGACCAAGTATTAACAGCAAAATAAATGCCCTAAGAGAAAACGAGACTGTCCTCGATAAGCTTCAGGCTATTAATCTGCTTCAACAAGAAGCAAACTAAATTTTTGCTTTGGTCAAACTGAGCTATCCACCTTGCTTCGGCCACAACCAAAGTGGTCCCTCTGTTTTGCCCATTTCGAACCATCCATTTTGCTTCGGTCAGAGCCGAAATAATATCTTTTTTAGCAAGGCCAAATAGTTCCATACTTCCGTGAATCTAATCGAATCGGCCTTGGTAAGCCAAGTGATTCGTTCGGTCTTGGCAGAACCGTTAAAAGTCATTTCTTCCTAAAATATGGCTCATCTGCAGAGAGCTAAGTGCAAGAAAGCCATGGATGAGCTAAGAAATCGTCTAGAGAGTGATGCCAAAATAACAAAACACGCGAAGAGAAATGAAAAGTTCATTCATTAAGTAAGTTTTGGTAAAGTTACAAGGAGAAGAAACGAAAATATAAAAACAACCCTTAGGAATTAGGGTTCAAGTTCAGCTTCGGGGGCAGCCTCGGTGACGTTCAAAAGAGATTGACTTAGTTCACCCACTTCAAACGTAACCAAGCGAGAAGCCTCGGGTTCTTCCACATCAAGCTGATGACTTTCTTTGGACTGTTGACCCAATTATTGATTTTGATGATTAATAAAGGAATTGAGTATATTTATTTGATTACTAATGGATTTGACAAGTATTTCAGGGTTTAAAAATATTTGATCGATTTAAAGGTATTAAGAAATGAGTTTTGAATCAATTGCAAATCATAAGTTTCAAAGTTTCAGAACATGGAGTCGACACCTAGAATTCCTGGAGCCGACCCCATGGCCTGTCAAATATTCTTCTGATTTTTGATACGGTTCGGAGCCGACACCTAGAGTTTCGAGCCGACACCCAGAGTTTCAGAGTCGACACTTACAGTGTCTGGAGCCGACTCCGATGCGGGGACAGAATGCTTATTTTTTGAGCATCTTGGAGCCGACACAGTATTTTGGAGCCGACACCTGACGATGGCGAGCCGACACCTAACTTTTTCGGAGCCGACTCCTCGACGAACTCAGAACTTTCTATTTTTGGATAAACGACTTGGAGCCGATACCTGAAAAGTTGGAGCCGACTCCAACTTGTCTGGGACGAAATTTTAAAATGCCAGATCAGCTCTAACGGTAATATTTCCTTTTTACCTAACTTCTAACGATATATTTTGTTTCCAGGTACATTCTAACGGCTAGTTTTCTTCCAAAAATGGATTAAAAAAATCTATAAAAGGGAGAATGCCCGTTTGAAAAAGAACAAAAAGGGAAAAAAAAATAGAGAGAATATTCAAATCAAAAATCCGAGAAGTCTTGAGCCTGAAATCCAAGAGAGAAGTATTCAAATTCAAATCCTTCCACTTCACAAAGCTCAAAGAAGAATCCAAGGAGTTCAAAATTGAAAAATCGAAGGATTCACAAAAAGGGGAAGAAGCTCTGTTTTGAAGATTTTCAACTTCTCATCTGCAACATTTGCAACGAATCAAAGCTGAGGCCTGATTCAACATCTCCAAAGAGAAGAGGAAAAAAAGAAAGAAGAAAAGCTCAAATCCAATCCACTTCAAACAGGCTTTTCTAAACCTTGTTCATTTATTTGAATATTTGCTCATTTAAGGAGTTGTCTTGTATTTTAAACATTATTCTTTCTTGTTTTTGCTGGTTCAATCAGGGGGATTGAACTAGTGGAGGTTGTATACCTCGGGTCAAGCTAGTTTAGCTTGAGTTTAGGGTTTTGTGCTGGTGAGCCAAAAACGGCTGGGTTCGTTGTGATCCCGGGTAAAACAACAAGTTGTGAGTTGTGATCTTGAAAACAACTCGACTGTAATCAAGTCGATTATAGTGTGGACCCAAGTGAATCTTGGGAGTGGACGTAGGTGTTGGATACACCGAACCACTATAAAATCTTTGTGTTTGCCGTGCTTCTATTATCTCTATCTCTATCTCCTTGTTTGTGCTTTATATTTGCATTGCATTTAATTTCATTTATCTTAAAGCCAATAGTTTTTAAAAGGTTAAATTTTAAAGAACCCAATTCACCCCCCCCTCTTGGGTTGCCATCTGGGCCAACAATTGGTATCAGAGCTAGTGCTCATTTGAATCTGATCACACGATCAAGAGCTAAAGATCCAAATGGCAGCTCAAGTTGGATCTTCATTTGATGAAGGTCATTCTACAAATAGACCTCCCTTATTTAATGGTTCCAACTATTCATATTGGAAAGCAAGAATGAGGATATTCATTCAAGCTTCTGATTATGAATTGTGGAGTGTTATAATTAATGGACCTAGCACACCCACACACATTGTTGATGGCTCTATTGTTCCTAAGCCCGAAAGGGATTGGAATGATAATGATAGGAAAATGGCTCAGCTCAATGCTAAGGCCATGAATGTCTTGTATTGTTCATTAGATGCAAATGAATTTAATCGCATTTCTACATGTAATTCTGCAAAAGAAATATGGGATAGATTAGAGGTTACCCATGAGGGTACTAATCAAGTAAAGGAATCTAAAATAAATATTCTTGTTCATAAATATGAATTATTTAGCATGGAGCAAACTGAAACTATTGCATGCATGTATACTAGATTCACCGATATTGTAAATGGTTTGAAAAGTCTAGGCAAGACCTATACTAATTCTGAACTTGTTCGCAAAATTCTTAGGTCACTACCAAGGACTTGGGAAGCAAAAGTGACAGCAATCCAAGAAGCCAAGGACCTCAACACCTTACCCTTGGAGGAGCTACTTGGATCCCTTATGACCCATGAATTAACTATGAAGCAGCACATAGAAGAAGATGTGAAGAAGAAAAAGACTATAGCTCTTAAGGCTGCAGAAAGTGAGGAGAGCTGCAGTGATAATGATGATGATGATGAGACAGCTCTTCTAGCAAGAAAATTCAAAAAATTCATGAGAAGAAAGAGACCCTTCCACAAGAAGAAATCTGGAATTAAGATGGAAGGAGAAAAAGAAAAGGAAAAGGACAAGGACAAAGAGAAAGACCCCTTGATTTGCTATGAGTGTAAGAAACCGGGGCACTTTAGATACGATTGTCCACAATTGAAGAAGACTTACAAGAAGAAGAAGAAAGCCTATGTTGCAACCTGGAGTGACAGCGATGAATCCTCTTCAGAGGAAGAACAAAAAGAAGTTGCAAACATTTGCTTTATGGCAAACGACGACAGCGAGGTAAGTTCCGAAAACCCTAGTGATGAGTTTGCATTTGATGAATTATTTGAAGCTTTCAATGAACTAGTAGATGATTTTAAAGTTTTGAAAAAGAAATACAAATCTTTGAAAAATGATAACTCAATTCTTATTAAAGAAAAAGATGATCTTACTAATGAAATTAAAATGCTGAAATCTGAAAAAGAAAATATGACAAAAGAAAGAGAATCAATTTCCAATGAAAATGATAAGCTAAAGAAGGAAGTTGATAAATATAAGAATATTATTGATAAATTTACTTATAGTTCTGAAAAACTTAATTTATTGTTAAGCAATCAAAGAGCTATATATGATAAAGCTGGTTTAGGATATAGACCTAACTTAAAACAAAAATTTGTCAAAAACTTTTTTAGAAAAGAACAAAATAGAGATAATGTTACATGTCATTATTGTAACAAGAAAGGCCATAAATCCTATGAATGTGATGCAAGAAACAGTAACAAAAAATTAAATAATAAAGGCAAGAAAATATGGGTTCCCAAAGGAACGATCTTTTATGCTACTAACCATGAAGGACCCAAGAAGGCTTGGGTACCTAAATATAAGACTTAATTATTTTTGCAGGAGTGTCTTGCGGCCAAAAATTCAAAGCGAAAATGGTATCTCGATAGCGGCTGCTCAAGACACATGACGGGTGACAAGGATCAATTCATCACCCTTGAGAGCAAAAGAGGAGGAGTTGTTACATTTGGTGACAATGGCAAAGGCCAAATCATGGGGTTTGGTAAAATTCAAATAACTCCCTCCACATATATTGAAAATGTTTTATATGTCAATGGTTTGAAACATAATCTAATAAGTATTAGCCAATTATGTGATAAAGGTTTTAAAGTATCATTTGAAGCATCAATCTGCACTGTTTCTAATCCCATTGATAATAGCATTGTTTTTATTGGAAATAGAAATGGCAATGTATACTTGATTGATTTAGACAATTTGTCTACTAGTAATCATTGCTTAGTTGCTAATAATGCTAATATGAATGAGATTGGTTGGTTATGGCATCGTAGATTAGGTCATGCAAGCACACACCTTATTTCAAAATTAATTAAAATGGATTTAGTAAAAGGACTTCCACAACTAGATTTTGAAAATAACAAAATTTGTGATGCATGTCAATTTGGAAAACAAACTAGAAATTCTTTCAAAACTAAAAATATTGTTTCCACTTCTAGGCCACTTGAACTACTTCACATGGATCTTTTTGGACCTACTAGAACCACAAGTCTAGGAGGAAAGAAATATGGTCTTGTGATTGTAGATGATTACTCTAGATACACTTGGGTATTGTTTTTAGCTCATAAGGATGAGACCTTTCCATTATTTTTGAAATTCTTCAAGAAGGTCACAAATGAGAAAAACAACACCATAGTGTCTCTAAGAAGTGATCATGGCACTGAATTTGAAAATCATTTATTTGAAAACTTTTGCATAGAAAATGGAATTCATCATAATTTTTTAGCACCTAGAACACCACAACAAAATGGAGTAGTTGAAAGAAAAAATAGAACTTTAGAAGACATGGCCCGTACCATGCTATGTGAAAGCAACTTACCAAAATACTTTTGGGCGAAGCTATAAACACGGCATGTTACATTCTTAATAGAGCTTTAATTAGGCCAATCATTAAGAAAACTCCTTATGAACTATGGAATAATAGAAAACCAAACATAAGTTACTTTCATGCATTTGGTTGTAAATGTTTCATTCATAATAATGGCAAAGATAATCTAGGAAAATTTGATGCAAAATCTGATGAAGGCATTTTCTTAGGATATTCAACATCTAGTAAAGCCTATAGAGTGTTTAACAAGAGAAACTTAATTGTAGAAGAATCTATTCATGTAATTTTTGATGAATCTTTAGCATCGAGTTCTGAAAAGATTGATGATGAGGAAGATACAAACATTCTAGAAAGAGATATTGAAAAATTAAATATAGATGTATCTTCGGATCATGAACAAGAAGCTAAGGATAATGATTCTCCTAGTGTTGATGTTGTTGATGCAAATCATAATGATGTAGATCTTCCTAGAGACTGGAGATATGCCTATGGTCATCCTAAAGAATTAATTATAGGTGATCCATCTCAAGGAGTAAGAACTAGATCATCAATGAGAAACATCAATAATCATCTTGCATTTGTATCTCAAATTGAACCTAAAACTATTGAAGAAGCAGAAAAAGATAATAATTGGATGTTAGCTATGCAAGAAGAATTAAATCAATTTACTAGAAATAATGTTTGGACTCTTGTAGATAGACCTAAAGATCACTCTGTTATAGGATCAAAATGGGTATTTAGAAATAAATTAGAGAAAATGGCATAGTAATTAGAAACAAAGCTAGATTAGTTGCAAAAGGATATAATCAAGAAGAAGGAATTGATTTTGATGAAACTTTTGCACCTGTAGCTAGACTAGAAGCAATTAGATTATTACTTGCATTTGCATGTCATATGCATATCAATTTATTTCAAATGGATGTTAAAAGTGCATTTTTAAATGGATTTATAAATGAGGAAGTTTTTGTTGAACAACCACCTGGTTTTGAAGATCATGAATTTCCAAATCATGTTTTTAAATTGCACAAAGCACTATATGGTTTAAAACAAGCACCTAGAGCTTGGTATGAAAGATTAAGTAAATTTCTGATTGAAAATGATTTTATAAGAGGAAATGTTGATAAAACACTATTTTTGAAAAGAAAAGACAAGGATTTATTAGTAGTACAAATATATGTTGATGATATTGTATTCGGTGCTACTAACAATTTGTTATGTCAAGAATTTGCTAAGTTGATGCAGGGTGAGTTTGAAATGAGCATGATGGGAGAACTCAACTTCTTCCTAGGACTTCAAATCAAGCAAAGCAAAGAAGGAATTTTCATCAATCAAGCCAAATACACAAAAGAACTGCTCAAGAAGTTTGGAATGGAGTCAATCAAACCACTTGGAACTCCTATGAGTCCTTCATGCAAGCTGGACAAAGATGAAGATGGTAAGAAAGTAGATCAAAAATATTACAGAGGTATGATCGGATCTCTTCTTTACTTAACAGCTAGTAGACCAGATATAATGTTTGCTGTATGTCTATGCGCTAGATTTCAATCTGAACCTAAAGAATCTCACTTAATTGCTGTAAAAAGAATCTTAAGATATTTAAGTGGAACTAAAAATGTAGGTTTATGGTATTCTAGAGACTCAACATTAAACTTGATTGCATATTCTGACTCTGACTATGCTGGATGTAAATTAGATAGAAAAAGCACAAGTGGAGCATGTCAATTCTTAGGTAGTAACTTAATCTCTTGGTTTAGCAAAAAGCAAAATTCGGTTGCATTATCTACTGCTGAAGCAGAATATGTTGCAGCTGGAAGTTGCTGTGCTCAAATCCTTTGGATTAAGAGACAACTTGAAGATTACGGCATAACACTTGATAAAACTCCAATTAGATGTGATAACACAAGTGCAATAAATCTAACTAAAAATCCAATTCAACATTCAAGAACAAAACACATTGAAATTAGATATCACTTTATAAGAGAACATGTAGCTAATAATGAAATTTGTCTTGAATATGTTAATACTGAAGAACAATTAGCTGATATATTTACAAAACCTTTGAGTGAAGAGAGATTTTGTTATCTTAGAGGTGAATTAGGATATGTGACCCTTTGGATTGATTTTGATACTTTAAGGAATGACTTTCTAGATCTATATTAATTTCTTGATATTCCTTTCATAATTTTAAGGACAAATTATCTAGTCATCTGAGTAACTTGATTCTTCATACTCCAAAATTTTATCAAGATTTTATCAAATTTATTTTGACAAGTTTCAGTGTTTGAATCTCAATTATTTTTCTCTGAAACTGTCATTGGAGTCGACACCTCAGAATGAGGAGTCGACACCTTTGTCTGTGTCGCTCTCGGTCCCTGACCTTGGAGCCGACACCCGTATAAGTGGAGCCGACTCCAGTTCGAGCGCTGACTGTGTTAGCGATTTGGAGTCGACACCCGACTTTGCGGGAGTCGACACCTGGGAATCCCAAATCGATTTATTAGGGCAGAGTCGACACCTCGTCATTTCGTAACTTTTCGAATCCTCCACCAAATTCTCCAAAACTCTCTCAAAGCCTCCCCATCTCTAATTCCACTCTACCCAAGCTTTCCTAAGGATCCAATGGCACCTAAGAGGAGAGGTTCGGTGATTGGAGTGCCTGGGTGACCGAAAATGCTCCGTGAGGCGACCCGTCCGCGAGCCGTCTCCAAGCGAGGATTCCTCCACCGATTCAGACAATCCCAACACCACTTCACCTCAGGTAGATACCCTAGCAGGGAGGGTAATCACAATGGGTAGGAAAGTTGACTTTGAGTTCTTTCAATCCGAGGGTTTTTCGATTGGTAATCAACTCAAGGAGCTTGGATGGGATAGAGTTTGTTCTCTTGATGTTCCTACTTACCCAGCTTAGTGAAAGAATTTTACTTTAATTTGTCGAGAGGTGATGGTGGTTTAGTGAGCTCTGTTAGAGGCAAACGATTCATCTTACATTTCAAAAATTAGGAAATCTCTTAGCATCCCCATTACCGGATTAGCAGCCGATATGCACAGTGAGAGATCAGCGGCCCTATCAAGGATGTTAGGGAGAGATGTTGAAGAATTTGAGGAATTAGGGCTAACCAGTTGCCCTTGGAATTAAGATTGCTACACAACATTTGCAGCAGAATTTTGTTCCCAAAGACCGGACGTTTTGAGTATGTCTCCGAGCGGGACATTGTTGTGATGGACAGTATTTTGACCGGTCAACCTATTAACCTTAGCTGCTATGATGATATTTTATATGGCCGAGGCTGGAGGAAAGAGAAGATCGTCACTACCCTATGGCATGGTTTTAACTATGGTATTTAGAAGCCAAGGGGTTGTAATTTTGGACAATGAACCCTCCAAGAACCTGAGACACACTGATTATTACAGTTTGGCCACTTTGCATAGGATGGGATTTGTAAAGGTGAACGGGCAATGGGAAAGGAAAGGTAACTTGGATGAGAGAGCCCCTGAGCCTAGACATTCTGCACCTTGTGAGGCTGGTCCATCTATGAGGGTTCCCTCTCCGCAGCCGAGGAGTCCAGTTCCTGCCCCTGCACCTGCTCAATTCATGTTCAGCCATCCTCTTCATCAGTTGGATTTTCAGACCTTCAAATGGAGCAACTCAAAGGATTGCTTGCTGCTCAGAAGGATGAACTGAAGACTGAGTTTGATAACAAATTTATGAATCTTAAAGAAACACTTTATTCCTTAGATGATCGGATTGCCAAAATAGAATCTACTCTTAGCTCTTCTGCTGGATCTTTAAGTAGTGATTTGAAGAATATATTTGAAGAACTTAAAGACATATGTGGAGATTCTGAGACCTATTCAAAGTGCAATGCAGAGCTTCAAGATAAAATCATGACTGCTTGCTCTTTTGTTGATAGAAGGTTGAAAGAATTTGTAGCCACTCAGAGTGATGGAATGCAAAGATTCTAGATCATTTGACAAGAATCATTAGAACCAATTGTAATTTTCTTGTAATGTTTTTTTTTGTAATGAATGTTTAGTTTTTGATGTAATGAAAGTTTAAATTTTGATGTAATGAAAGTATAGTTTCTTTTGTAATACTTGACTTCAATGAAATGAAATTATCTTTTGATCTATCAATTTATCTTTTGACTTAACTTTTCTTTATCTTTTTGTTGATTACAAAAAAGGGGGAGAAAGTTATGTCGTATATGCATTGATTAGTTATGCTTTAATTGGCATTTATTTAATTGCAAATATGAAGAACAATTGATAAAATACAAATATGTAAAGCAATAGGGAGATACAATTGATAATTTGAACTTCACAGGGGGAGCTACCTTATTCAGGGGGAGCTTGCTTGTGAGGATCACTTTCTTGAAAATTTTAATTTAAGAATACTTGCATATACTCAATGTTTTTATAATCATCAAAAAGGGGAGATTGTTGACCCAATTATTGATTTTGATGATTAATAAAGGAATTGAGTATATTTATTTGATTACTAATGGATTTGACAAGTGTTTCAGGGCTTAAAAATATTTGATCGATTTAAAGGTATTAAGAAATGAGTTTTGAATCAATTGCAAATCATAAGTTTCAAAGTTTCAGAACCTGGAGTCGACACCTAGAATTCCTGGAGCCGACCCCATGGCCAGTCAAATATTCTTCTGATTTTTGATACGGTCCGGAGCCGACACCTAGAGTTTCGGAGCCGACACCCAGAGTTTCGGAGTCGACACTTACAGTGTCTGGAGCCGACTCCGATGCGGGGACAGAACGCTTGTTTTTGAGCATCTTGGAGCCGACACACACAGTATTCTGGAGCCGACACCTGACGATGGCGAGCCGACACCTAACTTTTTCGGAGCCGACTCCTCGACGAACTCAGAACTTTCTATTTTTGGATAAACGACTTGGAGCCGACACCTGAAAAGTTGGAGCCGACTCCAACCTGTCTGGGACGAAAATTTAAAATGCCAGATCAGCTCTAACGGTAATATTTCCTTTTTACCTAACTTCTAACGGATATATTTTGTTTCCAGGTACATTCCAACGGCTAGTTTTCTTCCAAAAATGGATTAAAGAAATCTATAAAAGGGAGAACGCCCGTTTGAAAAAGAACAACGAAAAAAAGAAAAGAGAGAATATTCAAATCAAAAATCCGAGAAGTCTTGAGCCTGAAATCCAAGAGAGAAGTATTCAAATTCAAATCCTTCCACTTCACAAAGCTCAAAGAAGAATCCAAGGCGTTCAAATTGAAAAATCGAAGGATTCACAAAAAGGGGAAGAAGCTCTGTTTTGAAGATTTTCAACTTCTCATCTGCAACATTTGCAACGAATCAAAGCTGAGGCCTGATTCAACATCTCCAAAGAGAAGAGGAAAAGAAGAAAGAAGAAAAGCTCAAATCCAATCCACTTCAAACAGGCTTTTCTAAACCTTGTTCATTTATTTGAATATTTGCTCATTTAAGGAGCTGTCTTGTATCTTAAACATTATTCTTTCTTATTTTTGCTGGTTCAATCAGGGGGATTGAACTAGTGGAGGTTGTATACCTCGGGTCAAGCTAGTTTAGCTTGAGTTTAGGGTTTTGTGCTGGTGAGCCCGGAAAACCGGCTGGGTTCGTTGTGATCCCGGGTAAAACAACAAGTTGTGAGTTGTGATCTTGGAAAACAACTCGACTGTAATCAAGTCGATTATAGTGTGGACCCAAGTGAATCTTGGGAGTGGACGTAGGTGTTGGATACACCGAACCACTATAAAATTTTATGTTTGCCGTGCTTCTATTATCTCTATCTCCTTGTTTGTGCTTTATATTTGCATTGCATTTAATTTCATTTATCTTAAAGCCAATAGTTTTTAAAAGGTTAAAATTTTTAAAGAACCCAATTCACCCCCCTCTTGGGTTGCCATCTGGGCCAACATGGACCCACAGCTCCACTAACACCTAGAATGGCTTCGAGATTGACGTCCAAAATTTTCTCGTATTCAGCCTCGGTAGACAATTCGGTTCCCGAGGTTCGAGTGTCGTAATACTCGGCTTCTAGAAAGGAAAGGTCCAACTCCGGGTATTCCCGAGAGATCTTTGCTTGCATCTCCTCTTCACCATACCAAAATGCATCGGCGCAGGCCGCCTTATGCTCATCAAGAAACTGGATAGAATTTTTGTATTCTTCCATAGCCAGAACAACCCGTCTATTAGCCTCAGCTATCTGGCCTTCCAGTTCAGAACTCCTCTGGCGGCTCGAGGCCAACTCCTCTCTTAAGGCTTTCAGCTGATTCTGAACTTCAAGCCCAATTCTACCCATCTGCAAATACAAAATCAATTAAAGCGATAATAAAAAGTAAAGACACAAAAAAAAAAAAAATAAGGAGACGTTATACCCTCATGGGTGACTTTAAGTCTATCCCAGATTTCTTTAGCAGACATGCAAGTAGATATTCGATTAAACTCATTTGCATCAAGAGAAAAATAAAGAACATTCATAGCTTTTGCATTTAATTGAGCTAATTTCTTATCTTGCTTATCCCATTCCGATTCGGGTTTTGGGATATCAAGATTATCAATCTTAATGGTGGGTGGGTGTGGTCCATTAATTATGATTCCCCATAAATCATAATCAAGTGCTTGAATAAAGATTTTTATTTGTGCTTTCCAATATGTGTAATTTGTTCCATTGAACAAAGGTGGTCTATTAGTTGATTGTCCTTCAATCAACATAGATCCCATTTGGATTACTACTGATCTTTGGCTCCAAACTAATTTAAAGCTGTAGAAATTAAGAGCACGCTGCTCTGATACCACTTGTTTCCCAAATGTAGCAACCCAAGAGGAGGGTGAATTTGGTATTTAAAAAATTAATTACTTGCGCATATATGTGCTTTATCACTAATTGAAATTTAATTGGCAACGGTGTAGTGAAGTGTACAGAACAATATCACATAAATTATGCAGCAATCGCAAACACAAGAGGGTTTATAGTGGTTCGGTGGTAAACTCAGCACCTATGTCTACTCCCCAAAAATCCTTGAGAATTTCACTCCAATCGTATCACAACGATTACAACCCCTAGCCTTCCCCGGCTAGTCCTCTTGTTTTCATGGCACAAGGCAGCCAACCTCTAGTCTTACCCGGCTAGTCCTCTTGTTTCACGGCACAAGGACGCCAACCCCTAGCCTTACCCAGCTAGTCCTCTTATTTACGGCACAAGGAAGCCAAACAATAACCTAGGATTAAATCTAACCCTTTTACAAGAATATGTTTAGAATAATAGATAGCTCCTAAAATGAGCAAATATTCAAAGAAATACTGTACAACTTTTATAGCAAATCTTCAGCAATAAATGAAGATCTCCGAGGTAGCTAAAGCTTTGAATGCTTGAAGGCTTTAATAGATCTGGACGACTTGAGCAATGAATGATCTTTATGATTTCTCAACTTCAATGCACAGGAACTTGCTTTCAATCACTTAGAAAATATGCAATAAAAGCTTTTTCTTCTTGGATTTCTTTCTCTTCTTTTTCATTCTCATATTCATCATTTTGTCCTTCTAATCTTAGCTTTTAAAGCATTTCAACATCATAGATATCCGTTAGACTCATTTGAAATAAATGGAAAGTAAAACAGGAAGAAAAATATAACCGTTGAGATTATTTCCCTTGAGCATTGAATGCACTGAATCCATTTGAGGAAGGAAGATCTCTGCCATAATCCAAGAGATCAAAAGTTAGTATAGCTGAAAATAGAAATTAAGAAGAGAGAGAGCACGCCTAAAGAAGCAAAGAGGAGAGGTAGCTGGCTCGAATTAATTCCAGTTAGCTGTTCCTTGAAAATGCATGGCCATGGAGAAGAGCAAGATACCATAAGTTAGCTATTTTGAAATCCCCCACGGCTTGAGAGAAAAGCTCAGCCATAAGAAGAAGTAGTTAGCTCTTTAGCTAACTCACACAAGGATTACACGGCTTGAAGTTAGCTCTTTAGCTAATTCCTTTTCATTGTGATATAAAGGAATTACATGGGCAAAAGCACCAGAACAGCACCATTCCATGGGAAATGCATTGGTGACATATGTTCTTACATGATCCATATCAAAGATGAATTATTATATCAAAGCAAATTTCTTAAACACCTTTTAAATTCATTTTATTTTTCTGAGAAATAGTTGAACACTTTTAACTTTGTGCCAGCATTAGGTGCAACATTAGGCATCGACTTTGTTAGGATGATTCCTATACTCTTTTCCTTTCTTTTAGCAAACTTTATTCTTGTACCCTGAGAAAAAGCAACGCAAAATCTAGCTTGATCGTTTTCTTGGCCCTACAACCTGAATCTCCAACCATACCTTCATGAATTACTTTATTTTGTTCACAGAACTTATTAGGAATATTTGATTCATATATACTCATCTTTTCTATCGGATTTTAGTCTTGTAATCTTCTTATTCAATTGATTTTCTACTTTTGCTTTGTATTCAAGAACATTTTCCATGTTTCTTCTTTAATTTTCAACTGATATAATTTTGTATATCTACTTGAATAGTCATTAATAAAAATTATATATACAATCTACCTCTTGTTATTATTATTTTTAAGTAACCCAAGTCACTATAAATTAGTGCAATTTAATCTCTCTTATGACAAGTTGAAAAAAATATAGTAATTTTAGATTTAGCATATGTTTCATATTTGTTAACTTCTCATCATTTGCACTTGGCGTCAATCTAATTTGTTTCATTTTCTTTTTAAAAAACCATAATTTATATGTCCAAGTCCATCATGCTACATATCAAAAGATGCAACCAAGTAAATAGAAGTAGATGATGCATTATTATTAATCATATCTAATATATCTTGTACATAAAGGGGCTCATCTAGATAAAATCCAAGGTACTCAAATCACCATCTAACGTTATCTTGATCTTTTTCTTTTCCAAGAATTCATAGTGCTTTGATTGCCATTTTCCTTTATTGAGTGCTTTGATTGCCATTTTCCTATATTTCGATAAAGATAGAATCAAAGTTTTACACTTGAAGGGTCTCTAAATTAGAAGAAATGCTACAACACATCAATTATATTTAAATGATGGCTCATTTATTCTTATGTTATTAACTCTCTCTGGTTTGCATTTTAGACTATTTCATTCTTTTAATTTTTAATTCTACGAGCTACATGATGAAATTACGTTCAAAACCAGAACTTTTGAAATTGTCAAAACATTCTATTTTGGTCTGGGAATGAAATCAAAATTGATTTTTCAAAATTTGCTGTATAGTTTATTGATAAAATGTGCAAATAAAATTGATTGCGGTCCAACTTGCCCAAAATGTCCATAAGATGATTTTTAGCAAATCTTACATTAATTTTCTTTGATTTATATGATGCGTACCAAAGATCTATAAAAGCCAGTGCCCACAAAAATTTTCTTCCGTCCAACTAGCTTTTAATTAGTTCCAAGTTCACAAGGGCCATGGCTGAAAGCTCTGAGTCCGGGTACACAAAAGATGTCTCCCTTGATCTCAAAGGCAACCCCATCCTGAGATTCAAAAGAGGAGGATGGACTACTTGCGGTTTTGTCATGGGTAATGCCTCCAACCCACTAATGTTTAGTTATCAACTGCAACGTTTGCTACAAGATTTATTGCTAAATGTCACAAATTCAAGTTTAATTTCCAGGTTCCTTATATTTAGGCTCTTTTGAACGATGCATTTAATCAAGGACTGGTGATATTTCTTTGCTATAAGAAATCTAATTTGACTTTGGGATCATAGATTTTGGTACTAAATGAATGAATTTCTGAACAAAGTAATAATATCAAACCATTAGTTCAAGTCCCACAACTAATGGGTGACCAGATTCCATCCAAGTCAATTGTTTTATAAGGAAATATATGCAGGTTATGAAGTGCTTGAGAGGATGGCATTCTATGCGATTGCATCGAACCTAGTTTCATATCTGACCAAGGTGCTCCATGAAGGTACCATCTCTTCTCGAACAATGTTACCATTTGGACTGGAACCGGATGAATGACATCAAAATTGGGTGCATACATTGCTGATACATATCTAGGCCGATATTGGACCCTCATGATAGCCTTTGTAATTTATCTTGCGGAAACAAATCATTCTCCTCACTTATTTAAATTTACATACTAACCAATATATATATATATATATATAGTGTATTTATGTATGTATGTATGCATGCATGCTCGCGCGCTATGGCTCTTTTTGTTTCTGCAAGTTTATTCAATACAAAGAAGCAGATGTCTGAATGCCTCCAACTTCTATTGTGAACAGGGGATGGGCCTGTTAACCCTAACGGTCTCACTCCCCTCGTTAAGGCCTTCATCGTGCAGCACGGCGTAGGGCAGCGACTGCAGCAGCCATGTGACAAAATTCCAAGTGAGAATTTTCTATTGCTCCCTCTATATAATCGCGGTGGGAACTGGTGGAACAAAGCCAAACATCTCGACCATGAGTGCAGACCACTAGGTGAAGAAGGATTGCTTATGTGCTCTCTCTTTGGGATCGAAGTCATCGAATGGTCTGCACCCATGATCGAGATGTTTGGCTTTGTTCCACCAGTTCCCACCGCGATTATATAGAGGGAGCAATAGAAAATTTCCACTTGAAATTTATCGCATGGTTGCTGCAATCGCTGCCCTGCGCCGTGTTGCACGATGAAGGCCTCAATGAGGGGAGCGAGACCGTTAGGGTTAACAAGCCCATCCCCTGTTCACAATAGAAGTTGGAGGCATTTAGACATCTGCTTCTTTGGATTGAATAAACTTACAGAAACAAAAAGAGCCATAGAGTGCGAGCATGCATGCATACATACATAAATACATTATATATATATATATATATATATATATATATATATATATATATATATATATATATGGTTAGTATGTAAATTTAAATCAATGAGGAGAATGATTTGTTACTGCAAGATAAATTGTAAAGGCTATCACGAGGGTCCAATATCGGCCTAGGTATGCATCAGCAATTCATGCACCCAATTTTGAGGTCATCCACCTAGTTCCAGCCCAAATGGTAACATTGTTCAAGGAAGAGACAGTACCTTCATAGAGCACCTTGGTCAGATATGAAACTAGGTTCGATGCAATCGCATAGAATGCCATCCTCTCAAGCATTTCATAACCTGCATATATTTCCTTATAAAACAATTAACTTGGATGGAATCTGGTCACCCATTAGTTGTGGGACTTGAACTGATGGTTTGATATTATTACTTTGTTCAGAAATTCATTCAGTACCAAAATCTATGATCCCAAAGTCAAATTAGATTCTTATAGCAAAGAAATATCACCAGTCCTTGATTAAATGCATTGTTCAAAAGAGCCTAAATATCAGGAACCTGGAAATTAAACTTGAATTTGTGGCATTTAGCAAGAAATCTTGTAGCAAACGTTGCAGTTGATAACTACACATTAGTGGCCTGAAGGCATTACCCACGACAAAACCATAAGCAGTCCATCCTCCTCTTTTGGATCTCCGGACGGTGTTGCCCTTGAGATCAAGAGAGCCATCTTTTGTGTACCTGAACTCAGAGCTGTCAGCTATGGCCCTTGATAACTTGGAACTAATTAAAAGCTAGTTGGATGGAAGAAAATTTTGGTGGGCACTGGCTTTTATAGATCTTTGGTACGCATCATATAAATCAAAGAAAATTAATGTAAGATTTGCTAAAAATCATCTTATGGACATTTTTGGAATTTGTCTGACCGGCATAGACAACAGAGGTAATGTAAGAAGCAGAGAAAAGGAAAGAAATTAGATTCATAGATTATTTTATTTAGGTCTCATTTAAAAGAACTGACCTTCATTAGATATTCAGCTGGATCCTGTCTGATCTTTGGTAAACTTGATTGAATTGGGGAGCCAATTAATCCATCGTTTCCACTAGGTTGGCCATCTTTACCATTCAAACCACTCCTAGGCAAGGCCCTGAATCTCCGTGGATCCATTTCCCCATAGTTAGGTGAGCTGCCAAGGCTAGT
Source organism: Calamus simplicifolius (assembly GCA_900491605.1). Lineage (NCBI taxonomy): Eukaryota > Viridiplantae > Streptophyta > Magnoliopsida > Arecales > Arecaceae > Calamus > Calamus simplicifolius. The sequence goes on along the minus strand of UESW01001427.1, from coordinate 340,827 downwards.
TTGTGCTTGGGCCTGTGCTAAGAACTGTTATTGTTGGTGAGACGGCAAAAGTTGAAACTGACTTTGAGCAGGCATAAAAGGCTTTTGCATTTGTGCACCTAAACTTGGGCGTAACTGGTCGATTCCCTATAGAATGCAATAAATTCTTAAAATCACTATAAGTTGACCTAACTAAATGAGAAAGTGAATTCCTGCACAATTCTTACCCTCAGAGGCCAACCTTTCAATGTGAGGCTACTAATACCTTGGTTCAATCCTATTGAAATGGACAGGGAAAGGGTAAATTTAAGTTTCACTGCTTAAGTACCGCATCAAACAATATAATGTTGCCCATCACACATTTTTCATTTTTAAAGAGCTAAGATCATATAAATCATTGAATATACACACGGAAGCATCTCAACAAACATCTAATCCAAATGCAATCAAAAACACTAAGTAGATCGATAATTAGCACCAAAAGTTCAAAAAAAAGGACTGGGAACTTTGAATATCAAGAGAGGAGAAGGGGAATGGCAAGGGGAGCACCCACGCTCGCACAAAGAGACTGCATAATGTAATCAAATTTTGCAGTAGATGATCCAAAAAAGGGGGGAAATAAAGTAAAGTTAAAAAATAGCGCATATATAAAAATAAAACAAAAACCTTGCCTTCCCCCATACTAGTTATGTTCCTATTATTGCTTACGGAGATCCAGGCTCTTTCCTTAATAGCCTTCATGCTCTCTCCCTCTTCCACACTTCACATCTAATATTTTTATCGCTAAATTAATTTCTTAATTAGAAAAGGATTTAGAGGGAAGGCAGAAAATAATTCCCGTAAAGGGGATCAGGGCTTTAATTAAGTTCTATCATCAACCTCCCACACCCTCCTTTCTCTTTCCTCAATAATAGCTATCTCTCTCTCATCTCACCTCACCCCTAATAAATCTTTAATTTTATTTTTTAAATAATTGCTTTCATGCAACCTTCGCTCTCTTCCCATCCAAAGCCAAACTTTCTCACACACACTCCCCTACCCCAAAAAGAAAAATGCCATATTCAATATGTTCTTTTTTTTTCTTACTTACCAGCACTCCTCTCCCTTTAAATTCATCTCTCTCCTAGCAACCCTCTATCCCTTAATCTCTCTCTCCATAAATCAGTTTAGGTACTTTTTCCATAAGACAATAATTCTTACAAACAACAAAAATTGTTACAGAAAATTGGCAAAAGTTTTGTTCTAGTTTCCATTCCTTTCATTCATGGCATTTCGCTCACCATAATGCTCAATAGACCTACTTTATCAACTCTATTCTCTAGGTTCTTGTTATCCTTCCACACAACTCCAACCTACACAATGTCACCATCCTTGCCACCTCCTCAAATATAACCTTTTTGGTAGTCTCTCCACCCTTTCAACTTCCTCACCTTTGGCATTTACCCAACCCAATCATAATAACAAGTCAGAGCTCTCCCAAGCAAAGGAACACTTGGAAGTGATTGTTTAAGTTGGGTCTCATCTAAACACCTCTTTGATGATGGTTGCTTGATTTCCATATTCCTACTTTGATTTTATTGTTTCAACATAGATTTTAGAAGACTTTGTATGCCGATGCTTTCGAGATCCATTAACACATCTTTCTCCTTAGATGCCATAGTTTTAATGGGTTTTGCTTTGATATTTGTTCTTTCTAAAGGTTTATCTCCCTATACGACTCTTATTGCCCTTTGTTTGAAAACAAATATGAGATGAGTTTTACACATTTGGCCCGATTAAATTCAGCAGTCATGAATGTGGAGTACGTTAACAAAATTGCTTACTCCTGCCAATTGGCCTTGCCAATTTCTTTGTCCTCACAATGCTCAGTGTTGAATGAAGCTCCCCATCTAAGCCATTAACATACCAGAATATTTTTCCTGCCTAATTGTCCAAACCCTAGAGGTTCAAACCATGCCAGAGTACGTCAAATAACATCGGTGTGGGGTTGCAATGCATCCACCAAAGATATCACTCAAATCTCAACCACTTAGTTGTCCTACAAACCACTTAGTTGTCCTACAAACCACTATTCCTTCACTCCCAAGTAATTCATTTAAACTTTGCTTATGCTTTTGACTATGGGTTTTAAGAAAATGTAAGAAACAATACTGATGTCAACAGCTATTGATGTTGTCTAGTTCAAATAGCTTCCATGGACTTTGTTATACTATTTACTTGTTAAGAAGATTTTAGGAATTTCTCACTATGGCCCTATAGTTCTCACGTTAACATTGTAAAATTATTAAAAAAGAAAGAAAGAAAGAACTACCTTACCTACTATAACTTTGAGTAATCTATATTACTTATTTACACTCATGGAAATTCCTAATTTGTCTAATCTTTTTTAAAAAATAATCATCACCAAAATTTAGTGCTCTTAGCTTTTAATATTTCTCTAAGTGATGACCTATTCTATCTTGTTGAAAACAAATTATGAACTTAGGTAATGTTTGAAATAGGGAATAAGAGGGGATATCCAGGGGATATTCCTTCTTATTTCCAAAAACCATAACTATAAGGGATAGCTGGGAATAAAGTTAACCAAAGGGATATCTCATGATTAACCATGGTTAACCATGGGATATCCCCTCAACTTATTCCCTAGAGAATGCAGGAATAGCTTGTTATTCCTCCAAATAAGAGTAAAAAAAAAATTATCCTATGGATTTACCTTTTTGCATTTGATATGATCAATGGGATAGCCAAGGGATATCCTTAGGGATATCCAAGGGATAAACTCTATCCCATACACTTATCCATGGATAATATTTTTTTATCAAACACTACCTTAGTGTTCCTTATGTCTATCATGTTACAGTTGCATGTTGTAATTGGTGTGATCTTGAACCAACAACATCACTAGCCTCCAAATGTCATTCTGTAAAACATATATATTGATAAAAAACCCTCCATGTAATATCAGGACATTAGAAATTGTAGCTATTGATGTTTTGTGTTGGTGTCACATTTACCATGCCCATTTGAAACACATGGATGAAAAAAATAATTTCATTTATTCTTTATAGTGGCTGCTTACCAGCAGCGCTTGCTGCAGATTTTGCTTGTATATTGCCCTGCATGTATAATGAAGAGGGATCCATGGGCAAAGATCTATGTGCAACACCCATATCATTCTTGATTTCCTGCAATAGTTACATATAAAATGAATGACCGAGAAGAAATCATAAGAATAATGAAGCAGTATGAGAGACAGATGGTATAAGTAATTACAGTTGCATGTTGATTTCGTGCCTGAATATGCTGCAGGGCAGCAGATACACTGCCTGGACCACCTTGGACTAGTTGCCTGCCTCAGAAGAAAAGAAAGAATAACCTACTAGCTCCTTGTTATTTCACATGTGCAAAATATTGACACTGAACATCAGATACTACCCAGGATGGTTGGTTCCTGACTTAAGAAGGGCTGCCCTACTAGCATCAAGAAGTTGTTGGGATGCCTCAGAATCCACTGAGTTGGGATGCTTCATGCATTCTTCGTACATTTTAGCAGCTAATACACTAGCTGGTGGCGTCCCCAGCATTCCATCAGAGTTTACGGCATTTAAAGTACCATTGAGAGCAGGTTGGTTAGCATCCCTACGCATCATTTGAGGATGTTGCTGCTGCATGAGTTGCAATCGCTGCATCTGCAACTGTTGTTGTTGCTCCCTTGCTTTCAATTGTTGCACCTACAAGTTAAAACAAAATATTTCATTGGAGCGCCCTCTTGGCAATTAGAACAGATAAAGAGATTGTGGGATCAGAAATATGGTATTTCTTTAGAACATTACATCTATGTAAGCTGCAGCAACCTCAGAATGCTTTTCATTTGTCCTTGCAATGAAGATATCCCAAAACACGGACCACCATTCAAAAAGGAATCCTCCCGGAGCTTCAATTGCTGCAAACTCAAGCTAAAAATTACCTTTCTGCCCAACAAATCTTTTATATACAGAAATAGAAATTTTCTAGTAAAGCTTGTTTATGTTCTAAGGAATGGAATGGCATGGTTCAAAGAATGAATTCCAAACTCAAGATGATTGTAAGCCAAAATACACTGGAGATCCCATTTCAAAATATAGTGTCCATGCTGACCAATGTCAATCTACAGCCATCCATGTCATTCGGCATGAACCAATAGAAAATGACACAAACTAGAACAAATGATTCAGCAGCACAAATCCCACGATACCATGATATCCAGCCAGTAAGGTCCATACCATGGTATACATATGCATAACGGCATCTAAATTCCTCAGGAAAAAAGCCAATATTTGAAGGAACAACTGTAAAGAGAAAAGGTTGAAAACCAGAAACCAATTTGCAATTAAAATTTTTAAGATTGCAAAATCTTCTAACCTAGAAAAAACCCATGTCCCTTAAGACTTGCGGAAGATTAGAAGATGACAAAAGCTCAGATGAGCAGCATCAATTCTTTCAAAAAAACTTCATAATTCCACAACGCAATGTTGTGTCACCTAGCCTTGTTTTATAGCATTTAAGGAATCTAACAACCAATTTCCATAACCATCATCGATGCTCATGCCAATATTCAAGCAACAAAGACCAGAACCCATCAAAAGGAGGAAGTGCATCAGCAGCAGTCTGCTCAGTGGGTTCAACAATTTGCATCAACAGGCATGTCCACAGAACTGTACATTTTAACTCACTGTAACATTATCCTGTATAAATGTATAAAAAAATTTTAAAACTTTTCTTCAAAAATTTGTTTATTCATCGACATTCACAATAATTCCACTAAGAACCTTGAGTTCTAAAACCTTGATATTAACAAACTAAATGAAAACATTGGAGGGATTAAATGACATGCAAAAGAAATATAATTTATTACCTACTGGATCCACTGCAACCTTTCCTTCAGCCATGAAGGCCTTTGCAGTCGTTTGAAGATTCCGTTTCAACAGATAGTCATAAATATAAACATCAAGCCTAATAAAAAAAGAAAAGGGTTTTATCAATTGAAAAAATAAAAAAAGAAATGACAAGAGCATTAAGTTACCTAATAGCGAAAAAACGAAAATAAAAAAAGAAGAAACGAGTTACCTAATAGAGTAACAGGCAATGTTATAAGAACCCAGAAGAATTCAAAGTAATGAGAAAAAAAATTAATAGACTTTGTTGCCACCGGGATCCGTCCTTCGACTCAGACGCAGTCGATCTCCAGGGACGGACCTGCACACAAGTCCTCGCGCGAGAGGCGTTGGGGGTGGCCCTCCGCGGAAGACCCTTCGACGCTCAAGTCAGTGGAAGGAAATCAGCGATCAATCAGAAATTGGGAAGGTGGATCTCTCCGGGGAGTCTCTCTGGGGGCGGCCGATCGGAAGCTCTAGAGGGTGAGAGCAACAACGAGCAGCTGGAGAGAGCGGGTGAGTGAAAGTGAGGGTGTGAGCGCGCGTACCTGTGGAAATCTGGGAGTGTCATATTTATAGGTTGTCACCTGGATCTTGAGCGCCTTCTGGAAGGTTCGAAGGTTGTTAGGATACGAAGATGGATCGAATCGGGCCGTTGGGATCCATATCTTGTTTGTTAGGGGATCGACAGCTAGGAGAGCCCCTTGATCGCTTGAGTCTGGTAGGTGTGTAGGTCCCAGATAGTCGTGTTAGGTTCTAGACCATTTCTCAACATGATTCCTTGCCTGAGATGTTGTTATGATAGGCCTAGGTTCTCCCGCGTCAGGTTCCGCGGAGGTGAGTATTAGATCGTGGATCGCTCAGTGAAGCCGAGCCATAAAGACTTGGGGGGGAACGAGCTACAGGAAGCTCGGGGGAGCCGAGCTATGAAAGCTCGGGAGATCCGAGCTTATGGAAGCTCGGGGAAGAAGAGCTACAAGGAGTTCGGGAGGACCAAGCTATGGGAAGCTCGGGAGAGGCGAGCTATAGAAGCTCGGGGAGCCGAGCTATGGAAGCTTGGGAGAGCTGAGCTACGGAAGCTCGGGAGGGGCCGAGCTATGGTAGCTCGGGAGAGAAGAGTTGCAAAGAGCTCGGGGGAGCCGAGCTATGGAAGCTCGGGAGAGCCGAGCTATGGGAAGCTCGGGAATATCTTGGCGGGCGAAGGGATGGGGTCGGTCTTAGCCTTCTCGCACGGATATTGATGCAATGATGATTTTACCCCCCAACACATGCCCTCGACTCCCTAGTTCGAAGCGTAGTGTTGACCCAATTGATAATTTTGATGATTAACAAAACTATTTGAGTATAACAATTGAAGGCTCTAATGATTTTGATTAAGTTTTTCAGATTATAAGTCGATTGAATGATCAAAATCAGGAGTTAAATCTTGTTCTGGATCGAATCTAATGTCTAGGTAAGATTGCAGATATTAGAGTCGACTCCGAGAATCACAGAGCCGACTCCAGTATCTGGCACGGAAGTTAGAGTTGACTCCGAGACTATTAGAGCCGACTCCAACAGAAAAGATAGAACGTTGATTTTTCTGGCCCCGACTTAGAGTCGACTCCGGGTCTGTTAGAGTCGACTCTAGAAAAGTTTCTTGTCGACCCCAGAAAAGTTAGAGACGACTCCAGAATTAACGGATTAAAGTGTTTCGAGTTAGAGCCGACTCCAGAAAAGTTAGAGTCGACTCCAACCCACCTGGAACGAAAAATCAAATTGCCAGATCAGCTCTAACGGTAATATTTCTATTTTACTTTATTTCTAACGGATATATTTTGTTGCAAGGTACACTCCAACGGATAGTTTTCTTCCAAAAATGGTTTGAAAGAAATCTATAAAAAGGGAAGACTATCATTCAAAAACAAAAATGGAAAAACAAAGAAGAAAAATGGAAATAGAGAAATCCCAATTCAAAAATCCAAAAAAGAGAGAGCCTGAATCTCAAGAGAAAAAACCTTCTAGCTCAAATCCACTCCACTCCAAAAAGCTCAAGAGGAATCCAAGGCATTCAAATCAAAGTTTTGATGGATTTCCCAAATTGAAGAAAGAGGATCAGTTTCTTGCTTTTCAATCCTTCTCATCTGCTTCAACTATGAAGAATCGGAGCTGAGGCTTGATTCAATCTAGCAAGGAGAAGAAGAAAAGAAGAAACGAGGAAAAGCTCAAAAGCCAACCAACTACAAATCAGGCTTTTCTAAACCTTGTTCATTTACTTAATTATTTGCTCATTAAGGAGCTGTATACTTGAAAAATAATATATCTTTTGTTTGTGTCTAGTTCAATCTGAGGGATTAAACTAGTGGAGGTAGTCTTACCTCGGTACAAGCTTGGTATAGCTTGTGTTAGGGTTTTTGTGCTGGTGAGCCTGGAAAACCGGCTGGGTTCGTTGTGATCCCGGAAAAATAATAAGTTTGAGTTGTAAGCTTGTAAAATAACTCGGCTGTAATCAAGAAAGATTATAGTGTGGACCCAAGTGAATCTTGGGAGTGGACGTAGGTGTTGGATACACCGAACCACTATAAAATCTTTGTGTTTGTCGTGTCTCCTTTATCTCTATCTCTATCTCTATCTTATTGATTGTATTTTGTTTTTGCATCTGCATTCACTTTCACTCACACTAAGAAAACAAATATTTCAAAAGGTTTAAATTTTTTTTAAAGAACCCAATTCACCCCCCCCCCCCTCTTGGGTTGTCATCTGGGCCAACAATTGGTATCAGAGCTAGTGCTCATTAGATTTTGATCACACGATCAAGAGCTAAAGATCCAAATGGTAGCTCAAGTTGGATCATTTGCTGAAGGTCATTCTACGAATAGACCTCCACTGTTTAATGGTTCAAATTATTCATATTGGAAAGCTAGAATGAGGATATTCATTCAAGCTTCTGACTATGAACTATGGGGTGTTATAATTAATGGACCTAGTACACCCACACATGTTATTGATGGCACTATTGTTCCTAAGCCTGAAAGGGACTGGAATGATAATGATAGGAAGATGGCACAGCTTAATGCTAAAGCCATGAATGTTTTATATTGCTCTTTAGATACAAATGAATTTAATAGAATCTCCACATGTAATTCCGCAAAGGAGATTTGGGATAGATTAGAGGTTACCCATGAGGGTACCAACCAAGTAAAAGAATCTAAAATTAATATTCTTGTTCATAAATATGAGTTGTTTAGCATGGAACAATCTGAAACCATTGCATGCATGTATACTAGATTTACAGATATTGTAAATGGTTTAAAAAGTCTTGGTAAGACATATACTAACTCAGAACTTGTTCAAAAATTCTTAGGTCACTACCAAGATCATGGGAAGCCAAAATGACAGCAATCCAAGAAGCAAAGGACCTCAACACTCTGCCCTTAGAGGAGCTTCTAGGATCACTTATGACCCATGAGTTGACAATGAAGCAGTACGTAGAGGAGGACACAAAGAAGAAGAAAGTGATTGCCCTCAAAGCTGCAAAAGAAGAAGAGAGCAGCAGCGATGATGATGATGATGATGATGATGAGACTGCTCTCTTAGCTAAAAAGTTTAAAAGATTCATGAGGAGAAAGAAACCCTTCCACAAGAAGAAATTTGGAGCAAAGTGGGAAGGAGAAAAGGATAAAAACAAGGACAAGGACAAAGAAAAAGAGAAAGACCCCTTGACTTGCTATGAGTGTAATAAACCGGGGCACTTTAGGAATGAATGTCCTAAATTAAAGAAAGCCTACAAAAAGAAAAAGAAGGCTTATGTGGCGACTTGGAGTGATAGCGAAGAATCTTCTTCCGAAGAAGAAGAACAAAAGGAAGTCGCAAATGTATGTTTTATGGCGGACGACAACGATGAGGTAAGTTCCGATAACCCTTGCGATGAGTTTGCATTTGATGAATTATTTGATGCTTTTAATGAACTTATCGGCGATTTCAAGGTTTTAAAAAAGAAATACAAGCTTTTGAAAAATGAAAATTCAACTTTCATTAAAGAAAAGGAAGATCTTAATAATGAAGTTAAGAAACTTAAATCTGAAAATAAAATTTTGATAAAAGAAAAAGAATTAGTTTCCAATGAAAATGATAAACTAAGGAAAGAGGTTGAAAAATATAAGAACATAGTTGATAAGTTTACCTTAAGCTCAACTAAATTGAACATGTTATTAAATAGTCAAAAAGCAGTTTTTGACAAAGCCGGATTAGGGTATAACACTTTTAGAAAACAAAAATCACTGAAAAATATTTTTGTGCGTGCTGGCCAAAGTAATTTTACATGCTTTAAATGTAATCAAAAAGGACATAAATCTTATGAATGTAAAATTCTAAAACCTAATAAAAACTTAAATATTAAAGGAAAGAAAATATGGGTTCCAAAAGGAACAGTTTTTATTGCTACTAACCATGAAGGACCCAAGAAAGCTTGGGTACCTAAACATAAGACTTGATCATCTTTGCAGGAGTGTCTTGCGGCCAAAAGATCAAAGCGAAAGTGGTATCTTGATAGCGGCTGCTCAAGGCACATGACGGGTGACAAAGATCAATTCATCACCCTCGAAAGCAAAAGAGGAGGAGTAGTTACATTTGGGGATAATGGCAAAGGCCAAATCTTGGGGCTTGGTAACATTCAAATAACTCCCTCCATAAATATTGAAAATGTCTTATATGTTGATGGTTTGAAACATAATTTAATTAGCATTAGTCAATTATGTGACAAAGGTTTTAAAGTATCATTTGAATCTTCTATATGCACAGTTGCTAATCCCATTGATAATAGCATTGTTTTTATTGGAAATAGAAATGGCAATGTATACTTGATTGACTTAGACAATTTGTCTATTAATAATCATTGCTTAGTTGCTAATAATGCTAATATGAATGAGATTGGTTGGTTGTGGCATCGAAGATTAGGTCACGCAAGCACACACCTGATTTCAAAACTAATTAGAATGGATTTAGTAAAAGGACTACCTAAAATAGATTTTGAAAATAACAAAATATGTGATGCATGTCAGTTTGGAAAACAAACGAGAAGTTCTTTTAAATCTAAAAATGTTGTTTCAACTTCTAGGCCATTAGAGCTACTTCACATGGACCTTTTTGGACCAACTAGAACCACAAGTCTAGGAGGAAAGAAATATGGTCTTGTGATAGTAGATGATTACTCTAGATTCACTTGGGTAATGTTTTTAGCTCACAAAGATGAGACTTTCTCGATATTCCTGAAATTCTTCAAGAAAGTAACAAATGAGAAAAACACTACCATAGTGTCTCTAAGAAGTGATCATGGAACTGAATTTGAAAATCACTTATTTGAAAGTTTTTGCAATGAAAATGGTATTAATCATAATTTTTCTGCACCAAGAACCCCTCAACAAAATGGAGTAGTTGAAAGGAAAAATAGAACTCTAGAAGACATGGCCCGTACCATGCTATGTGAAAGTAAACTCCCGAAATACTTTTGGGCGGAAGCTATTAACACAGCATGTTACATCCTAAATAGAGCATTAATAAGACCTATTTTAAAGAAAACACCTTATGAATTATGGCATGATAGAAAACCCAACATTAAATATTTTCATGCATTTGGTTGTAAATGTTTTATTCATAATAATGGTAAAAATAACTTAGGTAAATTTGATGCAAAATCTGATGAAGGAATATTCTTAGGTTATTCAACAACTAGTAAAGCATATAGAGTGTTCAATAAAGGAAGTTTAATTGTTGAAGAATCTATTCATGTAGTTTTTGATGAATCTTTAGCATCAAGTTCCAAAAGGATTGATGATGAGGAAGATACAAACATTCTCGAAAACAATCTTGAAAAACTTAATATTGATGTATCTTCAGATCATGAACAAGAAGCTAAAGATAATGATTCGCCTAATGCTGATGTTATTAATACTAATCATAATGATGTAGATCTACCAAGAGATTGGAGATACGCTTATAGTCATCCCAAGGAATTGATTATAGGTGATCCATCTCAAGGAATAAGAACTAGATCATCTATGAGAAATATTAGTAATCACCTTGCATTTGTTTCTCAAATTGAACCTAAAACCATTGAAGAAGCTGAAAAAGATAATAATTGGATGTTAGCTATGCAAGAAGAATTAAACCAATTCACTAGAAATAATGTATGGACATTAGTGGAAAGACCTAAAGATCATTCTGTTATAGGATCAAAATGGGTTTTTAGAAATAAACTAGATGAAAATGGCATAGTAATTAGAAACAAAGCTAGATTAGTTGCAAAAGGATATAATCAAGAAGAAGGTATTGATTTTGATGAAACCTTTGCACCTGTAGCTAGATTAGAAGCCATTAGGCTATTACTTGCATTTGCATGTCACATGAACTTTAATTTATTTCAAATGGATGTCAAAAGTGCATTTTTAAATGGATTAATAAATGAAGAAGTATTTGTTGAACAACCACCGGGATTTGAAGATCATGAATTTCAAATCACGTTTTTAAATTGCACAAAGCTTTATATGGTTTGAAACAAGCACCTAGAGCTTGGTATGATAGACTAAGTAAATTTTTGATTGAAAATGATTTTACAAGAGGAAATGTTGATAAAACATTGTTTTTGAAAAGAAAAGATAAAGATTTACTTGTAGTTCAAATTTATGTTGATGACATTGTATTTGGTGCTACTAACAATCTTCTATGTCAAGAGTTTGCTAAGTTAATGCAGGGAGAATTTGAAATGAGCATGATGGGAGAACTCAATTTCTTCCTTGGACTCCAAATCAAACAAAGCAAAGAGGGAATCTTTATCAACCAAACAAAGTACACAAGAGAAATTCTAAAGAAGTTTGGTATGGAATCAATCAAACCCCTCGGAACACCAATGAGTCCTTCATGCAAGCTGGACAAAGATGAAGAAGGTAAGAAGGTTGATCAAAAATATTATCGAGGTATAATCGGATCCCTACTTTACTTAACTGCAAGTAGACCAGACATAATGTTTGCTGTTTGCTTATGTGCTAGATTTCAGTCTGAACCTAAAGAATCACATTTAATTGCTGTTAAAAGAATTCTTAGATACCTTAGTGGAACAAAAAATGTAGGTTTATGGTATTCTAGAGACTCAACATTAAATCTGATTGCTTATTCTGATTCTGATTATGCTGGATGTAAGTTAGATAGAAAAAGCACAAGTGGTGCATGCCAATTTTTAGGAAGTAACTTAATCTCATGGTTTAGCAAAAAGCAAAATTCGGTTGCATTATCTACTGCTGAAGCAGAATATGTTGCAGCTGGAAGTTGCTGTGCTCAAATCCTATGGATTAAGAGACAACTTGAAGACTATGGTATCACACTTGATAAGACACCTATAAGATGTGATAATACAAGTGCAATCAATCTAACTAAAAATCCAATTCAACACTCAAGAACAAAGCATATTGAAATTAGATATCACTTTATAAGAGAACATGTTGCCAATAATGAAATTTGTCTTGATTATGTGAATACTGAAGAACAACTGGCAGATATATTTACAAAACCCTTAAGTGAAGAGAGATTTTGTTATCTTAGAGGAGAATTAGGAGTTTGTGATCCTTTGGAATAATTTTCTGAAACTCTTAAGAACAACTATCTAGATTTCATCAATTTCTTGAAAAATCTCGATATTCAATAAGGAAATCTATCTAGATCTTGATTCATTGTTTCCCCAATTGCTAAGGAACATTTATCTAGAGTTTGATGATTAATTTGAATAGTTTCAGATCCTTGAAACTTGATTTTTTATCTCTGAAACTGTTAGAGTCGACTCTAACAGTTTGTGGAGTCGACACCTTAGTTTTTGATGTTCTGTCTAAGCAATTAGAGCCGACTCCGGCTTCTGTAGAGCCGACTCTAATTCGAGCGCTGACAGACTTTCTGGTTCGGAGCCGACACCCAGTTTTCGGGAGTCGACTCTAGGTCGAACTAGGTCAAAAATAAAAAGGCGGAGTCGACCCCAAATCATTTTATCCGTCTCCCAAAACCCCTCCAAGGAGTTCCAAAGCCTTTCCAACCTCCCCAATCTTCTCAAAACCTTTGATTACACATTCCAATCAACTCAATGGCACCCAAGAGGCGCGGTTTCGTCGGAGGAGCGTCCGTTCCCACGAGGCGACGCACGATTCGGAGGCAACCCTCGCCATCCTCCTCTTCGGCCACTCAAGAAGATTCCCCTCCTTCACCCTCTTCACCCAAAGTAGATCAACTAGCCGGTAAGACTATCACAACTGGAAGGAAGGTCAACTTTGATTTCTTTGAGTCGGAGGGCTTCTCAATAGGAAGATGTTTAAAAGAAATGGGGTGGGAAAAGATTTGTTCATTAGATATCCCCACTTATCCTGCCCTAGTGAGAGAATTTTACAATGATTTGAGTAGAGGAGAAGGCGGTTTAGTCAGTATTGTAAGAGGAACTAGAGTTGTAATAACTGCTGAAATCCTTGGAAATCTGTTGGAAATGCCCACATTGGTATTATGGAATATCAGCATGATGATAGAAGTGGTGCATTGTCAAGAATGTTAGGGAGGGATGTAACCGAGTTTGAGGAAATTCTTGCTAATCAATTAAATCTGGAGCTCAGGTTACTACACAACATATGTGGAAGAATTTTATTCCCCAAAATTGGTAGATTTGAGTACGTCTCGGAGCGAGACATTCTTTTGATGGATTGTATTATAACTGGAAGGCCAGTCAACCTAGCTGGCATGATGATTGGTTATATGGCAGAGGCTGCTACAAAGAAAAGATCTACACTGCCATATGGTATGGTTCTGACATTGATCTTTAGAAGCCAAGGTGTGCTAATTATGGATAATGAACCCCTAAGGAAATTAAGGCACACTGACTATTATAGTATTTCTACTATTCATCGGATGGGCTTCAAGAAGTTAAATGGTATCTGGATGAAAGGAGGACGAGAAGAAAGAGCTGAGAGAGATAGAACTGAAGAGGCCAGAGTAGAAGATATCCCTGGACCATCCACTGCGGGACCATCAGTCCCTGATCCATTTATTGCGGGACCATCTACAGCTGGACCTTCAGAAGCTGGACCGAGCACAGTTCCCTCTCCTCCACATCTGTCTGTTACTGCTTCTGGGAGATTCTCTGATGAGCAGATTGGTCAGTTGAGAGCCTTGCTTGCTGAATATGACAGTCAGAGATCTCATGAGATTAATCAATTAAAAGAAGACTTCAATCAGCTAAAAGAAGAACTTAACTCGAGACTTGACATGATTTCCTTTTCCATAAGCAATTCTGTTGAATCCTTTGGTGCTGAACTTCACAAAATCTTTGAAAGGATGGAAGGCATTGCTGATGGCTCGGGATCTTATGTTCATGCAACTGGTCAACTGAAGAAGGACATTGACCTTGCAGTCTCACAGATTGAAGCTTGTCTTGAAAATTTTAAGAAATCTCAAAAAGATGATGTAATGGAAATCATAGGTCACTTGAAGAAAATTGTATTCAAACATATCTGACTTTGATTTTGATTTTGATACTCTTTTGTATCTTAGGTTCTCCAGGTTTACTTTATCTTGATAGTTTGTATTTAGGAATTTTGAGTATCTAATGTATCTCACTTTGGAATGTACTTGAATCAACTTATGTAATGTTTCTTACTTATGTAATGCAATTACACATTTTCAAATCTGTCTATGATTGACTGCTTGAATCCCTATGTCTTATTGAACCAACAATTTTTCTCTAATAACTTTCTTTATCTAATACTCTCCTTATTGCTGATAACAAAAAAGGGGGAGAGATGGTTGAATATGCAAAAAAAAAAGACTTGAAATTTTAATGAGAGATGGTTGAATATGCAAAAAGAAAGAAAGAAAGGGGAGAAATGATTGTTTATGCAAAAAGAAAGAGACTTGAAATTTTAATCAGTTCAATTAAAATTTGATTTTTATATATAGGGGGAGCTATTCAATGCAGGGGGAGCTTAACAACAAGCTTAATTGCAATTTTCTGTACATTTAGTTTAAATGTTCATAATTGATGGCTTATATAGAACTCATGCATAATTTTAAAAGTTCACTTTGAATATTGGCATCAAATCCTTCATTAAAAATGTTTTAAGCTTTAAAATGACTATAATCTTTAGTTCGAATGAATTTTTTGAATGCATATACTCAAAGTTTTTGTTATCATCAAAAAGGGGGAGATTGTTGACCCAATTGATGATTTTGATGATTAACAAAACTATTTGAGTATAACAATTGAAGGCTCTAATGATTTTGATTAAGTTTTTCAGATTATAAGTCGATTGAATGATCAAAATCAGGAGTTAAATCTTGTTCTGGATCGAATCTAATGTCTAGGTAAGATTGCAGACATTAGAGTCGACTCCGAGAATCACAGAGCCGACTCCAGTATCTGGCACGGAAGTTAGAGTCGACTCCGAGACTGTTAGAGCCGACTCCAACAGAAAAGACAGAACGTTGATTTTTCTGGCCCCGACTTAGAGTCGACTCCGGGTCTGTTAGAGTCGACTCCAGAAAAGTTTCTTGTCGACCCCAGAAAAGTCAGAGACGACTCCAGAATTAACGGATTAAAGTGTTTCGAGTTAGAGCCGACTCCAGAAAAGTTAGAGTCGACTCCAACCCACCTGGAACGAAAAATCAAATTGCCAGATCAGCTCTAACGGTAATATTTCTATTTTACTTTATTTCTAACGGATATATTTTGTTGCAAGGTACACTCCAACGGATAGTTTTCTTCCAAAAATGGTTTGAAAGAAATCTATAAAAAGGGAAGACTATCATTCAAAAACAAAACGGAAAAACAAAGAAGAAAAACGGAAATAGAGAAATCCCAATTCAAAAATCCGAAAAAGAGAGAGCCTGAATCTCAAGAGAAAAAACCTTCTAGCTCAAATCCACTCCACTCCAAAAAGCTCAAGAGGAATCCAAGGCATTCAAATCAAAGTTTTGGTGGATTTCCCAAATTGGAGAAAGAGGATCAGTTTCTTGCTTTTCAATCCTTCTCAACTGCTTCAACTGTGAAGAATCGGAGCTGAGGCTTGATTCAATCTAGCAAGGAGAAGAAGAAAAGAAGAAAAGAAGAAAAGCTCAAAAGCCAACCAACTACAAATCAGGCTTTTCTAAACCTTGTTCATTTACTTGATTATTTGCTCATTGAGGAGCTGTATACTTGAAAAATAATATTTCTTTTGTTTGTGTCTAGTTCAATCTGGGGGATTGAACTAGTGGAGGTAGTCTTACCTCGGTACAAGCTTGGTATAGCTTGTGTTAGGGTTTTTGTGCTGGTGAGCCCGGAAAACCGGCTGGGTTCGTTGTGATCCCGGAAAAAAACAAGTTTGAGTTGTGAGCTTGTAAAACAACTCGGCTGTAATCAAGGAAGATTATAGTGTGGACCCAAGTGAATCTTGGGAGTGGACGTAGGTGTTGGATACACCGAACCACTATAAAATCTTTGTGTTTGCCGTGTCTCCTTTATCTCTATCTCTATCTCTATCTTATTGATTATATTTTGTTTTTTGCATCTGCATTCACTTTCACTCACACTAAGCAAACAAATATTTCAAAAGGTTTAAATTTTTTTTAAAGAACCCAATTCACCCCCCCCCCTCTTGGGTTGTCATCAGGACAAACACGTAGGTTCGGGCATAGGGAGTATAAGTCCAGGTGGCACGCTTTGGATGGGATGATCTGGTTTAGACAGCCCGTGCAATGATGTCCTAATTAATGCGGCAGGACCATCTTGCCTTCGTGGGTAAGGCTCCTCCAAGAGCGACGGTTGGGGAAACTCCACGTAGGAAATCCCGATTAATGCGGCATTTATCGAGGCGGTTCCGGACGACTCGGGCGAGCACCTCATCTTCTCAAGATGGCTTCCTTAGGGGAGAAGCGAAGCGATAGCGGCACTATATATATTGGCGATATCCTCTCTTTCTGTTTCCTGAAGAGTTCCATCTTCTGCAACGCTTGCCGTTTCGCCTGATGCTTTTTCGGCCAAGATGACGATGAGCCCCGACGATGTAGCTTCGGAGATCGTTGCCGAGGATGTGGGAAAGATTCGCCAGAGGTATGGCATACCCCCAGACGTCGTCCTGCGATTGCCGAGACCTGAACATAGGGTCTCACGAGATTTGGAGGATGGAGTCTTCATCTATGAAGACAGTTTGAAGGCAGGCCTCCGGTTTCCTCTTCATCCCTTGGTGAAGGAAATCATGGCACACTACAACATTTGTCCGGCGATGGTGGCTCCAAACAGTTGGCGAGCATCATCGGATTTATCTCAATGTGCCACCAGATTCGGATTGTCACCACTCTCCCTCTTTTCCGCGCCTGCTATCATTTAATACCCGGAAGGAAATCGGAGTGGCCATACATCGGACCCCGGAGGTCTTTTAACACGATCATGGATAAGCCATCCTCCATAAAGGGATGAAAGAGTCGGTTCGTCATCGCTGAGGAAAACATTGGTTTCCGACTTTCCTCGGAGATGGGGAAATTTTGTCCGGGATGCAAAGATGCATCCGGCTTTGTCCGAGCAAGAGGAGAGAGATTTGGATGTCCTTCGCAATGGCAAGTGTTCTCGGCCAACGATTTGTTATCGGAGGGGGCCCTTTTCGCGGCCGGGCTCAGCCCCTTGGACCCGCAAGGTGAGTCCTCCCTTTTACTTTCTCCGCTGTGTGTTGCCCCGACGATCGTGTTTGGATTTAATCGCATATGTTCCGTTCTTACAGCCAAGAGGTCAGCATTGTCGAGTCTCGTCAAGAGGAAGAGAGGCAAGCGCCCAGGGGAGAGCAGCGGCGTGGATAGAGGTAGGCCCAAGAAAAGGGCTCATACCTCCGTAAGAAGCTTGCCGGACGCCGGAGCGACCACGACAGGAGTGCCGGGGGTGAAGGAGGATTTAAGGAGGACAGATGCGATCCCTTGTCCTCCCGTAGTGGAACTAACGGATAGTTCGGATGAGACTCCATTGATTCGTCCGGCCGCATCTCCTTTGAAAGATGAGCCGGAGACAGATTCGGCGGAAGCGGTCATTTCTTGGGGGCCTTCCACCTCCGCGGGTTTGCTACCGACTCTAGTGGGGGAGCAAGGGAGAGTGGTCACTGGTGGAGAGGTTCGGGAGGAGTCCGAGGGTAGCGATGCTGGACTACTTGCAGGGGTCAAGAAGCAGGCCGGACAGAGGCCTCGGGGGAGCCTGCGGAGGAGACGCAGGTGATTGTGACCGAAAAAGATGGGTCGGGAGAAGAAGGGCAGCAAGGTGAGAGTCCTGCAATGGGGACCCCTTCAAAAAGGATTTTGGGGAGGCTGGCGCTTGGGTTGGCCGAATTGTCCGAAGAAGCTCAAGCTAGGATTCTGATAGAAGAGGCTGGGCAGTTGAAGGCCTCTCAGCCGGAGGTCGCCCGGTTTGTTCCTCGGCGGAGATGGCCAGCCTAGTAGCTCGAAGGCGGGTGTTGAGGAGGCATTTTCTGCCTTAATAAGGTCGGCCTTGTACCCGGGTGCAGATCCTTCGGCGGACAGGTTCGCGGATCTGGAGTTGGTTGATGCCGCGTTCGGGCAACAGGGAGTGGCCGAAAGTATCCATCTTCTCCCCGATATTGACAATACGACCCTCATGAGGATGACACGGGCCTATGCTCGCGGGTGAGTTACCATTCCTGGGTAGTGGATACTTTCGGTTGACTTGATTGTATATTCTTACTCTTTCTTCATCCTGTAGAGTGTTTTGCTCTCCGGGCGATGTGCTGGCGTTTGAGTTTGGCGACGGGGGCCAGCATTCAGGCCAGGAGAGACAACGCTGAACTCCGATCACGAGTAGAGGTGTCCGAGAAGTTCGAGGAACTTCTGGCCATTAGCAACAGAAGTTTGGCGGGGATGAAGGCATCATATCAGGCCGCTCTAGCCAAAGCGTCTAAGCAAAAATGCAAAGTGGAGGAGTTGCAGGGACTCCTGGCGAAGAATGATGACGCGTGCTTGGAGCTGGCTAGAGTTAAGTCAAAACATTCCGAGGAGGTGGCGGCGATGCAGCGGAAACATAATAAGAGTTTGGGCCGGCTGGGAAAGGAGGCTGCCGACGAGAGAAAGCGCCTGACCAGAATGCTCAGCGAAATAGAGGAGAAGCTGCAGCGGCGCGATGGCGAAGTCGCTAACTTGAGAGCCAGCGCTAAATGGCACGAAGGGATGATAGCTCGGTTGAGTAACGAGCTATCCCAAGCCCGAGGAGAGGTCGAAGCCAAGCAATTGAGGATTAACGCTCTCCAGGAGAGGGTCGAGTTGGTTGGAGCTGATAGAACAAGGGCCAGGGGTGAGGCCGAGGAGCTGACCAAAAGGTTGGCCAGACAAGAGGAGGAGGTACGATCTTATTCCCCCCTCTTTTTAACTTTCTTTGTTGATTCGTTGCGGTGCCGACTGATTTCGGTTTCGCAGGTGGCAAGGTTAGGGGTGGATAATCGAGCCTTGCAAGGTGAGCTTGCATCTAGCCGAGTAGGAGTTCAGAACTCGAGGCGCGGGCCGGCGAGTTCGAGGAGCAAACTGTTATTCTGCGGGCTCAAGTCGCGGGGGCTGAGAGGCAAGTTGCCGAGGCTAAAGTGCAACTCGCTATGCTCAAGGGCGAGCAGGACGTAATTGGAGCTGACGCCTTCCAACTCGGAGTGGAAGAGTGCAAGGACAAGATATCCAGCGAGCACCCAGAATGGGATCTTTCTTTTCTCGATGCCGAAGCTCTTGACGTCAGCGACTCTGGGGGCGAAGAGGAGGACGAGTACATTGACGCCTTCGATACTGATCCTGGTGTCGTCCCAGGTCCCAGCGAGGCCGCAGCTTCTGGAGGGCATTCGCAGACCGTCGCCAAGGAGGCTAGGGCATTTGAGAAGGGCGAATCAAGCCATGCCTCTGCAGATGTAGTTGGGGGTTCTTCTGGAACGGACGTGGTTCCCGACCTTAAAAGTTACTTCTTCATTTTGCTTCTCAACTGTAATTCTGCCCGACGTTTTTCAATGAATGAACTTTCTACTTCTATTTGAGTGTTTTTCTTGGACGGTCCTTCGCTCCAAATTTCGCTTCAATCGTGAGCGACTTATGGCTTGTTGACGCTATTTGGTCATCTTTATTTCAGGATCGAGGGAACGCATTGGCTTGGCCCAAGGCGGGGCGATAGCCTTGATCGGTGAACCGAAAGACGATCTGGTTCGGTTCACGTTTGAGTGATGCAATAGATTAGTTAAGACTTGAGGAACGAAGTAGATCGGTTAAGATCGACTAGTAGGGTAGGTCGGCTAGGACCGACATGCGATATAAGTCGGCTAGGGCCGACGATAAGGTGGGTCGGCTAGGGCCGACGGCAAAGTGGGTCGGCTAGGGCCGACATACGAGGGGGTTACCGAAGCATTTTTCGTTTCCTCTTGCCACTTCCTTCCTTTTTTGGTGAATGAAAGAAGGGTTTACGTAGCCTTCGCGCTCATTTTTGCTTTGAGACGCTCAATTTTGTTGCACAAGTTCTTCGAGCGATTAACTTCGTCGGGGAGCGATCGGCGGACAATCGGTTTTCGTGCTTTTTGCTGTTCTGCCAGCGCCCTGCCATTCTGAAAAATTGGTTTTTTATTTCACCAAAATTGATGATACGGCTCTGTAGGGAGCGAAAAGCTGCTCTGGTGCTTTCCGAAAGGTTTTTAGGGTAGTTGTTCTTTTCCCATGCAGGTCGTTTTGACGTACGGCGCACGCACCCGTTTACCATTGGAGGATATTACTTTTATAGGACGATCTCCTGAACCTGCCAGTCTCCGTAATGTCAGTGGGCGATTCTCTGCGTTTAATGATCGCGATTCGGGATCAAGAGGAAATCTTTGCATGCGTCACGTTCAGGCGGTGGGCTCGGCGCGCAATAGGGCGTTTTCATCCTAGGAGGCCACGTGGAGGCATGGGCCAGGTGTTTGAATCTCGGGGCTTATGGCCTTGGTAATTGTTCCCGGTTCATTTTTGCCTATAAAAAAGGGGAAGAGGGGTCGTGTTAAGTCGTCCCCAAAGTTTCTTTCCCATTAGAGTTTCCACCATGCTCATTTCCTTGACGCTGCGAGTGGGAGGATCGAGCTCTCCTCTCGTAAGCCCTTTGCCTCCGGACAGTTGGGGTGACGAAGGAGCTGCTGGAGAGTGGTTCGCCCTTAGAGGCGAGTCCCGGAGATCATATGGAGAGCGCACAGGGAGGGCGCAGAGATCACACGGAGAGCGCACATATGCGCTTCCAGTGTGATCTTTGTGGTTCCCCCTTGGGGAGGTACGGTAGGAAGTGTACGCGGGCTCCCATGGTTTGAGTGAATTTCGCCTCCTCCCCGATTTGGATTCCTGGGCTCGCCCGCCTGGGGAATCTTTCACATGGGGCGGGGGAGGTGGTGTGCCGCTGCAGGCACCTTGTCCTTGAGCCTTGGCAAGGTAGGGGGTGCACACTCGGTTTGGGAGAGCGTTCCGATGCCAGGGTCCGCGGGCTTCTTTCCTACTCGCCGGGGGGCCTCTCGGTTGGGTGGTTAGGGGTGACCTTCCGTCCACCCTTTCCAATCACCCTGATATCTCGGTTGGGTCACCGAGATATCATTATTAACCGAAGCTGGCCGCAACTATTGGTGCATGTCGCCCGCCCATTATCGGCGCGAGTTGACTGTTTGCGGTTTATCCAGCTCGTCGGTCAGGATGCCAGAGCATCACAGTCGCCCAGGTCCGCTTTGGAGCAGTTGCCCGAGTTTTGTACTTGTCTTTATTTTATGCATTTCAATGCTCTTGTAACGCCTCTCAGGCATTTGTAATTGATTTTGATGGCAATGAAATAAAGAGAGTTTGTTCTGTTTCTCAATCTTCATTTCTCCTGTGCCAATTTGTTGTTGCTGGACATGGGGTACGTGGCATTCGGTTTTAGGTGAGGATCTCGCGCCATCCGAACTAATCGGGGCTTGCAAGCTGCCCTGGTCCAAACGGAGGATTAGAGATTGTTCGGTGGCAGAATACGCTCCTTATCTTGGTCAAAAGCTCGGAGTTTTATGCCTTGTCCCCATTGTAAACTGAACGTTTATGGCTCGACCTCGCCGAGGTTCGAGAATTCATCGCTCGGCTAGCCGAGGTTCGGAGGATTTGTTACTTGGCCCTGCCAAGGTTCGGAGAAGTTGTTGCTCGGCCCTGCCGAGGTTCGGAGAATTCGTCGCTCGGCCCAGCTAGGTTCGAAGAATTTATTGCTCGGCCCGACCGAGGTTCGGAGATTTGCTGCTCGGCCCGCCGAGGTTTGGAGAATTTCTTACTTGGCCTGCCAAGGTTCGAGAATTTGTTGCTCGGCCCTGCCGAGGTTTGGAGAAGTGACTTAGTTGTCACTATAAGTTGAAATGTTAGGTCCCCGCGGTTTTGGTGAGGGGCATCAGGGTGGAACGGGCAGTATATGGCCACGCTCTTCATTCATGACGTTGCCCCTCCGAGGGGACGAATTATTGCCAGGCGTTGGAATTCTTTCCTCTTTGTTTCTCAAAGGCGGCCAGCTTAAATGAGGTTGGGGAAGTGTTGGGAGCATTCATTACAGGGGGCCGGCAGATCGGGAGATACTCTGTTCAAGGGGGTTCCCGAACAGTCCGTCGATATTTACCAATCTTGCTCGGGATGGGGCGTGGCCCTTTGGATTCCGTAGGCGCTAGTTAAAGCGGCAACACGCGGAAATTCTCATAGGTCGGTATTTATAGCCCGACTGATCGAGATACTCGCCTAAAGAGTATAAATACCGATGAGCGGGGTGCTGGTGCTTACCATCCTTTCGGTTCAGTCTTTAAACAACTTTCAACATGGCTTTTCAAGGTGGAGAGCAATCACCTGGCAGACTAGGCGTGGTGATCAATGGTCCGAGGTTCAGAGGGGAATCGCTCCACCATTACAGTTGATGGCCAAGCCTTGGCGACAGCCTTCGCAAGCCACGAATGGCTTGAGAAGGTTGTCGAGGAGTATGTTGCTGTCTCTACGAGGGAGGTCGGCCCTTCGCCGGGTGGTGGACCGGCAGAGGGGAGATAGCATCCCTCCACCGACGAGTCGCGAGCTGTCCCGCGCCCGGAGGACTTGTCAACTCCCGGGGAAAGATAGTGAGCCTTAGTGAGGGCTCTTTTTACCTCACCGTTGTTGTTTTTCTTCTTTTTCAATCAATGAATATGAAGATTTTGCATATGGTGCATCTTATTGTTTCCAAAGCATTTGCCAATGTTGATTGGGATTTATCAGCCGCCCGAGTTCGAGCCAAGTTTTAGGAGACCACGGTCGGGTTTAGTTAGGGCACATAAGCCACCCGAATCCAAACATAGTTTAGAAGGATGTTTAGGTTGGTCAGGGCTTGTAAGTTGCCCGAATCCAAACATAGTTTAGAAGGATGTTTAGGTTGGTCGGGGTTTGTAAGCTGCCCGAATCCAAACATAGTTTGGGGGTTGCTAGTCTCTGTTCGGACCAGTGGCGGATCTAGGCGGTCCTTAGAAGGAGATCCTTTACTTCTTCCGGAGTATCAGGAGTCACTCGGCTTCAAACGACGCCTTGGGGTGCGGCTAGAGCGCGAAGGCTTTGCTGTTTGGTCGAGGATTCGAGCGTCGGGCGTGGTAAGGGCGCAGGATTGTCGCTCGGTTTGGCCGAGGAATTCGATAGTTAAGGTCGTTCTTCGGCTTCGGCCGAGATTTCTAGTAGCAGAACATACCCCTTAATTTCGGCCAAGGTTCGTGCACTCCGGTTTTGGCCGGGGCTTCAGAGATTGTGGTCCTCTAGGTTCGGGGATTTTGTCGTTCGGTCCTGCCGAAGTTCGAGATTAGTTGCTCAGCCCGACTGAGGTTCAGAGATTTTTACTTGGCCCTGCCAAGGTTCGGAGAATTTTTTACTTGGCCCTGCCAAGGTTCGGAGAATTTGTTGCTCGGCCAGCCGAGGTTCGAAGAATTTGTTGCTCGCCCAGCCGAGGTTCAGAGAATTTTTACTTGGCCCTGCCAAGGTTCGGAGAATTTGTTGCTCGGCCCAGCCGAGGTTCGGAGAATTTTTTCTTGGCCCTGCCAAGGTTTGGAGAATTTGTTGCTCGACCCAGCCGAGGTTCGGAGAATTTTTGCTTGGCCCTGCCAAGGTTCGGAGAATTTGTTGCTCGCCCAGCCGAGGTTCGGAGAATTTTTGCTTGGCCCTGCCAAGGTTCGGAGAATTTGTTGCTCGGCCCAGCCGAGGTTCGGAGAATTTTTACTTGGCCCTGCCAAGGTTCGGAGAATTTGTTGCTCGGCCCAGCCGAGGTTCGGAGAATTTTTGCTTGGCCCTGCCAAGGTTCGAGAATTTGTTGCTCGGCCCAGCCGAGGTTCGGAGAATTTTTGCTTGGCCCTGCCAAGGTTCGGAGAATTTGTTGCTCGGCCCAGCCGGGTTCGGAGAATTTTTGCTTGGCCCTGCCAAGGTTCGGAGAATTTGTTGCTCGGCCCAGCCGAGGTTCGAAGAATTTTTGCTTGGCCCTGCCAAGGTTCAGAGAATTTGTTGCTCGGCCCAGCCGAGGTTCGGAGAATTTTTGCTTGGCCCTGCCAAGGTTCGGAGAATTTGTTGCTCGGCCCAGCCGAGGTTCGGAGAATTTTTGCTTGGCCCTGCCAAGGTTCGGAGAATTTGTTGCTCGGCCCAGCCGAGGTTCGGAGAATTTTTGCTTGGCCCTGCCAAGGTTCGAAATTTGTTGCTCGGCCCAGCCGAGGTTCGGAGAATTTTTACTTGGCCCTGCCAAGGTTCGAGAATTTGTTGCTCGGCCCAGCCGAGGTTCGAGAATTCCTGTTCAGATAGGTAGCTCGGTCGTGCCGAGGATTAGTAAGCAGCATCTGTTTCTTTTCGCAATCTTTGGCAATGTAATGCATAATGATTTACGTTGCAAATTACGAAAACACGTGTCGACAGGAACGTATAATGAGGCATATGAAAATGGACTTATAGAGGACATACCCTATTGATAATACTTACAGATTGTCCGAGTTCCATGTCCGGGGATGGATTTCCCGTTTAAATCTTGCAGCTTGTAGGTTCCCGGTCCAATGATCTCCGTACTTGGTATGGGCCTTCCCAGTTTGATGCCAGCTTTCCTTGTTCCAGCGGTTTGGAAACAGAGGCCTTCCGAGAACAAGGTCGCCAGGTAGGAAGGCTTTCCCTTTGACTCTGGAGGCGTGGTAGCGGGCCACTCTTTGTTGATAAGCAGCCACTCTGATCCGGGCCTTCTCTCTGATCTCCTCTATCAGGTCGAGGTTGGTGTGGAGCTATTCGTTGCTAGCTTCCTCTGAGTAGCTTTCCACCCGCAACGATGGAGGCCTATTTCCACAGGGATAACGGTTCCATGCCGAAAGCCATCCGGAATGGGGTTTCACCTGTCGGGATTCTCGGGGTGGTGCGGTAGGCCCATAGAACATGATGCAGCTCCTCCGCCCACCTGCCTTGGGCTCTGGAAGGCGAGCTTTGATCCCCTGAAGGAGGGTCCTGTTGGTCACCTCAGCTGCTCCGTTGGCTTGCGGGTGCCCGACCAAGGTGAGGTGGTGATGGATTCGTGCTCTTCACAGAACTGGCAGAATTTTGAGTTGTCGAATTGCTTACCGTTGTCGGTGATTATGGTATGCGGGAGGCCGAATCGGCAGATGATGGACCTCCATACAAAATCTCTGGCCTGTGCTTCGGTTATCTGTGCAACCGCCTCCGCCTCGACCCATTTAGTGAAGTAGTCGATGGCAATAAATAGGAATTTCTGCTGCCCCGTGGAAAGCGGAAATGGGCCGAGGATGTCCATCCACCATTTGGCGAAGGGCCAAGCGGAGGATATGGGAACTAGGTCGGCGGAGGGGAGTCTTTGGATGCTTGAGTGCCTTTGGCATGGGTCGCAGGCTCGGATCAGATCGTATGCATCCTTCTGCATAGTCGGCCAGTAGTAGCCTTGTTGCAGCACCTTGTGGCATAGGGGCCGGCTTCCCAGATGGTTGCCGCAAATCCCTTCATGTACTTCGCAGCAAATCTGCTTCAGACGGGCGAGGCATTTGAGCAGTGGCATGGAGAAGGACCGCTTGTAAAGCTGGCCGTCGATCAACACGTAGTGGGTGGCCTGTAGCTTCAGCTTTCTAGCCTCTCTCCGGTCGGGCGGAAGCGACCCTTCTTTGAGATATTTAAGAATAGGATCGAACCATGATGGTTCAGCTTCAACTTGCATTATTCGGTTAGCTTCCGTGATGCTGGGCTTTTCTAGGGTCTCCAGGTGGAACTTTTGTTCGGCGTCCATTGATTCCGCGGTTGCCAATCGGGAGAGTAGGTCGGCGCGGGCATTCTTGGATCTGGGAATCTGAATGATTTCGAATTCGGTAAAATGGGGAAGCAGGCTCCGCACCTCTTGAAGATATCGAACCATGTTCGGCTCCCGAGCTTCAAACTCTCCTCGTACATGACCGGCCACCAGCTGAGAGTCGGTGAAGGCATCAAGCTTCTCCACCTTCAGATTGCGGGCGATTCGGAGGCCGGCTAACAGGGCTTCATACTCGGCTTCGTTGTTGGAGGCCGGGAAAGAGAACCGGACGCCATATTCAAAGGTTACCCTCCGGACTGGTGAGAACAGGCCCGCACTGGAGCGATGGGCATTAGATGACCCGTCGACATGGAGGAGCCACCGGGCTCCAGATTTTGGTTCTTCGAAGGAGTCTGGGGTAGAACCATCCTCCGGGATGGTACACTCGAGGAGGAAGTCGGCCAGTACCTGAGCTTTGATGGCTGGGCGAGGCTGAAAGTGTATGTCATGCTCGCTCAACTCGACGGCCTACTTGGTCATTCTTCCGACGTCTCGGGATGGTGGACTACCGCCTTGATGGGTTGGTCGATCAGGACCGTTACAGAATGCGCTTGGAAGTATGGCCGCAGCTTCCGAACTGAGGTGATTAAGGCCAACACCATCTTCTCAATTCTGCTATATCTTGTCTCGCATCGCGGAGTAGCCTGCTGACATAGTAGATCGGCTTCTGGACTTTGCCTTCTTCCCTGACCAGCACCGAACAGACGGCACCCTCTGAAACAGCCAGGTACAAGAATAGGGTCTCGCCCGGGGCCGGACTGCTGAGAAGTGGGGGCGAGCCGAGGTATTTCTTGAGATCTTGAAATAATTTTTGACATTCAGGAGTCCACTAGAAGTTTTTAGCCGACCGGAGGGTTTTGAAGAAGGGGAGGCATCTCTCGGCCGACCGCGCCACAAAGCGGTTAAGAGCCGCTATCCTCCCGGTTAGGCGCTGGACCTCTTTAACAGATGCCGGGGGCACCATTTGTTGGAGAGCTTGAATTTTCTGGGGGTTAGCTTCGATACCTCGCTGGGAGACCATGAAGCCAGAAACTTCCCGGAGTTAACGCCGAAGGCGCATTTAGTCGGATTGAGTCTCATCCCATACTTGCGCAGCGTTGCAAAGCTCTCTGAGAGGTCCTCGACATGCTGTGATGCTTCTTTGCTCTTGACCAGCATGTCGTCCACGTACACCTCCATATTCGGCCGATTTGCTCCTTGAATACTTTGTTAACCAGCCTTTGGTAGGTTGCACCTGCATTTTTAAGACCAAAAGGCATGACACGGTAACAGTAAGTACCTCGGTCGGTTATGAAGGCGGTCTTTTCTTCATCCTCGGGGGCCATCCAGATCTGATTGTAGCCTGAATAGGCGTCCATAAATGACAGCATCTGGTGACCTGAGGTGGCGTCCACGAGCTGGTCGATCCGGAAAAGAGGGAAGCTGTCCTTCAGGCAGGCTTTGTTAAGGTCGGTGAAGTCGATGCAAATCCTCCACTTGCCGTTCGACTTCTTCACCATAACGACGTTCGATAGCCAGCTTGGATAATTCACCTCCCGGACGAAGTTAGCCTTGATGAGTTTGTCTACCTCTTCTTCAATAGCCTTTTGTCGTTCCGAGGCGAAGCTCCTCTTTTTCTGCTTGACGGGCCTGTGCATCTCGGCCACGTTGAGATGATGGACGAGAACCTCGGGGCTGACCCCCGGCATGTCGGAGGCGGACCAGGCGAAGATGTCAGCATTGCTTGGAGGAACCTGATCAATCTGTGCCGAGTTCGCCCTTGAGCAGCGACCCGATTTTTATGGTTCGGTCGGGACGAGCCTCATCCAACGGCACCTCCTCCAATTCCTCTGCCGGTTCTCCTCGCTGTTCGCGAAGTCCTCCGAGCATCTAGCCCATCAATTTCCGGCATTCTAGACTGAAGGTTTGTAACGAAGCACTGCCGAGCCATGGCTTGACTTCCTCGAACAACTCCAACTCCTTGCTCGGTGGAATTTCATGGATAAATGCGGGATGGAGACAACTGCCTTGAGGGATATTAGGCCGGGCCTGCCGAATATCGTGTTGTACGGGGATATGAGTTTGGTCACAAGGAAGTCCGTGCGGACATGGCCATAAGGGGCCAAGCTCCTGCGCGGACCGTCAAGGTGACGACCCCTTCCGGGATGACAATGTCTCCTGTGAATCCCATCAGGGTGGAATCCACGGCTTGAAGGTTCTCCATGAGTAGTTTCATCTTGGCAAACACATCGAGATACAGAACGTTCACCGAACTTCCACTATCAACAAGGATTCGGCTTACATCATAGTTATTTAAATTGAGGGATACAACTAATGCATCATCGTGGGGGAACTGTATCCCTTGGAGATCATTATCGGAGAAAGAGAGCTCGCCCATCCGCGCCTTCTTTGGCGTTGATCCCTCACTATCATCCCTGGGGCTCGAGCCGCCGACCTCTTCGATCATGTTGATGCGGCCGATCACGGGCGGATTTGGTGGAGGAGGAGGTTGTTGAGGCTCGGGCTGGCGGTCACCTCCTTGTCCTGGCTCGGGCACCCTCCTAAACTGATTCAGTCTCCCCGTTGGATCAGTCTCGATCTCATTTTTCAGCTGCCAGCATTCTTCAGTGTCGTGGTCGTGCTCCCTGTGGTAGCGACAGTACTTGGTGGGATCTCTTCGGGTCGGGTTCCCTCGGAGAGGAACTGGCCGGGGGAGCTGCGCTCTATTTCCATGAGGATTTGCGTCCGGGGCACGGTTAGCGGAGTGTAGTGATCGAATCACCTGGGAGGGCTCCGGGAGCGATTCCTTGGTGGCAGCGGGGGAACTCTTTGTCGGCGAGGTGGACTTGGTCGACGGGCGGGACGGTGCCTGTCGGGACCTTTGGGCTCCTTCTTCTTTGCCTGCTCGGCGCGGGCAACTCTCCGCGATTCTTCGACTCTAGCGTATTTGTCCGCTAGGGCCATCATATCAGAGAGGCTAGAGGGTAGCTGACTTCCATAGCTAGGTAGAAGTCGCTTTCCTTTGAGACTCCCCCGCCAGGGCGGACATAGCCACCTCATGATTAAGGTGGTCCACCTCTAACATGGCCTTATTAAAACGGCCAGATAATTTCTCAAAGACTCCCCCTCTCTCTTTAACTTCAGAGAGGGAGTCAGATCTTCGTCGGAGGCGGCGGCTGCTGACGAACTGGCCAATAAAAAGACGGCTCAGCTCGTCAAATGAATCGATGGAACCTGGCTTCAAGGCATTGAACCAGGTTCGGGCAGATCCTCTGAGGGTGGAGGGGAAAGCGCGGTAGAGGACGCGTCGGATGCTCCGTGGAACATCATTATTGACCGGAAGCTGCTAGATGGTCGTCCGGGTCAGAAGAGCCGTGGTAGGGTTCGACGGCTGGTAGCTTGACATGGGAGGGAATCACTTCCTCCATAATCCCCTTAGAGAAAGGATGCCCTGCTCCGCTTTGGGTTGGGCGGATGGGCCTGCTTGGCAGCGTCCAGCTCTTGACGCATCTCCTGGATCTGCCGACGGATCTCCTCTTCAGCGGTCAGAGGAGGAGCTGGGCGAGAGGATCGTAGGGACACGTCGAATCATGGTGGGAGGTCACTGGGGAGAGGGATCGGGCTCGCCGAGATCTGGGAGGATCCCTATTATAACCGCCTTGCGGGACTGGTTTGTCCCCTCTGGGTCGGTGTGGGGGGTCCACGAATTTATGCGGACTGGAGAGGAAGTTGCCGGTGAAGAAGGAATCGCGGCCTCCTTATAAAGGTGCGGAGCGGGAGAGCCGTAAGGCGCTCCTGGACCAGGTGAGTCAGGGCCTGGACTTGCTGGACCAGCGAGGCGAACTGGTCCTGGGTCACCGAGATGGCAGGCGGTGACGGGTTTCGATTGGTGGAGGCTGTGGCGCTACACCGCTCACGGATCAGGCCTCTGGGAAGCGGCCTGATCTTGGGCTTCAGAGGTTGCTCTTCTCCGATTGGCCATTAGAGAGGTTCTACTCCGGACTGAGATCCTTATCTCCTTTCTTCAAGTTTTAATGGGACTTGAGGCCCTTCCTCTAGCGCCAATCTGTTGCCGCCGGGATCCGTCCTCCGACTCAGGCATAGTCGATCTCAGGACGGACCTGCACATAAGTCCTCGCGCGAGAGGCGTTAGAGGTGGCCCTCCGTGGAAGACCCTCCACGCTCAAGTCAGTGGGAGGAAATCAGCGATCAATCAGAAAATGGGGAGGTGGATCTCTTCGGGGAGTCTCTCTGGGGGCGGCCGATGGAAGCTCTAGAGGGGAGAGCAATGACGAGCAGCTGGAGAGAGCGGGAGAGTGAGAGTGAGGGTGTGAGCGCGCGTACCTGAGGGAATCTGGGAGTATCATATTTATAGGTTGTCACCTGGATCTTGAGCGCCTTCTGGAAGGTTCG
>UESW01001427.1:100899-307500 GCA_900491605.1 Calamus simplicifolius | reverse complement strand
CCTCGGCCGATGGGGCTCTGGAGAGAACAAACGTGGAGCATCTAGAAGCCCCGAGCATCAAACGCTACCGAGGAGGCCCTATCGATCGGCCAAGAACCTTCGTGGACGGAGGCTTATGTCCGATATCTCACCGACGGTACTCTCCTAATAATCCTGCGGAAGCCAAGCTGCTTAAGAGACGAGCCCCCAAGTTTCTGATATTAGACGGGCGTCTGTTTCGAAGGTCCTTCTCCTACCCACTCCTCCGGTGTGCCACTTCGGCAGATGCTGATTACATTCTGCGCGAGATCCATGAGAGTATTTGCGGGAACCACTTGGGGGCAGGACACTGGCGTACAAGGCCTTGCGACAAGGATATTATTGGCCCACCATGAGGGAGGATGCGGCCGAGTTGGTGCGGAGATGCGACAGTTGCCAGCAGCACGCCCACATTCAACGACGGCCGACTACCCGCTGAATCCCTTGTCGGCTCCGTGGCCCTTTGCTCAATAGGGGATGGACATACTAGGACCATTTTCTTCGACTTCTGCCCAGCGAATTTTTGCTTGTCGCCATCGACCATTTCACCAAGTGGGTGAAGGCTGAGGCACTAGCAAAATCACCGAGCATAAGGTCAGGACCTTCTTTGGAAGTCCATCATCTACCGCTTTGGGTTACCTCACACCCTCATCACCGACAACGGCCGGCAGTTCGACAATGCTTCTTTCAGAGAGTTCTATGCTGAGCTAGGCATTCATCAGCGATTCACCTCAGTTTGGCCATCCCCAAACTAACGGAGCGGCCAAGGTAACCAATCACACCATCCTTCAAGGGCTAAGGACACGGTTAGATGTCTTCAAAGGAAGATGGATAGAGGAGCTTCCCGATGTTGCTATGGGCCTATCACACCATGCCGCGTATCCCCACTGGGAAGACCCACTTCAGTCTTGTGTTCGGCTCTGAGGCCATTATCGCAGTGGAGATCGGCCTCCCGAGCCATGGATGGAGTCATATGATGAGGAAGATAACCCGACTCGACTGCGAGCCAACTTGGACCTGGTCGAAGAAGCGCACGACCTAGCACGCCATCGAATAGCAGTTTATCGCTAGAGGCCGCCAGATACTACAACGCACGCATCTGCCTAAAGCTTTCGTGCCAGGAGATTTGGTCCTCAGGAGAGCCGAGGTATCAAAACCAACGGAGAGAGGCAAGCTGTCCCCAAATTGGAAGGCCCCTACCGAGTCACTGAGTCCCTTCATCGGGGAGCGTATCGAATCGAAAGTCTATACGGGAAGCCTCTTCCTCGCACTTGAACGCGGACAACCTTCGCCGATACTACCAATGATGTACATGATTGGACGATCTTAGGTTTGAATACCTTGTTCTCTCCTTATTAAAACAAAGAAGCTTGTATATCTCGTGTTTCTCTAATGAAAAGTATTCGAGTGACTTGACTTCCTAGCCCAAGCCCGAGCTCAGCTCGGCACCTCAAGCCCGATGTACCATCGGCACTCAAGCCCAAGTTCGGTTCGATACCTCAAGCCCGATATACCATCAACACTCAAGCCCGAGTTCGCCTTGGCACTCAAGCCGAGCTCGGCTTGGCACCTCAAGCCCGATGTACCATCGGTACTCAAGCCCAAGTTTACCTTGGCACCCCAAGCCCGATGTACCATCGGCACTCAAGCCCGAGCTCGGCTGGCACCTCAAGCCCGATGTACCATCGGCACTCAAGCCCGAGTTTGCCTCAGCACCCCAAGCCCGATGTACCATTGGCACTCAAGCCCGAGCTCGGCTCAGCACCTCAAGCCGATGTACCATCGGCAATCAAGCCCGAGTTCGCCTCGGCACCCAAAGCTCGATGTACCATCGGCACTCAAGCTCGAGCTCGACTCGGCACCTTAAGCCCGATGTACCATCGGCAAGCCCGAGTTTGCCTCGGCACCACAAGCTCGATGTACCATTGGAACTCAAGCCCGAGCTCGGCTCGCACCTCAAGCCCAATGAACCATCGGCAATCAAGCCCGAGTTCGCCTCAGCACCCCAAGCTCGATGTACCATCAGCAATCAAGCCGAGTTCGCCTCGGCACCCCAAGCTCGATGTACCATCGCACTCAAGCCCGAGCTCGGCCGGCACCTCAAGCCCGATGTACCATCGGCAATCAAGCCCGAGTTTGCCTCGGCACCCCAAGCTTGATGTACTATCAGCAATCAAGCCCGAGTTTGCCTCAGCACCCCAAGCTTGATGTACCATCGGCCCTCAAGTCCGAGCTTGGCTCGGCACCTTAAAACCGATGTACCATCGGTCTTCAGGCGTGAGTTCGCCTTAGCGCTCCCAGCCTGATGTGCTATCGGCATTCGAGGTTTGTGACTGGTCGGGCCTTCGAAGCTCAGTTACCTGACCCCAAGGTTCCGCCTCCGCACCGGCCCTGAGTTGTTACTTCAACCCCAGGCCGAGCTCGTTTCCAATTCGCTCGATCTTGCGAAGGCAATGTTTTAGTGAAACTAAACACGCATTAATTGACGCTAGGTCTAACACTTCATCAAAATCACCACTTTTCATTGCTCTTTGAAAAGGATTACAAAATACCGACCTCGGTCGGACTTCAGTACGGAGATAAAAAAATGAAGGAACGGTATAAAAGGAGGGGAATATGTCTATTCAGGCCTTAGTCGGCCCACCGTCGGTCGACTCATCATCGGTCGGCCCTGGAGATGCTGCCGACTCCTCCGACACCTCGTCTGGCTCAAGATCATCGAGGCCTGAGAGGCCGTGGACTCGGCCAACCTTCTCCTTACCATCCCTAAAGCCGAGGAGATAAGCACCGGAGGAAGCTTCAGCCAACTCTTCCGCGAAGGCAATGCTCTTTCGGAACTCATCCACTGCCTTGGCTGCCTTCTCTTCACTGATGGCAACCTTCCCTTTGGCCACGGCTACTTTCTCCTCGGCTGCCGCAGCCCTTTCCTCGGTGGCCCTGACCTCCTCTTCCGCCCTACGGACGGCTTCCTCCAGTTTTGCCCCCGAGCATCGGATTCTCGGGCGACCTCCTCAGCATGGGAAGCCTGCTTCCCTGCCGCCTCCACCTCGATGCCGAGGGACTGGATACACAGGTCCTGAGCTTTGACGGTTGCCTCGGCGACCTCTAGGTGTCTCCTTAGACACTCAAGCTCAGCCTCGGCCTGACATTTGACACCATCGAGCTCCTCGGCTCGCTCGACCAGGGCTACTGCCAGGGCCCCTCGGCCCTCTCCGCCTGGACCCGCATCTCGGTGGCCTCCTGCTGGGACTGGTGGAGCGCTTCCTCGGTCCGAGCTAGCATGTCCCTCAATGCCACGAGGGAGTTTGCCGTCTGCATTGGAAGGCCATCGTCAGTAAACAATTAGAAAGGAGCAAGAGCAACGCGTAAATAAATAACTACAGCACTCAACCATATTTGAGCCGAGAAGGCATCCTGGAGGAGTGACGCGGCCCTCGGCGGTAGAGCTCTCTCTGATACTCGAGGCAGTATATCTGAGCCACCAATTGCTCGGCCTCTAGCCCCCGGCTCATTGGCGATGGTTTGGAGGGGAAGGCCTCGGCTCGCCCTCCCTGTTGGCCCCGTCCTGGTGGGATGCTCCCGGGGCCACATCAAAGGCCGACCTCTCCTCTTCGGCCTGTGGACCTGTCGACGCTTGGTCTTGCTCAGCCTGGGCCCCAGTGGAACTCCCTCCGGGGTCGGCTCTGTCTCGGGGTAAGATGGCCCCGCGTCCGAAAAGGTTGGCTCCTTGGTCGGGGGAGTGGCTTCGATTCGGGGCCCCTTGGGAGGCGTGTCGGCTGTGTGATTGATGGGAGGGGACCGGCTCTTGGCTCCCTTGAGGTAGTTCCTGGTGCCCTCGGGGTCAGCAGATCAACGGGGCCGGGGTCGAAGAGCGAGTTGGAGATCGGGGAGGGGTCGGAGACTGGGGCCTCTTCCTCGATGGCTCGGCGTTACCGGCGACCTTCTTCTTCTTAACTGCTGACCTCCTCACCATACGATCAGGAGCTTCATAGCTGCACAAATCAAAGTTAGTTTAAAAAAAAAAGAAAAAGAAAGAAAGGAGAAATGGAAGGGGGGCAGCGAGAGGAAGGGCGTCTAAGGCTGCTCACCGCCGCTCGGGAAGAGGCCCACGAACTGGAGGTTATCCTCCGTCAGGAGCTGGTTACACCAGGGGATATCGGCCGTCTACAACATACCGAAGGCCTCCTTGTCCCTCGGAGTTACCAGGTGATTCTGGTTCGGCCCTACATTCGGGTCCCTCCAAC
Organism: Calamus simplicifolius; assembly: GCA_900491605.1. Taxonomy (NCBI): domain Eukaryota; kingdom Viridiplantae; phylum Streptophyta; class Magnoliopsida; order Arecales; family Arecaceae; genus Calamus; species Calamus simplicifolius. Next base: position 303,238 of record UESW01001427.1, on the reverse strand, counting down.
TCGGCCTCCCCCCTTTGAGGTCGACAAAAAGAATCGGGTCTTCTACCCTTTGACCGAGGTAGGAGACCAAACTTCAAGGCTCGAGTGGGCTGAGGTTGGAATACCCACCAGCCTGACTACTGATGGAGGTTATAAAAACTACGGAAAAGGGACACCTTAGGCTCTAATCCGTGGAGGCGGCATAGAACAAAGAAAGAACAAAGGTTCGGACAGAATTTGGAACCAATTGCGATGTGTTAGGGAATAGAAGTCAAGAAGGTTAGCAATCAAAGGATGAAGAGGCGATCGGAGGCCGGCCTTGAGAAAGGCCTCGTACAGAGCAACCCTCCCGGGACGGGAGGAGATTACCCTATCATCTGGGGTAGGGGCATACAACCGGATGCTATCCAGGATCCTATAGATGGCTCTGATCCTAGCCAGCTCCTGGCCGGTCACGGTGGAGACAACTCTGTCGGGAGACTCTAAGGAGGCTCTACGGGTTCCAGTGGCGGCCAGACGGGTCCTGGTGGGGGCCCGATCGATGACCTGCTGCTGGGACAGAGGAACCTGGTCCTCGGAGGAAGAGGAAGAGGACTAGGAAGGGGTAGGAGATGGAGAATCCTGCATGTGCAGGGGAGAAAAATAGCCCTCGGGAGGGCGGAAGAATACCAAGAAGGTGAAGAGGACATGGGAGAAGGACTGACCTGGCTAATGGAGAAAAATGGAAGGGAGAATGGCAGGATCCGGACAAAGGAAGAAACTCAGGGAGAAGAAGATTCTGGGGGTAGTAAGGCAACAGATTTGGAGTATTCCCCCTGTTATAGCTCCCCTCGAGTCGTCCCGCCTAAACCAGCCTACCATGCGCATGCCTCCTGCTGGGGGAGATGCCTCAGTAGTCGTTCAGCGCTGATAACGGGATATCGATAACGTCAGCCTAATGATGGTGATGATGGTCGTTGCCTTTCCGAAAAGGATCCTCACACATCCAACGGTATGGATCAGCAGGCGCGGCGACGTTACAACACCCCATGCCACTGGCATTAATAAGTCCTCACGTCCCGTGGACACATGCCCCTGTTGCCATTGGTGGCCAGACTGTATCAGCCGCCGGTCGAGCTCACGCCCCTTTCGGTGGGCGGAAAGTGAACCCGCACCACCTCAGGGGCAGGGGGGCATTTGATGTGGCTGATCAAGCTCTGTTAAAGCTAACGAGGCGAGAGCCTAACGAGGAGTTCCCCTCGGCCTCGGGCCTCCAGGTTCCCCTCGGCCTCGGGCCTCCATATTCCCCTCGTTCTCAGACCTCCAGGGTCTCCCTTTGCCTCGGACCTCCATGAGCCCCCCCGGTCTCGAACCTCCAGGTACCCTCGGCCTCGGACCTCCATGGTTCCCCCCGGACTCGGACCTCCAGGGTCCCCTCAACCTCGGACCTCTAGGGTCCTCCTCGGCCTCGGACCTTCAAGGTCCCCTCGGCCCCGGATCTCCAAGGTTCCCCTCCACGTGGCCCATTAGCTCTCCGCAACCTCCACGTAGCCTACTAGTCTTTTGCAACCGCCACGTGGCCCATTAACTCCCAACGATTACGGATGATGGGGTGTAACGAACGTGGCCAAACCCACTATCGCTTGTATGGCCATCACTTTTTGAAAGCATGCAAAAAGGAAACTTGGGAATAGATATAAAGGGAGAGGTAGGATTTTTCTTTAGAGAAAATTTTTTGAGAACTATTTTTCAAAGCACAACTTGACCGTTGAAGGATTCTTGTCGGAACCCATCAGTCCCCGAGGACTTTCTTGCATCGTTAAGAGACGTGTTTTGGCGACAACACTTTGTTTTTTTTTTTCGATTTTTTTCTTCATCTTCTCCTTCCCAGGATCTAAGCAGGCCCTAAGGTAGTGTTTGATAGAAAAATTATTATTCATGGATAAGTGTACGGGATAGAGTTTGTCCCTGGCTATCCCTAGGATATCCCTTGGCTATCCCATTGATCATATCAAATGCAAAAAGATAAATCCATAGGATAACTTTTTTTTACTCTTATTTGAAGGGATAACCAGCTATTCATGTATTTTCTAGAAAATAAATTGAGGGGATATCCTATGGTTAACCATGGTTAACAATGGATTATTCCTTTGGTAACTTTATTCCCAGCTATCTCTCAGGTAGTGTTTGATAGCCCAAAAGCTATCCCTGGATAAATATACCGGATAGCATTTATCCAGGGGATAGCTGAGGGAATAAGCATCTTTTTAAAATTACAAGTCTACCATCAAGGGATAACTTTAGTTGTTCATGGGTTCCCTAGGAAATAAGTTCGAGGGATAACCCATGTTAAACATGGGTTATTCCCTCTGGTTAAACTTTTTCAGACCTATCCCCTATAGCTATAGCATTTGAGAATAAGAGGGAATATCCCTCTTATCTTCCATATCAAACACTGCCTTATAGCTATGGCTTTTAGAAATAAAAGATGATATTCTCTCTTATATTCTATTTTAAACATTATCTAAGGTAGTGTTTGATAGAAAAAATATTATCCATGGATAAGTGTACGGGATAGAGTTTGTCCCCTGTCTATGCCTAGGAATATCTCTTGACTATCCCATTGATCATATCAAATGCAAAAAGGTAAATCCATAGGATAACTTTTTTTTACTCTTATTTGGAGGGATAACCAGCTATTCCTGCATTTTCTAGGGAATAAATTGAGGGATATCCCATGGTTAACCGTGGATTATCCCTTTGGTTAACTTTATTCCCAGCTATCCCTTATAGTTATGGCTTTTGGAAATAAAGGGGATATCCAGGGGATATCTCCTCTTATCTCCTGTTTCAAACACTACCTAAAGGATATCTCCTCTTATTCCCAAAAGCCATAACTACAAGGGCTAGCTGGGAATAAAGTTAACCAAAGGGATAATTCATGGTTAACCATAGTTAACCATGGGATATCCCCTCAATTTATTTCCTAGAAAATGTATTCAAATAAGAGTAAAAAAAAGTTATTATATGAATTTATCTTTTTGCATTTGATATGATCAATAGGATAGTCAAAAGATATTTTTAGAAATAGCTAAAATAAATTTTATTTTGTACATTTATTTATAATAATATTTTTTCTATCCTACCTAAGCGTTAAAATTTTAGTCGCGAAGGAGAGATCTCTCTCATGATAATGGTAATTCAGATGTACTCGATAAATTTTTATAAAAAATAAAATAAAATAACGCTATTCTTTGCTTGTTACGTTTACCGCGCGTCACAGGGATGTTGATTTTCTCACTGGAAAAAATGGTTCCGTCTTTTATTTTTTTTTTGTTAATTCACTTTCCCTCTTCACATCGCTGCGGAAGATTTCGCTGGACCTCCTCCTCGGCCTTTCCTTTTTCTCCACCGACGACGAGTGGCCAGCGACGAGGCAGCAGAAGCCATGGACGGTTCTTCTCCATCGGCGAGCGTAGCGGGAGACGAAACGCTCATCGACGACTCCTTCGACTCCCCTTTTCAGTGCTGCGTCTGCCTGTAAGCTCCAATCCCCTTCTTCTCCGCCTCAAGTGCTCAAATCTCATCTCCCCTTTCTCCTATCCCTTTTCGAATCCGCTCCTCACATCCTTTCGAATTTGATACGTTTTATGGCGAATTTTGTGCCGAGTCAATGAAAGTACCGTGACCGCAGTTAGGTTTTGGATTCTATCGTTAAAATAATATATGAAGAATTGGTGGATCACTTTCCGCTTGATGGATCGAGAAAAAATGCTGTGGTGGATAAAGGAATGCCTTAATCTCGCGTGTTCTCTCGGATGAAACTTCGTCAACTTCCATATTTTCTTGACTTTTTTATTGGGTTAATTCTTTATTTCTAAATTCTTGATACAAGGTTGTCTGGAACCATGATTATTATTTTTTCTTTTCTTTTTTCTTTTCCCCCTCTGGGTAACCTAGGTTTAAGTCCATGAGCACGAGGCTACAAAATATTTTCGAGACTTAGCTGATGTCGCACTTTTTGTTGGTTTATCAAAATCTGATGATGTTGTGTGGATGATTGTGTTGTGATGGTCCCATCCCGTCTCTTGATTCTCTACTTACATAGTGGGTACTAAGTTTAACAGTAGGAATTGTTTGTAGAGCCTTGAACGGGTGTGCAGGACATCACATCCATGCCGGCAGATCTGGAGGGAGGATGGACCGAGGCAGCCATCGCTTGTGCAGGCAAGCAAGTTGCAGACAAATTCTGATTTCGTACAATGATATGACTAGTTATCTGATCTTAAATAGTTATTGGCTAGCAATGGCATGTTGCAACCAAGCACTATTTGGCAGTTTTAATGAGAGAGGAATTGATAAATGATTGTTAAGGATTCTTGGCAACAGACATAGAGATGGTATTTATGGAGTCAAATTCTTAAAGGAAGAGATAATGTGGATTTGTTAACAGGAGGCTCGTGGAAGAAATTTTCACTCTAAATGATAGAGAGGAATTTTCCAGCCTTGTTAAGTAATGTAGGCAAAATATTTTCTGGAGATTTCTGCATTCATAGGCAAACAGATCCAAATGATCCAGCTACATATTGAATCCAGGTGTAGGCATTCTTGTGCATGTTTCAAAGCTAATTCTTCAAGATCACTCAATTGTTGCATAGGCATGACTTTGATCATGAAGTCATATCTCTGTAGTGCATAGGCTAGCTAGATGGTCAGGAGTCAAGAAAAACTGAGAATATTAAAACATGGAGGAGCAATGGAGGTTGAAGAGGATGACACTTGGATGGAGAAAGCCAGGCAAGTTGACATAGAGTACATGGAGGAAGAAGAAAAAGAAGTGTGAAGAAGAAAACGGAGTGGGGAGGATGGTGGGGTTGGTTGTTAGTTTAAATGGCAAACACGTTGGTCAATGACAGTGTGAGGAAAATTTCATGGTGCCGATCTTCGGATAGGTAGTAGCATAGAATGGTTTTTCTTTAGTGAAACATCAATCATGACAACTGAGGCAATACAAGAAGGTAATGCATGATTTGAAGATCAAGAGTGTGAACATTGACCTGCATCAATATGATATTCTAGTCCATAAATTCAAGGTCTAGTGTCATTTTAATCTAGTGTGTAGAAGCATGCTGTTGTGAGGTAATGCTTAACATCAATCAACACGTAGACATCGCATACTGTTGAGTTATATGATAGTCTACTTTTGGAAAGATGTCTTTAAAATTTACAAGCAATATTTCACAAATCTTCTAAAGGGATCAATCAACACCTAGACATTGCATTATCTTCTACTCATTGAAAAGTTCTCTTTGATATTAGTGAGTACTAATTTATATCTCTTGACCAATTTCCAACTTTATGGAGGTCTTTTACCATGTGTGAGTAATATGTAGATCTCTGATATAAATTTAAAATTTTCTCTCATCAGGTTTCATTGGATATCTATCTAGACCTCATGAAGGGTTTATAGGACATTTTGAAGACTTTGTAGTATTGATATATTGTGATGGATTCCTCATTCCCTTTTATTCTTCTTGCAATTTTTCTTCTTTCATCCTTATCACTCCTTTTGTATCTTCTTTATACCTTCTGCTATTTTCTGCCAAAATATAAGGTTCTAGCATTGTAGAGGTTTCGCTTTGGAAAGATATCATAGAGGAATGACTTAAGGAGCATATGCTAAGAAAGGTTGATGGGCCTTTCTAGAGCTTTTTTGAGGAACAACATCAAGTACTTGTAGATACCTGTGAATTAGCTTGGTGTTACACCTTCTCGCTTCGGAGTGAGAGGTCAGGTGTTGAAGGCTTGAAGTGGTGTTATCCCTTATGACTTAGACCCCATCCCACTCATTCCCTTGGGTACAAAAATCCTGATCTGTAAGCAATAGCACTTGGAACGCCAAGGTGCCTTGCAGGGTAGCAAGATGGCTCTGGCCTCCTTGTTCTCCAAAAAAAAAAAATTTTGAGTTCCTGCAGTAAAGATGCTTGATGATTAACTTTCACCTTTTTTAACCAAGGAGCAATCATTGGTTATCAAATAAAATTTATGGAATTCACTCATGCAGTAAAGATGCTTGATGATTAACTTTCACCTTTTTTAACCAAGAAGCAATCATTTGGTTATCAAATAAAATTTATGGAATTCACTCATTTGTTGAAGTTAATTAAAATCTGAGCAAACAAGCTTTTAGCCTTGTCTGCTGCTTTTATTCAGGATATTTAGCTTTGTCTTTGTCCACCCTGTTGCATTTAATCTTAGTAGTACTTAAATAAAAAGAAATCAATCTCACTCCATACCAAGCATGCCTCAGTTTTTGTTTGCAAGTGGCAATGATATCTGTACCACAATACAATGCCAGGACCTTTGATCTCAGCTTCTTATGGCATCCGGATAATCGCATTTTTTAGTACAATTCTAAAAGACCAAGCTCCCATCCCCATCACTCTCCCCACCTCCGTAGCTATTCCCCTCTCTAATTGACCAAGCTCCCATCCCCTCACTCTCCCTATCTCCGTAGCTATTCCCCTCTCTAATTTTGTTCTTGATCCAAGGAAGAGACAAAAGAAATGCATGTCCCAAAAGTTGGCATCTATTCATCTATATAAATAATAAAAATATTGTTGATGAGGCAGAGAAATCACAGCCATCCAATATTAAATATTTTCTTTCACATACATCGAATGTGCTTGATAGTGATGACCACAGAAGTGCACAATGATTATCCAATTATGTTCAATTGGATTCTTATTTCATATTTAGTAGAGAGAGAAAATTATTGGAACTACTTGGTAGAAGGAATCTAGTTGGTCTCATTTTTTTGGTTATGGTAGGCAGAAAGTATATCTTGGTATAATTTGAAAGCCGTGGGATAATTATTTGCAGGAGTTTAGAATGTCACGTAAGCTAAGACTAGGTTCTTGAGCCATTATTCTTCAGAAATCCATTAAGTCATGAGAAGATTCATTTCTTTAATTCTATATTGCGTGGTTTAGTGGAAGTCATACAGAGTTTACTTTGAGAAGCTATGTTCTGCTAAGTCTCTTCAAGAAAAACACTAATCAATTTTCATTTCTTAATGGTGTTTTGCTCCTACGACATCCATATCTGACAATGCTTTTCTTTGTTTCATCCGCTATTTATGTAACTTTGATTTATTTGTTGTTGTAGGGATCTCCTCCACAAGCCCATTGTTCTTGGTAAGAATACATCGATATAATTGTAAAATGTATGAGTTCCATTATTGTTGTTATCCTCCTCCTCATTATCTTAATTTCCTTCTTATTGCAGCTTGTGGTCATATTTCTTGCTTTTGGTGTGTGCATAAATCTATGCATGGCTTGAGAGCATCACATTGTGCCATATGTAGGCAACCATATAATCACTTTCCTAGCATCTGCCAATTACTCCACTTCTTGCTCCTAAAACTTGAACCTGGAGCCTATAAAAGAAGGGAAAAGGAAGTGCTAGGTGAGTTCCTGTCATGATACTATGAAGTTTGAAGATGTCTTGCATATATTTTTATATTTATATTATGTCCATATCATATACATAAAATGATACATCCTATATGATACGTATATATATATATATATATATATATATTACATGTGTATACACACATGCATGCACTTGTGCACATGATATATGTATGTAGATGTATTTCACATCATTTCATTATTTTACTTTCAAGTGCAGCTACTAGCATATATTTGCATTCTTACATAAATGCAAAAGTTTTCCTATTCCAGATAATGTTTCCTCCATATAAGTATTTTCTGGTATAATGGTCTATATTTAATACCTCCTTGCTATGTTGTTCTTTGCTAGACAAAAGTGACAGCATTGTACAAATACTTACTGTTTACCTACTATTATGAATCTTTTTATGTTACCAAAAGGCATGGAAGGATCTAAAGGAGTGATTGCTGGCTGATAATACATTGTGAGCAAGGCAAAGTATATGAAATACCAGAATCAAATATTCAACATTATTGTTGTTTTCTAACTTGGGAACAGGCTTAGATGAGTTGAGTTGAGTTGAGTTGAGTATTGTTGTTTTCTAACTTATCTTGGATACCCTTGCTACTATTTTATCAAATCAGACATTGTTGCTTTATTCAAAAATTAGCTTTCGGGAGCAATATCAATGCTGTAAGTGGGAGATGCTACATGGACTAATTTGTGAACTCCTAAATTATCTTGAATCAGAGAATATGCACATGTCAAAACTGGAAGTTGGAGACGCTGCATTTCACTGACTTAGAAACTACAAATTATCTTGAAACAGAGAATTGCACATCATTGTAATAAGCACAAATGCATAAATAGTTGACTCAAACTAAAGCAGTTATAGTTCTGTGCTACAAGATTGCTTCTGAACTATCTACTTCCACTCAATGCGCTCCCATTTTATAAGAGGCACCTCTATAATCCAATAGAGGCATGGAAGGATCTTAGTTGCTCTGTTGACATGAAACATTTATAAAGGTAATGTATCACCATCAACTGATAGGCACTCATGATATCTGTGGATATCCTAAGTTAAACTGTTCATACTCCTCTTTGTAGCATCACATGCCTTTGCATGCGCCTAATGCTAGTCTATTTATGTATTTGTGTATATATAGAGCAGATGGAATGTAGACTATTTTATGCGCAGAATATGTGCCTGTCAGTTTTTGAGAAAAACTGCAGTGCACATATAAAATTCTGTTCTTGTCCAGACATTACATGTTTGTTACAAAATTTTTGAGATTTTCAACTTAAATCTGTATGGTATGTCCTTTGTATCCTGGTCTAGACATCAGAAAGGAACTTTGCCTAGGGATATCCTTTGTCCAATTGGTGACAGAAAGGGACTGAAAGAAGCTCTGATTATAATTACACCACTTCAATTCTACCCTGAACTGACAATAAGAAAGCACCGGTGCATTTCTTCTGCAAAGATCATGAAAACTCTTATAACTCAATTCCAGTCCACTGGAACTCTAGGGAAGCTCGCCTGAGTGGATAGCACTCCTCAAGAGCCTTTGGTGTGAAATTGCCAGCATGGATATGGCCAAAAAGATAGTGGTTAGATCTTCCAATCCAATGATTTAACAACATAAATTGGTTTTCTTGCCAAGCATGCAAGATGCCATCTTGAAACTTTTGGTTTTGGAGGCAACTCTGGATGGGCTTTGAGACAATAACAACTTGAGATAAGAAATGAATATAAAGCACACTGCTCATTGGGGAATTGGTCCCCACGTGCAAATGTGCAAGGGGTATGATCACCTAACTGGTGAGTTTACAATGCAAATATTAATGAGATACAACCTGAAGCTTCAGGACCACAGAACTATGTAAGATTTATTCATCTCAGTCTTGATGCTTTCTTAAGTGTATTTTATGAGCCTGTCATGACTTCCAAGTTATTGCATTTAAGTTTTGTTTATGTCAATTAGTCTTTTACAGTTGTCAGTTGATAATCTGATGTAGGACAGTCAATGGTTTAGGATAGGAAGACCGCTATAAAAGGTTGCTGAAGTTTCAAATTTACACCGAGTTTTCAGTAAAACTTAACTAGGAATGTTGGAATTTGAGCACAAATGGACAACAGATGCGATAATAGATCTAAAGAACATGAACTGGTGTTCAACTAGGGAACTCAGATCTAAAATAAATGAAATAAAATGTCTAAAGGACTACTCATTTGTGTATCGGGGGTTTAGGTTCAATGGAATGCTCATTAGAAATCAAAGAAAATGTTCCAGAATCAATACTTGTAATAGAAACGAAAGTATTTGTAACAAAATAAAGAAATATAAGTAGATGCATGTAAAACACAAGAAGACTCTGAGAAGAAATAAAAGGTTAGAACTAAACTCACTATAGAGACCTAAGAATCACACTACAGGTTGTAAACGTCATGCTTGTTCTGCAGCATCACACCATAGGATAGAGAAAAGAAAACAGATATTCTATTCATCTTCTGCATAAAAGAAAAAGATTACAAACTTGACTCCCCATTTAAAGAGGAAAGAAAACCTAATCACACTTTCAAACTCCCTATAATGCTCTTCATAGAGAATTGGTTATCGTTCATGTTTATTGTAGCATATACAATGCCATGAGCAATAATCATTACTGTAACTGGGCCCGGCAAGACATCAAATAAGATCTTTGATCTTTTAATTTAATCCCAGCCTCAATTCCAAGATAACCCACTAAAACTAAATAGATAAAGAAACAGCAATCTGACAACTAAATTAAATCTAGACAAATCCTGAGTCCTGTTGCCCTATGATGCATCATGAGGCAATCTTGGATCTCCATCATAATGGATTTGTTGTCCCTTCCAGTTTGCAGCCCATGTTTCAATACCATTATTGTTTTCACTTAGATTTTTCTTAATGCAATTTTACTAATGCATCTTGCTGTACTGTTTACGTGGCTTTAATCTTCTGTAACGGCATGCTTTAGAGGAAGAAGGAGATCTTGACATCTACTCACCTCAGTTTGTAGATCACTTGATCTCTGAGGGGGTTCACTCTGGTAAGAATAGAATCTCAGCTTTGTGGCATTTTCTTCAGTCATTTGATTTCATATATGCCACTGTAGCATGACTTATATGACTATAATTACTCTGATACCTTAGGAGAGGTTGAAAAAAATAACGATAGCCCTAAAGCCAGCAAGAACACAGCTTCTAAAGAACTCATGTTCCCAGAAAATGGCCTTGAGAATGGAAATTGCAAACGAATTTCTGTGAATGATGCACGGTGTACTCTTTGCAAGGAACTGCTGTATCAACCTGTTGTTCTCAATTGTGGACATGGTGAGTTGTGGAGCCATAATCAGACACGATGGATTTCTGTTAGTTTGGCCACTTGATTTTAAAAAGAAATCTAACTCTTGTTTCCTTTTTCTTCTGATACAGTATTTTGTGAATCTTGTCTGTCTAGCTTTGTCAGTGGTCCTCTTAAATGTCAAGTTTGTCGAAATATGCATCCTGGAGAATTTCCAAATATTTGCTTGGATCTGGATCATTTTTTGGAAGAACAATTTCCTAAAGAGTATGCAATGAGAAGGGAAAGTGTACTGCTCAGAAAAGTTCAATGTGGACCTGGGAATCCATCATCCAGTAAATTTCCATTGCTGTGTTTTAAATTGTTATTCGTACAACTTTCATGATACTTCTTTTTTAAACAAGGTTTTAAATCTCGTAGACAGAGATGTCTTGATTTTTCTACGGAACAAGACGTCCTGCATCCTGTCTTGTCCCATCCCGATCTTTGATCCGGTCAACCGTCCCAGTATTTACTTGGAATGTTTTTTCTTAAAAAAATATTTGTAAAGCTTTAGTGTTTTATTTAATTTTTAAATATTTTTAAACTTTAAAAGCTATATCTTTACGATGAATTAGATTGATTTAAAATTAACATTATAATATATTATGATCGAGGTGGGATCGGACGGGATGGTCAAAATTGATCTTGGAATCTCTGTCGAACGAGACATCTTGACCATCTCGGTCCCCATCCAGCCAGGACTTAAATCATTGGTTTTAAACTTTTGTCATAGATCAGCATGGCAGTATTTGTTATACTAAACCATTGACTGGTCTTGCTGCTTCTACATCACTTGCATAAGCTCCTTGCCATGAATTGATTTGTCAAGCAAACAGCCACGACTTAGGATTGCTTGTATCAATAAACTATACAGCAAATTTTGAAAAATCGATTTTGATTTCATTCCCAGACCAAAATAGAATGTTTGACAATTTCAAAAGTTCTGGTTTTGAACGTAATTTCATCCTGTAGCTTGTAAAATTAAAAATTAAAAGAATGAAATAGTCTAAAATGCAAACCAGAGAGAGTTAATAACACATCATTTAAATATAATTGATGTGTTGTAGCATTTCTTCTAATTTAGAGACCCTTCAAGTGTAAAACTTTGATTCTATCTTTATCAAAATATAGGAAAATGGCAATCAAAGCACTCAATAAAGGAAATACTGTTCTTAACTAGATTGGAAACAAGTAACAGTCCTAGATCATGCATAAGTCCATATTATGTAAAAAGGGTATGTGAAAAATATTTAGAACAGTAGAACGATGAAATATGATAAGAGTTTGTTACAGAAGCGATCAAGGAAAGATAACAAGTGATGAAGGTAAGTGGTGCTGTAATTTTGCTGCCTACGAGGGTGCATTTGCAGGCTTGTCTCCTCACAGAGAAATAACTGATCATTTGGATGGCTTTTCCTTAAGATATGCACACCATGATCCAAGGAACAGCAAAGAGGAGGCAGGAGCAAGCAAAAAAGCAGCAACGTCAGGTGATAAAATTTTTCAGGAAAACATCCTCCTTAATGCCCTTAGAGGCTTTTTCTATAGGGTTTAGGAATCCTTGTTAGATGGGAATTAGTGAGAAGGAAAAGATGGGAACTGACATGGAAAAGACAGTGGAGTGTTAAGTTTACAAGAAATTAAAGAAGTGATGTGCAGTTGAGGCTCGTGTTAGAGTCTTAGAGAGAGGCAAAGAGGAAAAGAGAGAGGAAATGCAGAGTTCATTTTTCAGACATTTTCCTTGGTGATAATTTTAACTTAGTTTCAGTGATGATCTAAATTACGTTCATTTTGAATGTGACTTCATACTGGTAAGATGAATGGAGATTTATAATAAGAAGTTTTTATCAGCTGTTTGGTCATTCTTATTGTTGAAAGAAAGGAAAATAAGGTGTTCATATTGATTGTTGAGTAAGTCTATGTGTTAGGTGATTGTGTCACAAGGATTTGGGATGTGGAGGGTTGATTACCCAGTGCTATATTGACCGTTTATTTTTATCAATATACATTGATGCTATCATATCATGAGCAATAGAAAAGAAATAGACAATTATAATAGAAATATGTAAGTGAACTTTTTTATTTTTTGAAAAAAAGAAAGGGCAACTTTTAAGGTATTATGAGAATAGAACTTGCCAAACCTAGACAATATATTCATCTACACCAAAAAAAAAAAAAATTATATACTTGATGTCAGTGATCTCCGTTATTAATAATTAACACTCAGTGGCGTGCATTCTTTGTAGGTGTTTTGCGTACAGAGAAAGAGAGTACCAAATCATCTTGTAATGTACCAGATGATCATCTATGGCTAACCGAAGGCTTGCCAAATGTCCATGTTGGAGTTGGCTGTGACTCCTGTGGGGTATGTTTATTGATGCCACGACCTTCTCTCGCCAATTTTAATTTTAACTTTAGCCTTGGATTTCATGGTACAAATGTAAACTTCTGGATGCATTTATGATTTAGAGGGAAAAAGGCTTCTGATTCGTGTCTTGTTTTACCAATATGATGCTGATGTCCCTGCGCTTTTTATTCTGTTCTAGGAAAGTTGCAAAGTAGTCTGCTGGCTCTACATTCTAGTATTCTACCATTACAAGGAGTACTAAACTTTTTTTGAAAAAAATATTTTTGCAGCTTCTTTGAAGGGGAAAAAGATATCTGGAGCAAAGCTATTCTAGGATGTTATTAAATGTTTTTCTCTCTGCATCATAACACAACTAATTACTTGATTCTTTTGTGGAGTTGAACAGCAATTTAAACTATATTATTGCCGTTTCAGATGTATCCCATGCATGGAAAGAGGTACAAATGTAAAGACTGCACAGAGGCAGTTGGCTACGACCTTTGCGAAGCATGCTATAATACTAGCTCTAAGCTCCCTGGCAGGTTCAATCAGCAGCACACACCTGACCACAAGTTCGAACTGAATGACTCACAGTTGCTATCTACGATATTGATGATAAGGGCCATGCGAGAGGAGGAGGACCCTCAACAAGATGGTGCAGAAGCTGATCTCCGTCATGATGATCAACAAGACCTTGAGAATCATGATAATGTATAAGGAGGAGGTCAAGATGAGGATGAAATCCATAGAAGAAGAAGACAATTTCCGACATGAGGAAGTTAGTCATATATCATGTTCAAATTGCCCGGGTATAATTAAGACAAGACGGCAAGATCACTGGGTTGTTTTAAAGAAATAACCAGTATTGTTTGGCAAAAGGAGCAGAGCTGTTAATTCCATACATACTTGAAAAGGGTAACAAGTGGCATGTTAAGCAACTTTCTGATGCTTTATTAACTTTATGTTCTGCTGTTTCTATCAAAAAATGATAATGATAATAATAATTTCAGTAGTTTGATTATTCAGATATGCATTTACTTTTCCATTTTCAAATGAGTATTGCTTTTCACCAAGCAAATTTATATATCCGTGTTACTCTCGGATACCATGGTGAATATTCTGCACCTTATTCAGATCTTCTTGATGATGGAATATATCTGATGAAAAAGAAAAAAGAAAAATTCTGATCGTTATTGCAATATTTGACCAATGTAGATCATTCTTTTTCTGCCATCGTGGTTGTGTTTTGTAGATTTTGTTGTAGTTGTACCCATTGTCCGTCATCCACCGTCTATCTTGGAGTCCTTCCTCGGGACTTATTTATGGCAAAATTGAACTCGCTATTTTTATTTTTATTTTTATTTTTATTGGTCTGAAAACAACTCAACCGCTAAACTTTATTAACAGAATTACCTGTTTCTTTCTCTTGCATAGCCTGCAATTCTATGCAACAGGTCCCTTGTACCTTCTCCAGAGGCCGAGACAATTGTATGCTGGCCGGTCCGTTGATGTGACGAGATGTCATGACTTGTGAATGCAGGCAGGATAAAAAGAAAAGAGAGTGACATAACCAAGAATGACAAAAGAGATAAGCCCCTGCCATGAAAACTACTTACGTCAATAATACCATTTGCTTTGTTGACGGGGCCGTCCATTCCCATCACCAAAGCTTCCAACTACCTTCTGTATTGCAAGATTTAGTCTTGTCGGTCGCTAAGCAATAAGCTTGAATCTTGAGTTCAAAATTCAAATGCATCACTCCATGCACGCACGCATAGGAGGTGCGAACAGAGCAGCTACAAAAATATATCAATTCGAGACCAATATTTTATTAAATTAGGGTTGGTAATGAGTTGGTCAGCTTGAATTTACGTTGCGTCAAATTTAGGTCATCCTGGAAAAAATTTGAATCCATGACAAATCTAAATCCAGGTCATATTTCTTACATGAACCTGTACTCGATTTGCCCGTCCATTTATGGTTTGATTTTTCAGTCATGCACATCAAAGAGTAAAAGCGAAATATGGTCAAGCAGAGGGGATCTAGGCTTAAAATACTGTCTCTCACACACACACACACCTCCTTTTCTTTTCTTTTGTCTTTTTTTTTTTTCATTTTTTTTCATGCAACTACTAATTACACAGTAACTTTGATTACAGATCCTACAGTCATACTAGACGTTTAGGCTGTGTTTGAAATAAAATATAAGGAAGGATATCCCAAAAGTTATAACTACGAAGGGTAGCTTGAAATAAAGTTAACCAAAGAAAATAACCCATGTTTAACCATGGATTATTCCTTGAACTTATTCTCTAAAGACTAAGGTAGTGTTTGATAGAAAAAATATTATCCATGTATAAGTATACGGGATAGAGATTATCCCCTGGTTATCCATAGGAATATTCCTTGGCTATCTCATTGATCATATCAAATGCAAAAAGGTAATCCATAGGATAACTTTTTTTTACTCTTATTTGAAGGGATAACTAGCTAGTCCTGCATTTTCTAGGGAATAAATTGAAGGAATAACCCATGGTTAACCATGGGTTATCCCTTTGATTAACTTTATTCTCAGCTATCCTTTATAGTTATGGCTTTTGGGAATAAGAGTAGATATCCCCTTTTACTTTCTATTTCAAACACTACCTAAAGGAATAGCGGGTTATTCCCCAGCTATCCTTAAGGGCATATTTATCAATAAAAAATTATTTTGCTTAGGTCGTGTCCTTTCTGCTTATTCCTTTCGTTCGAGCGGTCCTCTTTTCGATCTTCCGTCTCCCGATCTCCTGCTTCAGATCTTTCATATCATCTTTTTTTTCGACTCTTAGTTTCCGCGTTAGTTGGGGTATTAACGTTTGATAAGGTATGCTTTGCTCTTTCTTCTCTTCTCTTTATAGATACGGCCGTTGAACCCTGGATTTTCTTTGATTTTGAGGGTTTTTGGCCTCGAAAAGCTTTTTTTTTTTTTTTCGAGTGCCTTGTTTAGCAAAAAGCCTATCAATTATAAATTATTGACAATATCTTCAAGTGGTGTCCTTCATTCTTGCCTCGGTTCATACTCATCTTTATAGCAATGCATATCATGTCAGCTTAAGGAAGAAGAGCTCTTTTTTTAAAGAGAAAAAAAAGAGAGAATAAGAACTCTCTTTTTTTTCGTCAAAAAGATTGAGTTCTATATTATCGTTTAAATTATTATATTTAATTATTAAATATAATAATTTTATGCTATTAAAATAAGGCAAATATAGGTGTTATTTGGGTTGTTTGATTCGGATTGTTTTGGACCGTTTGATCTAAAATCAAATTATTCAAATCAATTGTTGTATTAAAAATTATAAGGGTAATTCAGAGTTTAAATCAATTTTTTTAAGAGATATTCTTTCCTATCCCTTCAATCAAATACAATCAGAAGGGATAAGAAAAAGTTATCCAAGGATTTACTATTTTGCATCTGATATGATTCATAAGATAGTTAGAAAGATATCCTTTAGATAAACTTCATTTTATACATTTTTTTTTTTTTTTGTATCAAACACAACGTTAAGAGCTAGGTTTCTATAGTCCCTCCAACCCATGGTGAAAGAGTTTGGAGACCAAATACTATTTATAATTAGATTGTCTTGGGTAAGCCAAACCTGTCTCTAAAATCTTCATCCAATTCATTTTTCTTCAGGGAAGTTTGGACAGGTTGGTCGAACTAGGTAGAAAATTACCCATCTTGCAATGCTCGACAAAACTCCACTTTGAAGCGGAAAGGATCTGGTCTCGGCCCTTTACATCATTGAGTGTGGGCAAGCAGACTTTCAGGTTCTTTTTTTTTTCCCCCAGAATAATGGCAATTTTTTCCACACACCGCCCCCCCCCCCCCCCCCCCCCAGCTTTTATTAGGATGAATCTCAAACGCGAATTAAACCTTTATATCAAATTTGTTAGGATGAATCTCAATTGCCAACTGTTTCATCTTCATGTCCCCATGAAACCCCCATTCTTCCTTAAACCTAGCACAAAATTATATGCTCACTATCTAAAAGCGGCTCCACTTTGCCATTTATTAAGCTAAAAGATGCATCATAGCATGACAAACTCTTCCTATTGGGTCGTGCAAACTTCAAAATGGACAACCTGTTAGGTCGTACGGTACAATAATGGTCAATATCGCAATGGTAGGGAGAGAGAGGAGAGAGAGAAAAGGTGGGGGGAGGGGTGGATATGGGCTAATATTCTTTCCATGCAGGAGAATCCAAAGCTTGGGGAAGAAGATGACATTGAGACATCAAAATCAAATCCCTTTCACTCAAGTGCCAACTTGAGGAGCAGCAATGATTGGAGGCTCGCTTCAAAACGCTTAACCTATGGGCTATGCCTGTCCCCACTGGGAAGGCAAACTGTACAATAAAAGCCCCATTGAAAGCCTTCCAGCTAGAACTGAAACTCTCCCTCCAAGGCCCCCAATAATATATATTCCACTGTCCCCCCAAAGGACAACCAGGCAAGAATGGTTTTTTGGTTCTACCCATGGCTTCTCTGACCCCCTTGAAAGGGACTCGGCCTTTATCTCTTTCTTTCACAGGCCAGAGATGACCTCATGCATCCCTAATGGTTCACTGGAAAGTGTTGCTTGGAGATTCCTTTGTTGCTTCTCAAGAATCCATTTGGACATTTGATGGTCACATTCCGTGGGAATGTGATTGGAAATTGTGAGAGTTCGCAATTTTCATGGCTACTTTAGGTAGGACCCTGTTCCTCCTTCCTGTGATCAGTAAAATGGCGAACATGTTCCAATTATTTGGCACCCTTTTACCAAATCAAGAATGTAGACCAGCGTCCTGCACCTTAGATTAAATCTTCTGCAAAATATCCTTCTTCTGTTATTGAAAATAATTTTTGTGTACTTTCAACTAGGAATATATATATATATATATATATATAATATTTTAAAAAATAATATTATGATGTATGGTAAATTATATTCAGTAAAAAAATTTATTTTAAAATAAAAATAAGTTAAAAAGTTAGGCCTAGGAGGTGGATTAAATCACTGCCCTAAAGGAGATTTGATCCCCTTCTCGTGTAAAGAAAAATTGGACCACGTGCTCTCCTCCAAGGTATAATTCAGAAGCTAAAACTGCAATGTCCGTTGATGGCACGATCTCAAGAGGACATCGATCAGCAATCTTCAAAAAAAATTAGCAAAAAAAATACAGAGTTGTTGTTGCCTTCATTTTTTTTTTCATACTAAGAAAGGTTGGGGTGATGCCCTATTTATAGACCCTTTTTTTCTTTAAAATGGCATGCATTTGTTTTTTTTAAAAAAAATACGTTTGGGTTTTTAAAAACGGTCGAGCGTTTAGGATTTTAAAAACGGTCGAGCGTTTGTTTTTTTTTAAATGCTAACGCTTCGGCATTAATAATCCCCCACAAAAAAATAAAAATAAAAATATAATAACCAAATAAATAAAAATTATTAAATGTAATAAGTAATTTCAAAACTTTAAAATTTTACTGTGCTTAGTGCAAGTACCTTCTAGGTTTGAACTTGCATTTAATATAAAATACACATAGTATAAAGATGGGTTGATCATAATGCGGGTTAGCACTATCTAGGCTATGTGCTTGCCTTGATTTTCATGAGAGTTACTAGGGATTCGCTCTGGTCCCATAGTCGCGGCCTCATGACTACTCTCACTACGGTAAATCCTCCAAGGGTATGTGCAACGGAATCATACCTCGTTGAATTTACAGCCTTGGATCTATTAAGAGCTATGCTCAATAATGTAGATCCTTCAAGGGTACATGCAATGAAATCGTACCTCGCTGAATTTACAGCCTTCGATCTATTAAGAGCTATGCTCAACCTAACCGTCACAATAAAGCACCACACCATAGGGATGGGATAGAGACGGACTCCTAAAGCGGTGTTTCCAGATATCACCTCAAAGATCGTTTCCCTTTGAACCTTAACCATAGGGTTACCATGACGGTAGGAGTCTACTCTGGTGACTAATATATGGGCTTAAGCCCTATCCCCCTCAATGTCTCAAATACCTCAGCCTTCGAAAGGCCTTTGGTTAAAAGATCTACCAAATTATATTTTGATCTTATATTTTTAGAATATTCTCTTTTACATTTCTGAATAACATAACTACTTGAACAGCCAGAAGGACTGCAACTGTAATAACTACTTGAGCATGCATCCACAATTAGGAAAGAACAACTCAAGCCATTTATAGCAGTTTATATGCAAATTACAAATAATGGATGGGCTAATGATATGGGCAGTAATGTCCATTAAACAGAGAAAGACTAATTATGTCACATGAATGATAATAATTGACATGCTACTTCACAAAAGAGCTATAACAAAAGAACAAATAACTAATGCAACTAAATTGCAAGCAGCGGGATAATTGAATTACTTGTTCCATTCAAAGTTACTGATAGCCCTTTTCATTAAAAACTCAGAAAGAAAGTTTTGAATTTTATCGCTTACAATTCATCCTAAATCTTTAAAAATAAAACACTGATGTCCCCATTGTAAACCAAGATTACTATAAATATAATCTACAAATGAACATCATAGACTTGCATAGCAGTGAATTCATGAAATTGTTTCACTACCCATAATCCATGTTGTACTTACCCTCACAATACTGAGACTACTACATCACATTATCAGGAGACTCAACTGATGGCATTAAATATTTTAACTTTTCCTTTTGTCATTCTAAAATTAGCTAAAAGAAACCATCAAACTAGCCTTAAATCAGGCCAACCTTATCTCAGCGAAATAACCATCACTGTCACCTTAATAACAATATTTAGGATTACAACAAATAGTACAAAAATTTTAGTGAAGCAAAAATGATCCCATGACATAACTAACAATCATATCATACACAACATCATACACTATAATTGACATCGCCAACATGAGAAGATATGAACAAGATTCATAGATGAACGCACCATACACACATAAAAAAAATATAAACTATTTAATATAAATAACAAAACACCAAAAGAAGAAGCACCGAAAAGCCAACCATAAAATATTTTTTCTTTTCCTATTTAAATCATGGTAGGATCTGATAAAGATTCTATTTCTTCCACTCAAAAAAGTGAATTATTCATTCAGATCAAAAGGTAAATGAAAACAAAAAAGATAACAACTTTGAACCTACGAAGAGATCAGATCGCATCCAAAACCAAATCTCCTTTAGATTGTTATTGAAAATAATTTCTGTGTGCTTTCAACTAGGAATATATAAGTGTGTGTGTGTATATATATATATATATAAGAAAATAATATTTATGGTGTGTGGTAGATTATATTCAGTGAAAAAAAATATTTCAAAATAAAAACAAGTTAAAGAGTCAGGCCTGGGAGGCGAATTAAACCATTGCCCTAAAGGAGATTTGGTTTCCTTCTTATGCAAAGAAAAATTGGACCATACGCTCTCCTCCAAGGTACAACCCGCGCTCTTGGCGCTCTCCTCTAAGGTATAACCCGGAAGCCAAAACTTCAACGTCCGTTGGTGGCCCAAGGTACAACCCATGCTCTTGGCGCTCTCCTCCAAGGTACAATCTGGAAGCCAAAACTCCAACGTCCGTTGGTGGTACGATCTCAACAGGATGCCAATCAGTAATCTTTAAAAAAAATTAGCAAGAAAAATATAGAGTTGTTGTTGCTTTCATTTTTTTTCATATTATGAAAGACTAGGGTGATGCCTATATATAGACCCATTTTTTTCTTTAAAATGGTAGGCATTTGTTTTTTTTATAAAAAAAAAATGTCAAACGTTTGGGTTTTAAAAATGATCATTTAGGATTTAAAAAACGGTTGGGCATTTGTTTTTGTTTTTTTTAATGCTAACGCTTCGGCGTTAACAACTTCTAATCATGTTTCATCCGACTAGCATTCATAGTCATCTAGCTTAGTTTGGCTGGACTTCCATAGCCATCTTGCCTAATGCAATAGCAGTCCCGTGAAGGCTAAACTTTGATGTTACTCATTGCTTTCCTCACGGAGGAACCAAATTAGATCTGATATGTGTTAAGAGTGTATCTTAAGATTAACAATTTAGTGCATGGAGCTATACATGTAGAAAATATAAAATCTAGTCTGTGTAAGATACTGTGCGTTCCTTTTCTATTTAAACTCATATAATCCACAACTTAGTGCAGATACAGAGCATTATTGAGAATCCGAAAGTGGTTCTATTTGGTATAAGCATGCCGGTATGCATGGAGATCAATCAAATCGAATCATGTTAAAATTGATATACTATTTATTTCTTATTTTCTCTTTCTTCTTTCTTGCCGATCTTTCTTCTTCCCTGCTGCATAACAATATATTTATCAAGAATCAGCATGGAGGTGTATAAATCATAAAGGCATCACCTAGAGTAGCACGCGAAGGGCTTCTGCCTTGTAATTTTGGATTGTCATTCGAGAACTTGGGTCCATGGATGATGCAAAGCTAAAAACTATATTTCTATTACTCTCTATTCTTTGCACGGAAAGAAAGTTATACCAGAAGATGGGTTAAGGAACAGCCTACAAAGAGTAAAGAAAGAAAAGTGTAGCAGCTCAAAACATTAGGATCATTTCATGGAAAGTTATATAAAGCATTACCAATAGACAAAATTTTCTATTACCCACATCTCAGGGGCAATATGTATGGATATTATCCCGTATCCTTCTTGAGTTGTTTGTTGACAGCATCATCTCAACCTATATTTCTTGAAATCTCAGATATTCATTGAGCAATGGTATGGTAACTCAGAGGAAAGACTCAAAAAACTAGAGTATGTTGAAGACTTTAGATTTATAAGCTGAGAGAATGAGAATTCTGTGCTACGATCGCACCACCTCATCTGTCCCATGGTCCTATGCATGGGTCTTGATGTGGGATAAAAAAGTCTCGGCATAAAATGGCTAATGTGAGCAGATGAGCTGGGCCTACATTGGGACTACGGCCGACCCTCAAAAGCCAAAGGATGCCCCACCAATTCTGTCTGCCTTGGCATCTTCGCTCGAGCCTTACCAAACCGAGCTTCGCCAATCGAGCCTCGACTGACCGACCTTTAGCTTCATCGAGTCTCGCTCCTGAGCTAGAACGATCAAAACTCAGCAGTCAGAAGCCACTCGACCGACCCTCCTCTTTGGCCAACCTTCAGCCCACACCAAATATTTCGGCCATCAAATCACTAAAGCCACGAGGATCTCAGAACTCTTTCCCAAAGTAGTCCCCATAAATGGAAACAAGAGTTAGATATGGCTCCCCTTCTTCATGATTTGCGGGATCGCGAATCCCCCTGATAAGGTATATGATAATTTGGCCTTATCATCTCCCAACTTCCACAACAGCTCTCCGAAAATTAGGTAATAGCTTATCGGATTCTCTCTCTTTAAATACCAGGCCCCGAGAGCCCTAGAGAGACAGCTTCTCCTTATTATCTGAAGCTAAAGGTTATCCACTGACTTGGGTGTCGGAGGGTCCTTTGCATGGATCACTCACTTCTATCCCTGCGATAGGGCACTATTTTGTAGGTCCATATGGACGAAAGAACACCATCCAAATTCTGATGTGTATTGTCACCTCATCCCCAAGTCAGAGAATGAAAATCTACAGCAGCAGATTAGCGCTAAAGGAAGGGCCTCAAGTCCCCATAACTTGAAATTCTAGGAGAAAAGGTTCAAAAGAAAGGAATATCATATAAAATGGTAAACTGCAAAAGGGCGATAGTAGACACTCCCGATCAGACCACCTCTCAAAGGCCAATCCCTCATATAATACAGCATCCTCATAACCGCCCCTGCCTGATGCTCTGCTGCCACTCGCAGCTCCCGTCATGTAGGACCAATTCAGTACGTTGGTCCAACAAGTCCAAGCATTAGGGCAACTGGTGTAGGGACTCCAAGAAATCCCTCTTTCGACTGCGCTCAATCAGCAACATCTCGGTGGAGCAGTTGCGCCGGCTCAACCGACAGCTCCTTCACCTAACCAGTTTGAGGTTATGAGTCTCCCACAGCAACCTGGCCATGAGGTGGAAGAAATGGAGCCCATTCTACCAAAAGCCAAAGAATGGAACTACCCCGGCCTCGCCAAACCCGCTCCTTGTCTCCAATTTCTTCTAATCGCGATTCGACGCTAAGACGTCAATCTCCTTGCTCAGCCTCTTCATCCTTCCAGAATGAGGTGTTTGAGCAAAAGATCCAAGAGATACGCCTGAAATTAGATGTTGTAAAGTATGCCTCTCTACCAGAGTCTTAGGTGGAGCAAGGTCCACCCTTTACCAGGAGGATTATGAGCAAAACTGTCCTATCACATATCAAGCTCTATGCCATTGAGCCATATAACAGAACAACAGACCCGGATGACCATCTGAGTAGCTTTCTATCAATTATGTTGTTCCATGAAGCCTTGAATACAAGATCGGGCTTTCCTCTCAACTATTAAGGGATCCGTCGGAATATGGTTTGGTACATTAAAGTCGAACTTCATTGACTTTTTTGACGAGCTTGACTGGTCCTTCACCAGCTAATTCGTCCGTAGCCACTACTACCAATAAAGATCAGATTCCCTGGAGGTGTATAAATCATAGAGGCATCACCTGGAGTAGCATGCGAAGGGCTTTTGCCTTATAATTTTGGATTGTTATTCGAGAACTTGGGTCCATGGATGATGCAAAGCTAAAAACTCTATTTCTATTACTCTCTATTCTTTGCACAGAAAGAAAGTTATACCAGAAGATGGGTTAAGGAAGGAACAGCCTACAAAGACTAAAGAAAGAAAAATGTAGCAGCTCAAAAGATTAGGATCATTTCATGGAAAGTTATATAAAGCATTACCAATAGACAAAATTTTCTATTACCCACACCTCAGGGGCAATATGTATGGATATTATCTAGTATCCTTCTTGAGTTGTTTGTTGATAGCATCATCTCAACCTATATTTCCTGAAGTCCTAGATATTCATTGAGCAATGGTATAGTAACTCAGAGGAAAAACTCAAAAAACTAAAGTATGTTGAAGACTATAGATTTATAATTAAGCTGTGAGAGAATGAGAATTCTGTGCTACGATCGCACCACCTCATCTGTCCCATGGTCCTATGCATGGGTCTTGATGTGGGATAAAAAAGTCTCAGTATAAAATGGCTAATGTGAGCAGATGAGCCGGGCCCACATTGAGACTACGATCGACCCTCAAAAGCCGAAGGATGCCCCACTAATTCTGCCTCGGCATCTCCGTCCGAGCCTTGACAAACTGAGCTTTGCCAACCGAGCCTCGGCTGACTGACCTTTAGCTTCACCGAGTCTTATTTTCGAGCCAAAGTGATCGAACCTCAACAGTCGAAAGCCACCCGACTGACCCTCCTCTTTGGCCAACCTTCGGCCCGCGCCGAATATCTTGGCCATTAGATCATTAGAGCCACGAGGATCTCGGAACTCCTTCCCGAATTGATCCTCCATAAACAAAAACGGGAGCCAGATATGGCTCCCTTTCTTCATGATTTGCAGGATCACGAATCCCCCTAATAAGGTATATGACATTTCGGTCTTATCATCTTTCAACTTCCACAACAGCTCTCCAAAAATCAAGTAATAGCTTATCAGATTCTCTCTCTTTAAATACCGGGCCCTGAGAGCCCTAGAGACACATAGCAACTCTGTGAGAACTCCTCCTCTTTTTTTTAAAAAACTGTCTTCTCATTATCTGAAGCTAAAGGTTATCTACTAACTTGGGTGTCAGAGGGTCCTTTCCAAGGATCATCCACCTCCATCCCTGCGATAGGGCACTATTTTGTAGGTCCACATGGACGGAAGAACACCATTCATCATGATGTGCACTGCCACCTCATCCCCAAGTCAGAAAATGAAAATCTGCATCAACATATTAGCGCTAGAGGAAGGGCCTCAAGTCCCCATAACTTGAAATCCCAAGAGAAAAGGTTCAAAAAAAAGGAATACTATACAAAATGGTAAACTACAAAAGGCAATAGTAGACGTCCTCGATCAGGCCATCTCTCAAAGGCCTGATCCCTCATAGAATACAACATCCTCATAATCGCCCCAGCCTGATGCTCTATCGCCACTTGCAACTCCTGTCATGCAGGACCAATTCAGTACGTTGGTCCAACAAGTCCAAGCATTAGCGCAACTAATGCAGGGACTCCAAGGAATCCCTCTTTCGACTACACCCAATCAGCAACATTTCGGTAGAGTAGCTGCACCGGCTCAAACGACAGCTTCTCCACCTAACCAGTTTGAGGTTACGAGTCTCCCACAACAACTTGGCCACAAGGTGAAGGAAATGGAGCCCATTCCACCAAAAGCTGGAGACAGGGACTTCCCTTGGTCCCACCGGACCCGCTCCTTGTCTCCAATTTCTTCTCATCGCTATTCAATGCTAAGACGTCGATCTCCCGCCAAACCTCTTCATCCTTCCAGAACGAGGTGTTTAAACAGAAGATCCAGGAGATGCACCTGGAATTAGATGCTATAAAGTATGCCTCCCTGCCAGTCTCAGGTGGAGCAAAATTCACCCTTCATCAGGAGGATTATGAGCAAAGCTATCCTACCGCATATCAAGCTCCCTGCCATCGAGCCATAATGGAACAACAGACTCGGATGACTATCTGAGCATATCAGTCAATTATGCTATTCCATGGAGCCTCGAATGCGATCGTGTGCCGAGATTTTCCTTCAACTATTAGGGAAACTGCAAGAGTATGGTTCGACACATTAAAGCCGAACTCCATTAACTCTTTTGATGAGCTTGGTTGGTCCTTTACCAGCTAATTCATCAGTAACCACCGCTACTGATGAAGATCGAATTCCCTCTTCGAGCTGAAATAACGAGATGGGGAGTCCCTGAAGAGCTTCTTGAGCTATTTTAATATGGCCATGTTGAAGGTTGACCATCTCAACTATGAGGTAGCCATGTTCACCCTAACGAGTGGAGTATTAAAAGAGGGATACTTCTATCTGGAGCTAAAGGTAAACTACATACAAGTCTCTCCGACATGATGGCCCTAGCAGATAAATACGTCAGGATGAAAGAATCCCGAAGGTCGACACAAGCTAAGCAATCAAAGAAGAAGGAAAAGAATAGCTCAAACAAAAGCCGACCGACTCGCTCTACGAGCCCACACCGACAAAGCGCTCTGCCACCTAGGCAGTGCTCCAAAAGCCCAGTGTGAAGGTTTAACTGGTTTACTCCTCTTACTACGCCCCAAGCTTAAATCCTGATGAAGATAGAGCATCAGCTCCCTTGGTCAAAGCCTCTCTAGGAAAATCCAACATGAAGAGATATGATCAAATACTGTCGGTATCATCGCAACCATGGGCAAAATACCAAGGAATGCTGGCAACTCAAATAGAAGATCGAGCAGTTGATTTGCCGAGGAAGGTTTGAACGTTATAGAGTTTTTACGGAGATAGATGCTAGAGCAGAGCATCCACCCAAGCTTTGATAACATCCCTCGCCGAACCCGCCGATGGCAAGCAACGTGCACATGATTGCCATGGTCGGCTCATCCAAGAGTCGACCAGACAAGGAGCTGCCTCCACCTAAGAAAGTTAGTGTGAGGAATTCACATTCTCAGAGAAGGATCTTCAGGGGATACAATACCTCCATGATGATGCACTTGTTGTATCTTTAAATATATAAAATTATGATGTACATCAAGTCCTTGTTGATAGTGGAAGCTCTATTAAAATTCTCTACTCTGATGCCTTTGCGAGAATGAGTTTGAGAGTGGAAGATCTTTAGGTGGTCGAGTCCAACTTGATGGGGTTCACCAGCGATATCATCGTACCAAAAGGAGTAATCACTCTGATAGTCAGGGCAGGCGAATGACCTTGCATGGTGACTATCCTATGGACTTTCTTGTGATCAAGCTTTGGTTACCATATAACGCCATCCTCGAAAGACCTAGGCAAATGTCCTTCGGAGAGGGTCTCACATCCGAAGCCAAGCCGCCGCTCCTATCGCCGTCTCCCGAAGGTTCGATCTTCTCACTCGTGATCTGATCAATGCTAAGACGTCGATCTCCCCGCCACAATTGCCTCAACATGGATGAGACATTTCATCCTTGCCAGAAAGCGATCGAGGTCGACAAACTCTTCAAAGCCAACTTCATTTGGAAGGTAAATTATCTGAGCTAGCTAGCAAAGAGTCCAAGTAGCGAATCTAAATTGAGACCTTAACAAGGCCTATCTGAAGGATAACTTTTCCTTACCGAGGATCGATCAGCTAATGGATTCTACATTTGGCCATCAAATGCTGACATTTATGGATGCCTACTCGGACTACAACCAAATACACATGGCTTCTGAAGACGAAGAAAAGACCTCCTTTATTACTAGTAGGGGAACCTATTATTACCAAATCATGTCGTTCGGATTAAAGAACATCGGGGCAACCTATTAGAGGCTAGTCAACAAAGTGTTCAAGGACCAGATAGGTCAGAACATGAAAGTTTGCGTTGATGATATACTGGTGAAAAGCAAAGAAGCTGCACAACATATATCTAATCTAGCGGAGAGCTTCGCCACTCTCAGAAGATATCAAATAAAATTGAACCCAACTAAGTGTGCTTTCAGAGTAAGCTCCGAAAAGTTCTTGAGCTTCATAGACTCCCAAAGAGGCATCAAGGTGAACCCCCAGATAATCCAAGCTTTTCAAAAGACGGCACCACCTAGGTTCGTCAAGGAAGTTTAGCGCCTTATCGAATGGATAATGGCCCTTAACCGCTTTGCTGCTCGATCCGCCAAGAACTACCAACCATTCTTCAAGGCACTTCATTTGGCTAAGAACTTTCAATGGACCTTTGACTGTCATAAGTCCTTTGAAGACCTCAAGAGACACCTCAGTAGTCCAAAGCTCAAAGAACCCCTATACTTATATCTGGTCATCTTGAAGAACATTGTTGGCTCTGTGCTGGTCCGAGAAGAGAACAAAGTTCAAAAACTAGGCTACTATGTCACCAAACTGATTTAGGACTCTGAGAAAAAATACATCAGGATCGAAAAGTCAGTATATACATTGATAACGTTCTTACAAAAGTTGTGCCCATACTTTTAAGTGCACACCAAAATACATCAAGGCAATCCTTTATCGTCCAAAAGTATCAAGGAGGATGAAAAAATGGGATGTAGATCATGCGAGCATGATGTCTGTTACCAACCTTGCCTAGCTATCAAGGCGCAGGTTTTGGTGGACTTTCTCCTTGAATGCATTATTCTGGAGGATAGGTTAGCATTAGAAGATCCCCAACAAACAAAAGCTTAGATTCAATAGCTACTGCATGTAGATGGATCCTTTAGCACAGCCAGCTCCGATGCAGGATTGGTCCTGACAAGCCCGAAAAAAACTATGTTCGAACACACCATCAACTTTGCCTTCCTGGTTTTCAACAACAAGGTCGAGTATGAAGCTCTACTAGCCGGACTCCAAGTCACTCGAAATATGAGGGTCAAGAGACTAAATATCTACACCGACTCTCAACTAGTGGCCAGACATATACGAAAAGAATTCGAGGCCCGAGAACCAAATATGATTCAATACCTGCAGAAGGTGCTTGAGCTGTTACTTGATTTTTTCAAACTTGAAATCATTCAAGTTTTGAGGACAGAAAATGCCCGCACAAACCTTCTCTCAAGGTTAGCCACCATCGACTCCATAGATATGGAACACAAGTTTTACCTTGAAGTCTTATAGAAGCTCGGCATAGCGGATGCCGACTCCATGATGCAGCTCGAAAATGAGCCATCATGGATCGACCCTATCTTGGCATACCTCATAGATGGTCTCTCCCTACAAATAGAAAAGAAGCTAAAAGGCTGAAGATGCAAGCCTCCCACTACGTCCTACACCACGCACAACTCTACAAAAGATCTTTCTCCATGCCACTGCTCAAATGCCTTAGGCCATCAGAGGCCGATTATGCCCTGTGAGAGGTCTATGAAGGCATATGCAGCAACTACCTAGGATGTCAGGCCATCTGCCATGAAGTACTACGATAAGGGTACTACTGGCCTACCACGATGAAGGATTGAATGATCTTGTTCGAGCATGTGATTCATGCCAGCATCATTTGAACGTCTAAAGTCTTCCTTCAACATCCTTGATGCCCATCACAGCCGCCTTGCCCTTTGCAAAATGGGAAATAGACATCCTCGGTCTGTTTCCTCTCACCACTAGGCAGAGGAAATTTCTGTTCGTGACCATAGATTATTTTACCAAATGGGTTGAAGCTGAGGTAGTGGCTCAGATCACCAAGGCCCGAGCTAAAGACTTCGTTTGGCTCTCCATCATCTATCGATTCGACCTTGCACATACAATCATCAGATAATGATAAGCAGTTGACAACCTCAAAGGTCTATTCAGGTCCTCAAAAAAAATTTCTCATGACCAAAAAAGGGGCATCCGCCACTCCATTGGACAATGAAAAATCAAGGCTTCCATCCTTTTATTGAGGATGGAACCCCCGAGACCCTCTTGAAGGTCCTCTGAGGACTAATGTAGGGCTAGAAAGAGTTTTTCGAAAAGACGATATTGTGGCATGACCGGAACAATGGCATCGTCACCCTTACTTCCACAAGCTGGCATATGAAAATGAACCACATAATGTACCGCTAGCTAATCGGGGCCACCGCCGAGGGGCAGATGCCATAGAACTTTATCACCTCCTCGACGATCGTATGAAGAGGAAGGCGAATTTTCGCCTTGAAGCATTCCTCATAGAAGAATATCCCGGACTCTAGCTCGTTTGACATCCTCTGCTTAGGACCTGGCACTCATAGTAATTTATAGTTTTCAGGAATCCAGTATTCATGATGGATCTTCTCCAGATCTGCAAAAGTCATTGTCGAAGCTATGTGGGTCGAGCGCTCCATATCCTCGAAACGAACGACAACAAAGCTAGCCATGGTCTTCTTTAACTAAGAACACTTAACCTCAGAAGGGATAGTAGCGCCAAAGATTTGAAAAGATGTGACTACAAAAGATACCAGTCTTTCCCTTTTTAAAGCTGCTGCACGAGGAAACAGAACGTTATTAGTGGGGAACCATAAGAGCTATGAGCCTTCGATTCAAGCACCATAATCTTCGGCTCCGCCACATGTCATTCCATCAATCACCCTTGATGAGTCCCAAGAAGGCTCGTCTCGTCTGACAGGCTGGGATGGAGGCATGGCGGTTCGGCATTTATGGCATCATTATGGAGCGTCCCTTCAAATCCCATCCTTGCCAATAAAATTTGGCCACCATGACTCTACTTCCTACGCCCAAAATCAAACTTCGGACTAGGGAGGGGGGCAAGTGATGCAGGGTAAAAAAGTCTTCACATAAAACGGCTGACGTAGGCAGATGAGCTGAGCCCACATTGGAGCTATAGCTGACCCTCAAAAGCCAAAGGATACCCCATCGATTCTGCCTTGGCATCTTCGCCCGAGTCTTGCCAAATCGAGCTTCACCAACCGAGCCTTGGCTGACCGACCTTCAGCTTCACCAAGTCTCGCTCCCAGTTAGATAAACCAGACTTCAACAGTCGGAGCCACCCGATCGACCCTCCTCTTTAGCCGACCTTCGGCCCGCGCCGAATATCTTGGCTATTAGATCATTGGAGCCATGAGGATCTTGGAACTTCTTCCCAAAGTGGTCCTCCATAAATGGAAACGGAAGCTAGATATGGCTCCCCTTCTTCATGATTTGCGGGATCACGAATCCTTCTGATAATGTATACAACAATTCGGCTTTATCATCTCCCAACTTTCACAATAGCTTTCTGAAAATCATGTGACAACTTACTAAATTTTTTTCTTTAAATACCAGGCTCTGATAGCCCTAAAGAGATAGAGCAACTCTGTGAGAACTTCTTCTCCTCTTTTTTTAAACTTTTCTTCATTATCTGAAGCTAAAAGTTATTCACTAATTTGGACATCGAAGGATTCTTTGCAGAAATCATCCATTTTTTATCCATGAGATAGGTCGCTGTTTTGCAGGTTTATATGGACAAAAAATGCTATCCAAATTCTAACATATACTACCATCTTATTTTTAAGTCAAAAAAATGAAAATCTACAACAACAGGTCTCACTAGCGTTTACTTTTAGTGACCATATGTTGGTTGGTGCTCCAATAGAAAGCGCACTAAATTGAAGATAGTTTTTTTTTTGTTACAAACGGAAGATCACACCAGTCTAGCGTGAGTCAAGCCCGACATATCAGAGTACAAAATCTAAGATAAAACCATAGGACAAACATCGCCCGGTCTCCAGGACCAAAAACCCGAGTGATGGGCAACCTAGGCAGCTACCCAATCAACCGCTGAGTTAGCTTTCTAGTAAATATGCCGAACATGGACTCTAGAAGCCTAATGGAGCAAAGACCTGATGTCACCTAACAAAGGGCTAGTAGGCAAGGGATCGCCCAAGTCCTGCCGAAGCCAGCGCACCACAGTAGTAGAATCTCTCTCAATAATAAGATGGTGAATGCCCAGACAGCGAATAGCTTAAGATATGCCAGCCCATGCCGCATATAACTCAGCAAGCACACTGACAAGTCAAGAGAACCAAAGCCACCAGCCGCAATCATCGACCCATCTGAGTCACGGATCATAAAAGCCGATCCAACCAGACAACTTTGAACACTGCCATCAAAGTTGATTTTGACAAACCCTAGAGGGGGTTCCCAAAAATAAATACCGTACGTCGGTGCGCTGCCGAGGCAGCAGGAGAATCCCAGATACTAGGTCTATCAGCATCAAGGCCTGACTGGTGGAGCATGTACTCAGCAGAGAGGGATAGAGCTGTCCGAAGAATCTTGTGGGGGGGGTCACTCACATTAGAAAAAAATTTTATGTTCCAAGATAGCCAAACCTGATGAGCAATATAAGCAGCCAAAGAGCTCAACTGACGTGTGCCCCTCCGCCCGTCCTGCTGAATCATCCTTAGAAAAGAAGAACGACAAGGGCCGCTCCTATCACTCCATAAATGATAACCTGCTATCTGCCAGACCAATCTGACTTTGTCGCAAGTAAAAATAGCATGGTCAGCAGTCTCCTCTGCTAGTCCGTATAAAGGGCACATAGGCTGGATCATCATACCCCTACTCGAGAGTAGAGAGCAAGTTGGAAGGCAATCCCAAGCCAACTTCCAAATGAACAGCCGCACTCTATGGTGAATGGGAAGCTTCCAAATCCAAGAGACATCCAGCATATGCCTAGACTGTGGCCTGAACTCCTGTATAAGATCCCTAATCGAGCACGAGTCATATAGGATCTCATCCAAAGTCTGATGTCCGAGGCACAATCTGATATAAGAGGGATGGATAGAATACGCCGGGATAGCTCTACCTCGAATAGAGTGGCAACACGGAAGGCATGCCGGATAGTGCGATCCTGAGCAATTAGGTCAATGACTCGCATACCGCTGGCAATGTCAGTGCTCACAAAGGTAGGCCACCGGGACAATGAAAGATCAGCCAACCATGTATCCCTAAGCACATCAACAGAAGCACCATCACCAATCATCCACGAGACACGAGATAGCATAGCCGGAGCATGATGACACACCTCTTTCCAAAAGAAAGAGCAGGAACGAGTAGGCTGGAGAGGTGTATAAGTGGTCCAATCACCATACTTAGCACGCATAAATGAGCTCCACAAACAGTCAGGATCAAGCAAGAATCTCGTCGTGCCTAGCAGTCAACGCCTCCCTCCTCACAGTGAGGGACTTAATCCTAAGCCCTCCCTCCGAAATTGGCATACAAACAACATCCCATGCCACCAGGTGGATCCCGTGACCATCCTGCATCGATCCCCAAAGAAAATCTCTAAACCATCTCTCCATCTGCCTCAAGCAGGTCACCGGAATGGCCGCATTAGATAGAATGTAGAGGGAAAGAGAAGTGAGCATAGAGCGAATAAGGGTAAGCCTGACCATCATAGATAACCCTGTGACCTGCCACCGTCCAACTGAGCACGACCCGGTGCTCAAGGTCAAGAAAGTCAGATGCGACCGTCTCCCCGTAATAGGAATACCCAAATAGGAAAGCCGATCAGCCTGAGCAGAGATCCCCAAAATACACTTAATGGTCTGTCTCAAAGAAGGGTTGGTCTTTGGATTGAAGCAAATCATGGATTTATCAAGATTAACTTTCTGTCCAGAAGCCCTGCAGTAAGACTGAATCACTAAAGCAAAAGCTGTAGCATTACTAATAGTGGCCCACCCCACCAAGATACATCATCAGCAAATAGCAAGTAAGAAAGCGAGGGCCCTTGGGGACCAGCACTATAGGGAACAATAGCAGAGGCCTGTTGAGCATGATTATAGCCCTAGAAAGAGCATCCGCTGAAAGGATGAATAGAAAGGTGAGAGGGGACAGCCCTGCCTGAGACCAACAGCAGAATGAAAGTAGTCCATCTGGCCGCCATTAACAATAATAGAGAAGGATGGCCGCTAAATACAGGCCCTAATCTAGACAATAAAAGGCTGAGCAATTCCAAACTCCTGAAGAGCTCTATATAGGAACTCCCAGCTCACTCTATCATAAGCTCTTTCCATGTCCATCTTACTTGCCATCAGGCAGTGACGAGTAGGAGCTCTGTGAAGGTCATGCATTACCTCTTGAGCTAAGAGGACATTATCAGAAATGCATCGATCTTTAAGAAAAGTCCCCTGCTCAGGAGAAATGATGCGAGGAATAACCACTTTCAGGTGAGAAACTAGGAGCCGAGCACAAATCTTATATAAGGTGGTGCAGAGACTGATAGGACGGAAATGCTGAGGTTTGGAAGCATCAGGCCGTTTTGGCATCAGAGTAACAAAAGTCCGATTCCAGTCAGGGGGGAGAGAGTTGGTCCAAAAGATGAGCTGGATAGCCTACAGAACATCCTGTCTCACAATAGCTCAATAGTGACAAAAGAAGAAGGGGGTAAAACCATCAGGTCCCGAGGCCTTATCAGGACCCAGGTTCCATAAAGCCTCCCGAATCTCCTCAGAAGAAATTGGCCTAGTAAGACAGTCATTCTCCTTCGCAGTGACCTTAGAGGGGGTGGGTACAGAGCACACAGGGAACCCGACCCCCGAGATCTCAGTCCACGAGAACGAAAGAACTGAATAAGCTGGTCCCCAATAACCTCACTGTCATCTTGGACATTACCCTCGTCATCAACAAGCCGCCGAATCCGATTCGCCGCTCGGCACTTTAAGGTAGCCTGATGGAAAAATCTAGTGTTCTGATTATCCTCCTTGATCCACTGAACACGGGACTTCTGCCTCTAATAAATCTCCTGCTACCAGAGGAGGGAGTGGTGGAGAGCAAGGCTGGACCGAAGAGCAGTAAGGTCAGAATCATGAAGACAACCATACCGATCTTCCTTGTCCTGGAGAGAAGCAATAGTGTACTCAATCTGCTCAATCTGCCTAACAATGTCACCAACCTCCTCTCTATTCCATCTGGACAATCGGCGCATTGCCAATTCAAGACGCTGAGATAATCTGTAAGTAGCACTCCCTCTAACTGAAATATGCCAGACCTGAGAAATTAAGGAATGGGCTACTGAATAAGAAGTCCAAAATTTCTCAAATTTAAACTGGCCCCTTCTTTGAACAGCTACATCAGTGGTTATTAGGATAGGGCAATGATCAGAGGCAATCCTAGAAAGATGAGTGACAATGGTAGAAGGAAATGACTGAATCCAATTGGTCGTGGCCAAGACCCTGTCCAACCTTTCCGACACTCTAGCAAGCCATGATGGTTATTTCACCAGGTAAATTGGGTGCCCTGGAACCCCAAATCCAGCATATTAGCAGAGGCTATGAAAGTTTGAAACTCCAATATACTAGCAGTCTCCATGAACTGCCTTCCCCCTCTCTTCTCATTAGCCTCTACAATACAATTAAAATCACCAGCACACAGGGCAGGAATGCCCTGAGAAAGCAAAGACAGGATCTCGTCCCAAGTACCCGATGGATCCGGAAATCGGTGCTAGCATAAACACCCAAAAGGAGCCATGGGGACAACGAACCTTCTGAAATAATAAGGGCAACCTGCTGACCACAGAGATGAAAAGCATCGACTCTAATATCAGCAGACCTCTACAACACCATAATGCCGCCAGATAATCCCTCGGACTCTATAGCATAAGAAGACCAAATTCTAGATATCTATCTTCTAACAAAAGCCAGACTATCGTCAGACAAGCGAGTCTCCAGCAAAATACAAATATCACAAGTATGAAGCTGCATCAGCCTCCCAAAAGAGGAGCAAAACAAAGGTTTCAAGGCTCCTCTAACATTCCATATAAGGATCTTCATTCAGAAGGGGGGGCCACCACATCCCCTAACATCTCAGCAACAGGTGAACAACTTACATGGATCACTCCCTCCAAGGGACGCTGATCCAGAGTATCCATAACCTCTACTGTGGCCTTCAGGTGAATGGCCTCCTTGAGTAGAGAGACTACGGAGTCATGGGACCGACCCTCCTCTTGCATCATCTGGGGGGCCTCCGAGGGACCCTCTGAGCCCTCAACCTCCGTAGTTGGATTAGTCATAGATCCAGTACCTAGGAAGGGCATAGGCCCATTCAGCTTAGCCATGGGCGCTGAGAAAGTGGAGGAGGATTGCACCACTCTTTTACCAGGGATCTCTCCTTTCCCTTTCAAATTTTTGGATACAACCCTTGGGGCCAGAGATTCAACAGGTCGGGCCCGCTTGAGTGGACCCGGATTGGCTTCTTTGTGGCTCCTCGGCCTACCAGCCAATTTGTCAGAGCCCAATAGAGCAAAAGGGTTAACTGTGTTCACTGAGGGCTGCTTCAGAGAAATTTCAGTCCCAAGAAAAGATTCAGAGAGAACCGGCATGGCACCCCCCTTCACAGCCGACTCAGCCAACAGAGAACTCGGCACAGCAAGAGCCCCCCCTGAGTCACAATGCCCAGCGCTCCAGACCCCTGAAACACCCCGACTTCACCTCCCTGCCTCCTTCACCAGGCTGCAACTCAGGGCAAGGCCAACAGAATCAGCCACCACAGACCTTCGGAATCTCCGAGCAAGCTTCTTCGGATTCTGCCATCCATCAGAAGAAATGACCGTTGCTTGCTGGACCTTCGAAGCAGGAGCAGCGTCCGGAGATGGAAGGGATTGCCACCGCCGGAGGGCCGCCATCCAAGGCCCAAACGCCAAACTGTCTGAGGAAGAAGCAACAGACGGCGAAGAAAAGCAACTGCCAGCCGGGTGCACCGATCCACAAGCTACACAGATTCCCTCTAGATGTTCGTAAACAAACTGTTACCAAAATGGCAATGCGGAGCCATGCACCCTCACTCCCGGCCGCAGGGGTTTGCTCAGATCCACCCAGACATAGGCGCGAGCAAACCCCCCCTCTTCCTTTCCCTAGTCGCAGCATCAACGAACTGGAAACGCCAGCAACAGACATGATTGAGCCGATAATCTCCTCTGACCAGTACTCTATCGGAAGTAAAGGCAACCATATCCATAACAGAGCAGAGGCCAAAGAACCTTTCGAAGGCACGAACTGGGGACGCCAGTCTTCCATTGCAATCAACTGACCATTGGCCATCTAGCCTACCAAGAGCAATCTCCTTAGCAGAAGGATCGGAGAACCGGAAGAGATAGTGGCGGTGGGCCAAGCTGACGGATTGAACTTCGTCGGAAATCCCTGCTCGACGGAACTCCCGCACAATTGCCTCCGTCGGGACCCGGCGTGAGAGACTCCGCGCAATCACTGCTCTCTGCCTCCAATCAGAAGTTTCATCCTCTAGAAGCTGAGCCGGAACCTGGATTACCTCCGGGAACCGTCGTTCCAAGGCCGTGACTTCGGACGAAGAGGGTGAAGAAGCAACCCACTCAAAACGGCCGTCGACCCCCCGATTCCAAGCCCTTGCCCCCGTCCTACCTTCATCCGAAGCCGCTGGGTTGACATTCGGGATGGGAGCCATCGTCCACAGGAAGCAATCAGTCTGGCACCGACGATCACCAGAGATCGGCTACCAAGGATCAGTGAGCACGAATCTAAAGGCACACACAGAAACAAAGCACTCGGATGCCAACAGCACGAATTCTAAAGCACATACAGACGTTGGTTCACTTAAGGTACTTAAGTAGGCATCCAAACTAAAAACCCAGGCTTTTTCTGAAATGAAGTATAAAATGCACCAAAACAATTAAAACTGGCCCGCCAAATGCATCAAAGCCCATGGAACATCCTTTTGGGTTTCAACAAAAAAAAAAAAAAAAAAAAACGAAGGTGGAGAAAACGAAACCTAAGAACTAGCAGCATGACAGCCACATCACAAAATGGAGACTAAGCCTTAAATCCATGATGGCCAATCCCGGTTCTGTTCATCGATGTGCGCCCTCTGACTTTATATAGAGCTAATGGGCTTCATCTAAAATGCTGTTCTCTTTCCGTAGTTGGTGATTGCGGTGGAGAAGAAAGGCTAAGGTTACGATTCCATAATAAAGGCTTAACTTTCTTGCTTTTTCTTGAGAGAGAGAGAGAGAGAGAGAGAGAGAGAGAGTAAAGTAAAGTTCATCTTTCGATGGAGAGAGAGAGTTCACTTTTTTTTTTTCTTTTTTTTTAACATGCAACCCATCTAGTGCCATTATATTGACTAGTAATAGAGTAGTACAAAACTGCATAAATTTTTATTCTGTAATTAAGGGATATGAATAAAAAATTCTATACTTGAATTCTAATAAGTAAGATATATATATATATATATATCGTGAATGATGTTTTTTTTATGTAATTTGGTATTATTGCCTCATCAATGAAGTATCGTATCATGCTTTGTTGTTCTCTTCTCTCTTTTTTTTTTTTTTTCAAATGTATTTTATTTTATCATATAATATTTTTTATTCAATCTAAGATTCTATTCCTCATTAACATGCAATATAACTTAATCTGGCTCAAGAAAGTAAATTGCTGATCTCTTATCAAGATTTTACAAAGATTGGAATGTTATAGCGAGAGAGATCTAACGGTATCAATCTAGAAAAACGACATCAAAAAACATTTTTCTATGTTAAGCCACTGCTTAGCAAGCACTGATTTCTATTCTTTTCAGGATCATTTATCTGGCTTGATAGTAGTTTATAATCTCTCTCTCTCTCTCTCTCTCCATTCAGCTTGCTCACTAAGGAGACTAAACAAATACATTTCATGGTACATTCAAATGCTTTCAGCGATATGAAAATACGTACTAAGCCTACCAGTAACCTCACAACAATGCTTCTTCTCCAAGTCGATCTCAAATGTAGATGCCACCACTTGATACAATTCTCTATTGCAGTCTTGTCCTTAGGGTACAATGGATAGTGATTTAACAAGTGCAAAGTACGTCCATAACCCACCTTTTTATCAATCCGAATCCATATGCATCCAAGCACGCCTCAGGAAGAAGAGATCATGTGACTCTGGAGGGCAGTGTGGATAGGAGTAGTTGGACGACCATGGATAAATTTTCATGCAAGAGCCCCCCTAAAAGACAACGTAAGGACTGTTAATCCACAGCCTTCGACGGCATGGGAACACATCTATATTGTCAGAATACTCAAGAGGATGCATACCAGCGAGCCTGACTATATTCCTGACTACATTCAAACAAACAGTGAAAAAGTTTCATGACTACGAATAGGAAAAATCTCATTTCCAGGAGGAATACATTAAATGATGCAATTCAATTATCAGGCTCACCAATCATCATCAGAAAACAAAGCATCAAAAGGCCCTGTTAACCACTGCCACCTCAACTCATGCGATCAAAAATCGCGAGACACTGATTTGATTCATGACTGACCTCTGCCTGACAACTGATTCACAGCTAGCTGCTTCCGAATTTGAACATGGAGTTTCTGTTGTTTCTCTACTCTAAGGACTAATGTAGTCATCGATGTAGGTGAGTTAAAACTGTGTCACCTTGCCAGTTTGCCACCCTCCGTGATTGAATGGTATTTTGCCAGCTTGCCACCCTCCCTCCATGATTGAATAGCCAGTGTGCATCTATATCTATATTTATATCTATATGTATGTATGTATTGTAAAATTTAGGAAGGCAATGTAGGCGAGTTTAAAACCTTGCCACCTTGAGTTTGCTACCCTCCTCCATGATTGAATAGTATTATTAGTTGGGAGGGAGGGAATCCATGGCTGGCCAAATGGCTCAGCGGCAGCGGCCTCTTCTTGTACGATGGGGCAGGAGCGAAGCAAATCGAGGAACATAGCGATGGAACCCGTGCCACCGGTTTATTTATTCAGTTGTTTATTTTTATGACACGTGAACCAGGGCTAGGGTTTGGGGTTTTTATCCGGGCTCTTTAGGCCAGGGGCCACCGTCCCCACTGCGAGCGAGGGCTTTGGATTCGTCTCCTTTCTGGTTTTGGAGGGAAAACTCGCTCAAACCCGGCGGGGTTTCCGCACGAGTGCGTAAAAGCGGCGGGTTGTGTTGGCGGGAAATCGACACGTGCACCGACTGGGTTCGGAGGATTTTTGGCGGGAACATCGATTTCTTTATGGATGGGGATCTGGGCGAGAATATTTTACTTGGATTCCCCTCTATAATTATCGTTCTGTTTCTTTTTTTATTTTTATTATTATAAGGAGAGTAGATTTGTTTTATCTTTAAATTATTAAATAGGGGCTTTGGTGGATTCTGGTTTCGCTTTCTGATATTTTAGCAAAGATTTCGAGATTGGAAGGCCTCCACTTACTTGTTTGCGTAATATAAATTTGGATGCCGTCTTGTGATATCCATTCATATGCAAAGGAGATGATGTCTATTGTTATTTATTTATTTATTTATTTATGCATTAATTAAAGCAGTGCCGTTATTTTTTTAAGTTACCTCGGGCCTCGTTTGTAAGAATGTTCAGTTAAAAAAAAAAAAAAAATCCGAAGCTGGTTGGCCAACTAGTGACTATTATTTGGGAGTGTTCGATTGCATGGCTAATGGCTTGCTTGTTAATAGTCCAGGGTTGATATATTTTCAGAAACCAATGTTTCTATTAAAAAAAAGCAGTCTTTTTTTTTGGTTTTAAGAAAAAGGTTGGAAAAAAAAAAAAAACTATCATGTTAGCGACCTTATATGAATCACCAAAGTAACAATGATATTTAGCAAAAATGTTGCTAATATATCATAATAATATTTTTATAAATCAATATCTATTTTATAATTTTATACTCATTTTAATCAAAAAATGATCTATTTTGTATGTGGAGAAGAGGATCAAGCTGCGGTGGTTTCATGATTATTTCAATATTATGAATCATCAGCTAGATTCATTGTGATGCATAGAGGGTCTGGCTGTTTAAAATTATGTATCCATAATTGAACAGGATCTTAGAATTCCAATTAATATAGTTGATAGAATCATTGAAGGTAGATACCAATAACCCCTATTCTAGTTCTTGGTGGATGAACCCCTATTCTAGTTCTTGGATGAGGAATAGAAAAAACTATGCTTTCCTAACTATTATATGAAAAATGTTTTGCCCTTGGCTTCTCTCTCTTTTTTTTTCGATTGGTTTAATCATGTGAAATAAAAAAATAGATTAGTGGATGTTTGTACGATCCAGAAAATAAATATTCCAAGTTTGGATTGAATGATTCAATTGACGATGATTCAGCAGATTATTTCTCAAGTAACTTTTTCTGGACTACATATATTTAGGCCTGATAGTATGAGTTCAATCATGTTAGATAAATAGCCAGCACAACTAGATGGCAAACTCCGCAATTAGGACGCATGCACAACTCTGAGTGGGAATCCAGAGGTATAATATAGTTTCATTGCTTTCCAAGTTCAGAGCCACATCTCAACACATTTCCTCTTATTTAGGACTGTTTGGCTCATAGGAATATTCTTTTGGAGTTAGAGTCAGCATCATTGATTCTAATTCCAACCTTTTGATTGAATAAAATTAAATTTTAATTTTAATTTATCTAAAATTCAAATCATATATTAGAAAAGATTTGGAATTCAAATCCTCCATAGAAGTTTGTAAATCCAATCCTAGTCACCTATAATCAATGCACATTTTTCCATTCTCTTCTCATCCAATCCTTTTGGCTTCCCCTTTTTTTTTTCTCTCGAACTCTTCCAACAACACCACCGGCCTTGTAATGGTATTTCTAATAGCTTCTTATTAAATTTCAACTAGTTATAGTGGAAACTATCTAGTATTTTTTATCTTTTTTTTTTTTTGTGGTCACAATGAATCTGAATTTATAGATATCCTTTCCAATTTTCAATGCACTGTCAGTATACACATTTGAAGATCTTATCCATCTAAGCTTTTAATTCCAATTTTGATTCCTTGTATGAATTAAACGGGTAGGAGGAATAAGCAATTTCGATTCTAATTTTGATTATAATACTGAACTCAATTGACCCATAGAATATGCAGATTAAACCTAGTGGAACTTGACTCAATTAATTAAGGACCAAGCCTAGGTTTTCGAGCAGCACCTCAACCCATGACCTAGGGTTATGGCTTGGTGATGGCCAAATTGGGTCACAATAGTTGCAAAGTTGGTGACCAGTAAAGTAAAGGAAATGCATCTAGCCAACAACTTTGCATGCATATGAGAACATTGCGGAGACTTTTACGGTAGTGGCAAATGAAATAGTTGCTGCTTTTTCCCTGCTGACGAGATATATTGTATATATATATCAATTTCCCCCTGAAATTTAGGGGGAATGGAATGGTAGGTCATAGAAGATCTACTAGCAGATATTCTCTCTTTATGACATAACACAAACATGCACAAAGAAAGTCCCCACGGTTCTTTTCATGTGTGGGAAAACATAGGATTCTTGACAAAAGTCTCTGGTTGATGTCAACTTGAGAGTTGAGACCATAAAAGGAGGCTGGCTGAAAGCCTACTAATGAAATAAAGGTGAGAAACTGGGTTGTGCTTGTGCGTTTGTGGCAAAATATTAATTTTTTGGGAGAAGTGGAGGGAAGCCAGGGAGTTTAATGACTTCTCCTAAATATGTGAGCAGGGGAGAGTTCAAAAAAAAAAAAACCTAATATGTGAGCAGGGGAGAGTTCAAAAAAAAAAAAAACCCACAAGGTGTAGTGTTTCCATAATGGTTATTAGGGATCTTATCAGTAAAAAAAAAAATTGCTACATCGCCTTTTGGTGCAGCAAACATGCATCAGCTGCATAAAATTGTGCATGTTGATATATATACGGTACGCAATAAGGTCCATTGGACCACTGCATGTATATCGACATGCATGGATAGCCAATCTGCACGATCAATGTGCGCTTGCTGCATCGAAAGATGATACAGCAAGACTTTTTCTATCAACAAATATATGGGTCTCTATTTTTACAGGATCAGACAAGGAATAAAAATGATGGGCACCTTTAAATTTGGGTTCACAAGATTGGTCAACAAGGCTTTGTAAGCACTGAAACAAGAACAGAGCAGGAGAACGGAAAAAAAAAAAAAAGCTACCCTTATTGTGAACCACTAAAAAGATTCATATGACCCACTTTAGCCCATCATTTAAAAAGATTCATATGACCCACTTTAGCCCATCATTTAGGGTTTCTTTGCTTTGCAAACAAAAGCTAATTCATGGTTCACCCTAATTGGATGGTTAGGAATATCTTTTCTTGGCCCATGCTAAACCCTCCTCAATGGTGAAGTATCTATCTTATTCATGGAGCTGGAATCTTTTCAGCAACACTTGATGTCATTATTGCATTATTTGAATGAGGTGGGCTATTAGAGAGTAGAAGCATGGTGGTTACATCCACTCTTTATTGCAGTCATTCATGTATCCTGAATGAATAGGATGTCATTTTGTACATAAATATATACAAGAGGTCATCTCTAGGCCTCACAAAAGGTAGAGCAATGGATCCAAGTCGATTGTTTTATGTAGTCCTTCTAACATGACTTCAGGTTATGGCCATGTTGTAAGCCAGACAGGATTCAACACTTGCAGCAAATGAGTAATTTGAGCTTAAGGTCTTGTTGTTCAATGATATTCTCTTCATGCTAATGATGTCTGCCTAACAATTTGAAGGACAATCATCCATCTAAAGTCTTAGAGGGCAAGGGAACTCTGCTTGAACCAAAAGGTTGCAGTTTCAACATCCTTTCTTGGAATAACTTGTTCAATTATTGTACTCTTCTGCCTCATGGATTGTAAACTAAGCTTTTTGGTCAATGTAAACTTTTTTCGTACAAGCTAATATAAACT
This sequence comes from Calamus simplicifolius, assembly GCA_900491605.1. Lineage (NCBI taxonomy): Eukaryota > Viridiplantae > Streptophyta > Magnoliopsida > Arecales > Arecaceae > Calamus > Calamus simplicifolius. The sequence continues at coordinate 259,840 of UESW01001427.1, read as the reverse complement.
CTTTCTAAGCCTATGTGATAGAGTTACAGCTTAATAATTGCACTGCAAAGGATAGAGGAGGTTCTGTCTTTAAATTTTCTTTTGAGAAAGATAGTATGATTGGATTCTTAGAACACAAATATTTTTGTTAAATGGTAGTTCGCTTTTTTTTTTTTAAGGGGGGGTGTGTAATTTTTTTAAAAATTAATAACTTAAATTCAAAATAAATTATCTAAATTTAAAATCCAATAATTTCACATGATACCATAAAAATAGTTACAAACCAAAATTCTTTTATATTTTTAATATTTTTTAGTCTAATCATCACGTAGGTATCAAAAAGAATAGTTTCAATAGTATATAATATTTTTAAAAATATAATTTAGATGCGATTCTTTAGTCATGGTTTGTACAATTGTTTAAATAATAAATAATGTATAATCATTATCTCATTGAAAAAACATAATTTTTTTCAATAACTTTGCCATTGTTTTTAAAGAAGTTTAAAAGAATAAGTTTATCATTATTTTCCAAGAATATTAAAAGTCAAGTTTTTTTTTTTTAATAAAGCAATGATGCATATTATTTATCAAGCAAAGCAAAGAACTACATAAATTTCATCTTAAAAATTTACTCAAGTTGTATGTTATATCTTATTGCAATGTGATTATCAAAATATAATAAATCTAAATATATCCATGTGTTAAGATGTATGAATCATAATCAATAATGAGATTTATTAAACTAATATAATTAATATTGATTTGATGCATTAATTAGATATCATTAAAGTATATAAAATTTGATTTCAATTTTTTTATAATGCATATTATATTTAAACATTTTGGATCTTAGATTTAATCGGTGATCCATCTCCCAGGAGCTTTTACAGTTTTTTTGCCCTTCATCCTTTATAATTATTTTATTTATTTAAAGAAAGCAAAAGGAAGATTTAGTTCATTCAAGCTCATAAAGGGGAAAAATAAATAAATTATACTTTTGATTCTCAAAACTTTCACTCAAAATTTAATTTAATCCTTAAACTTTTAATTATTATAATTTAAATTTTATCTTTAAAAAATAATTTATTTAATTTTTTATTATATAAATTAAAATAGCAATTATAAAGATAAAAATATAATATTTAAAAATATAAAAAAATAAATCATAATAATTAAAATTTTGAGGACTATATTCAATTTTGGTGAAAGTTTGAGAATTCAAAACATTTTTTCATCAAATAGAAGAAGAAAAAAAAAATCAAATACTTTCCACGCATAAAGGTTAAAAGAAAAAAAAAATCCATGACAAGACTAGAGTAGAGGGCCGGCAAGCGTAATCGTGTGCTGTGGTGACCATAACCTTGCGGTTACCAGACCCGGCACACTCATTCCGCCAAGAAATTTAAACCTACCACTTCCTCCAGCGCTACAAACCAACGGAGCTTTCCACCTGGCCATTAGGGAAGAGCATCCAATGTCACATGTTCTCCTCCTCTGCCCAATTTATCTTCTTCTCGTTTCGTTGTTCGCGATAAATTGGCCTCATCTTTTATCATGGCAATGAAGACGCCGTGACGACAGATTGGCCCGCCCCTGCATCAACTTAAGAATAGCTTCGCAAGCGGTTGTTGTGCTTTAAAAATCATGAGCCGTGCGACTGGATTTTTCTTTCCTGTGGTGTTTGCGATTCATGCTGAGCATTTTCTTCCTTGATCTCATCGACTGCTGCTGCTGGTTTTCTTGCTTATTCATTGATGACGTCTTCGTTCGTCAAACCTTCGATGAAAGCTGCTACTCGAAGACCATCGGCATTCCGTGGAGTCATACCCAATCGAGTCGTTTCAAATGGGTTTCCCCTCGCCGTCTCCGGTGGTGTCGCAGAGCTGGAGCGTCTTTTCTCGGAGATCATCCAAGTTCCCATGCGACCACTGGAGGAGGAGATCGGTAGATGGAAGAATCTGACCTTTATTGCTCGAAGTCTTGGCAATTGGGTTCCTCCGGAGGCTCTGGTTCGTGAGTTCCTCCGTGCCGGTGTCTCGGGAGACATTGAAGCCGTCCCTCTGCCACATCGCCATTATCTTTTCCGTTTTGAAGACATTCGTGCTACGGAGCTCGTCCTTGGGCGTCCATGGACAGTTAATGGCCAAGCTTTTGCTGTATCCGAGTGGCATCCGAACTTCATTCCTTCTGAGAGCTCGCTACTTCAAGCTCTGCTTTGGGTCCGATTGCCACTGCTCCCCATCGAATTCTGGACTGATGATGCTCTTGCCTCAATCCTATCTGCTGGGGAAATTCCTGTACTCGATGCTTTGACCAAGGATCGCAAGCGGGGCAGTTTCGCTCGCGCTTGTATCATAGTCGACCTGGGTAAGCCTTTGCGTCCAGGTGCTCGGATTCAAGGTACTGGCATTCCATTTTGGCAACAATTTTCTTTTGAGAATATAGATGGAATCTGTGCCTTCTGTGGATCCTTGCATCTCTCTGGTCCTGTGGAGCTTCGCCTGATCCCTCATCTTCCTCCTTGAAGCCTCGGTTCGGCCCTTGGATGACAGCGGTGAGACGTAGGAAGGCCCCTGTGCTGCAGCAACCAGTGTCTCAGAGATCCTCTATTATGGGTACGTCTTCCTCCCCCACCTCTGTCTTATCGAATGATTGGCAAACACCCAAGAAATTTGCACGAAGGAACCTTAGGAATGGTTTGCATGCCGTGCCTGCCATTGCTGTGGATCCTTCGTCTCATTCCCCTGGGCCATCTCCTCTGTTTGGTATGCAAGAGAGCCGGATCCCCCCTTCTGTGCCGGTGGCTGTGGGAGAGATGACTGTTGAAGAGGATGGGAGGGTTGATAACCCAGCGAGCCGTTTTCCTTCTCAGATTCCTCCTGTTCATTCTGAATCTCCTGCGTGCCGGTTACTTCTCAGCGTGCCGGTTGGAGCCAAAGGAACAGCTGAGAAGATTAAGTCTGAATGTTTAGTTTCTGTCCCGGTGCTCTCAGGGAATCCTGGAGTTTTATGCTCCAGTCCTTTTAAATTGGGGGGCCAGGTTCAGACTACTGAAGGTTGCCTTTTTGGGCTGTCGAAGCGGGCTCGGCCTGTGAGCCTGTGTCGCAGCGGGTTTTGTCCAAGGCATCCAAAGGCAAAGGAAAAGCTAATCTCAGGGATAAGGACATTGGGAATGGATCCTTTGCTTTCTCGGCTTCGCTTGACTCCCCTAGGGGTATGCCTGGTCCTGTGGGGTCGAGGAAGCAAAAGTCCCGTCGTAAAGATAACCTGGCCCTTCAGTCTGCGGAAGTGTCAGTCCAGCCGTCTCACTCGACTGGCATTGACCATGACGAGGCTGTGGCCACTCTTAAGGCAGCCATCCAGAAGGATCGTCCTCTTGAGATCATGGATTCGTCCAGGGTGGATGACTGTGCTGGCCACGGACCTGAGGGTCCCATGCTGCTTAATGATCTCCTTGGCGAGAAGGTGATGGGGGACACTGTTGGGGGTCCCTCTTCCTCTACTTCTTAAATGAAGATTCTTATTTGGAACGTTCGAGGGGCCCTGAAACCCTCCTTTCGTTCTTCTTTTGGAAGGCTTCAGCAGCTTCATAACCTTGACATCTGTATTTTGACGGAGACTCGTCTTTCGGGGATAGTTTGTATCGCCTTCGGAGGCAGATTTCTAGATTGTGGAATTCTTATGCCATTGACTCTGTTGGTCTTTCTGGAGGCATTTTGGTTCTTTGGAGATCGGATAGAGTCCGTGTGGATGCCTTTCATGATTGTGGCCAGCAGGTTGCTTTAGTTGTTTCCGAAGGGTCCTCAGCACCTTGGCTGCTTTCGGGAATTTATGCCAGTACTGAGTTTAGGGTGCGCCGAGTGCTTTGGGATGAGATCCAACTGCTTCTTGGCCAGGGTTTTCCCTCCCTCATTGCTGGCGATTTTAACTGTATTGGGGGCCTCTGAGAAGCGAGGAGGTAGACAATTTGTTGCTTCCTCGGGCATTGTTGAGTTCAGGAACTTTATTGCCTCGGCAGATCTTTTGGATTTGGGATTTACTGGACCCCGGTTCACCTGGTGTAATAATCGTCAGGGATCTGCTAGAGTTGGGAGAGACTGGATAGGGCTTTGGCTTCTGCCAACTGGCTTCAACTCTTTCCTTCTGCTACTGTTACTCATTTGCCAAGGATCGGGTCTGACCATTGTCCTATCCTCATTTCTACTGAATTGCCTCTTCAGCGGTCTAGACAGTTTAAGTTCGAAAAGTTCTGGACCTTTTATTCTTCTGCGAGATATATCATTTCTCAGGTCTAGCGGTTGCCGGTTAGAGGGAGTGCCTCTTACAGACTTTCTAGACGGCTCCTTCTTGTCAGTCGTAGGCTTTCTAGCTGGAACAGGAGGGAGGTCGGAAATATTTTGAGGCAGGTTGAACATGCTGAGTCTATTATCTCTTCTTTGCAAGACAAGGAGGATCAGCAGGGCTTTCTCCTCGATGCGGATCTGTCGACTCTCAGATCCACTTTAGCTGTCCACCATTCTCTTATGTTGCAGCAGGAAACTTATTGGAGGCAAAGGTCCCGTATTCAGTGGATTAAGGAGGGAGACCGTAATACGAGATTCTTTCATCAGACTACTTTGCGGCGCCGATTGGCGAATCGTATCAGATGCATTGATGATGAGGAGGGCCATTCTGTCGAGGATCCGCAGGCGATCAGGGATCAGTTTGTTAACTTCTTCGGACCAGATGGACTGAGATGTCGGGGGTTGGGTTCCCAGTTTCGCCGGTTCTGCCTTCTTATAAGGTCTCTGATATGGAGAATGACAGTCTTATCAGACCTCTTACTATGGAGGAGATTTGCCTCGCTTTATGGGAGCTGGGTCCTGACAAGGCCCGGGACCTGATGGGTTTCCGCCCTTGTTCTTCCGCCATTATTGGGACATTGTTGGTCCGGATGTGGTCTCTGCTATCCAGTCTATTTTTTTGGTCACTCATATGCCTTCTGACTGGAAGCGGACTCTTGTTACCTTGATTCCCAAACGTCCTGAGGCTTCCTCCCCTATGCATTACCGGCCCATTAGTCTGTGTACCACTTTATACAAAATCTGTGCTCGAATTTTAGTAACTCGAATGGCTTTGGTTATGCCTCGTCTTATTCTCAGGAGCAGGGTGCTTTTCTTAGAGGTCACAGTCTCACGGATAACGCCCTGTTGGCCCAGGAGTTTATGCATGACCTTCACCGAGTGTCGGGACGTAACTGCCTCATGGCTATTAAGCTTGATATGGAGAGGGCTTATGATAGACTGAGGTGGGACTTTTTTTGCAGTACTCTTCATGAGTTTGGCTTCCATGAGGTTTTTGTCGACTGGGTGATGGAGTGTGTCCAAAGGCCGTCTTTCTCTCTTATGATTAATGGCGGTCGTACGGAGTTCTTCCACTCGGCGATGGGTTTAAGACAGGGATGTCCTCTTTCTCCATTCTTGTTTATTCTCTCTGCCGATGCTCTATCCCGGGAGCTTTCTTTGGTGATGCGGACTTCAGACATTGACCCTTATGCTGCTGGCCCCCTTGGCCCTTCGCTGTCCCATTTACTTTTTGCTGATGATTGTCTCCTGCTGGGGAGGGCTACTACCAGCAATGCCTCCACCTTTGCTTCCATTCTTCACTCCTATTGTCGTGCCTCGGGCAGTGTGTCAATCTCAGCAAATCGCTTATTTGTTTTAGTCCGAGGACGTCCCTTTCTGTGAAGAGGGCTATATCTCAGATTATGGGCATTCCTACTCAGTCCGATCGGATGTCCTATTTGGGGATTCCTATTTCTGGGAGACGGCCTCGGTGTTCGGACTTTAGTTATCTGGTGAGGCGGATCCGTGATCGTCTGGATGGCTGGCAGGTGTCTGGTCTTTCTATGATGGCGCGGATTACCCTGATCCGGTCTGTGCTCTCGTCGATGCCTGCCTATCTATTATCTAACACTGCTATTCCGTTGGCTTGTCTGCGGAAGATTGAGAGATATTTTCGTGACTTTCTTTGGGCTTCGAGGCAGGATGGCCACGGTATTCATCTTCTGGCTTGGGACTCTGTCTGCTTGCCTTTGGCTGAGGGTGGTCTTGGTATCCAGTCGCTACTTCTCAGGAGAGAGGCTCTGACAGCTAGGCATGCCTCCCGGTTCGTTCTTGATCTGAATTGCCTGTGGAGTTCCTTTATGCGTGCCAAGTACGGCAGCTGGAACTCTTCCTCTATTTCTCAGGCTAACCGGGGCATTCTTTTTATTGGAGAGAGGTTTGTCGTTATGCTTCGACTATCCTGGATTGTACCTCTTGGATCATCGGGGACGGTTCTTCGGTGGATGCCATTCAGGATGCATGGATTGCTGACCTTCTCTGTCGCGTTGGCCCACTTTTATCTGCCCTGATACTCCTCATGGTATGCGTGTCAGTGACTTTATATCCATCGACTGCCCTTCCTGGTCGTATTCTCGGGTGGCTAGTTTCTGCGGGACTGAGCTCTGTCGGCGTATTCTTTCCATACCTCTTTCTCCATCTGCTAGTATTGATACCAGGGTCTGGAGGAGATCATGCTTGTCTCGTGCTCCCATGAGGGACCTCCTCTCTATGTTCAGAACTTATCCTCAGGATTCGAGGGAATGGGATTGGATTTGGCAACCGCCTGTTCACCCTAGAGTGCGACTTTTCATCTGGAAACTTGCTCAGGGTATTTTTCCTACCTGCTTCCTTCTCTCGCATCGTGGTTTGAGTATTCAGCCCACTTGCCCGGTGTGTGGTACCGAGGAGGAAACAATTGATCATGCTATATTCTATTGTGCCAGGGCTCGTCAGATTTGGCAACTCTCAGGTACTTATCCCTGGGTGGACAGTTCTGCCTCCACCGTATTTCTTTCCTGAGATTGCTGAAGCAGGGATTAGGAGGGGTTACTCACCAGCGGGGCTCACTCTGGGCTTATATTGCTTATCAGATATGGCTTTCCCGGAATCAGATTGTATTCTCAGATACGGTTCATTCTCCTCGTAGGATCCTCAGGACGGCTTCCTCCCTCTTTGCTGAGTACTCATCCCATCAGGAGTCCTTTGATTTTGCGAACCTTGGACACTGGGTCTCCCCTGCTGCTGCGGCAGCGAACCGGCATACGGTTTTCATTTCTTGGGAGCCCCTCCTCCAGGGTTTGTTAAAATTAACTTCGATGGGAGTGTCCGGGTAGAAGTGCTGGCTCTGCTTATGTTATTCGTGATGCAGATGGCAGGATGCTGGCGGCTGGAGGATTTAGCCTTCTTGATCCCTCGGTTCCAATGACTGAGCTCTATGCGGCTTGGGCAGGTTTATCCTTCGCCATTCGGACTCTTGGCGCCCGCAAGCTCATCATTGAAGGGGACTCCATTATCGTTATTCGATGGATTCGTCAGCAGTATAGTTCCCGTTTGCCTTCTATGCCTATCTTATGTGATATCCGAGCTATGATCTTGGAAGCTTCCAACATTCAGATCCGCCATGTCTATCGTGAGGCCAATGTTGTTGCGGACTGGATTGCGGCCAGGATGGCCTCTCACTCTGGGCATTGGATATGAGACCGGGCGACTACTGCCCTCTGATTATGTCCCAGTTATTAGTTTCAGATGTAACGGGTACGTCCCGACCTAGGGTGGTGTGAATCACCGTCTGTACCAAAAAAAAAAAAAAAGAATAGCTTCAAAGATTACATTGGCTAACATATTTTCTTCTCTTAGTCCTCAATCTCTCTATTATTTCAAACTGTTTTTGATGTGGCTGGTGGAGCTGCATCCAACCAACAATAGAGATCATTTTGATGGAGCTGATAAAGTCATGCTTGGCCAATGATGGTAATCCATCTTCCGAAACATCTTCAGTCAGTACTTCAGATAGAATTTCAACTCAATCTTTCGAGCTGCGCAGCTAGCCTTTCAAATAGGATCCGATTCGATTACTCAGACTACACCTTTCAGTAGCCTTCTGAATAGAATCTGACTTGGCTATCCGGACTACGCCTCCAGCGGCTTTACGGATAGGACCCAACTCAGTCATCCGGACTGCACCTTTCAGAAGCCTCTCGGATAGGATTCGACTCGGCTATCCGGGCTGCACCTTCGGCGGCCTTTCGGATAGGATCTGATTAGGCCATCCAGGCTACGCCTCCCAACGGTCCTTTGATAGAATTCGACTCGATCACTCGGGCTGTGCCCCCTAGTCGACCTCCCGGATAAGACCCTACTCAACCATCCGGCTGCACCTTCCAGCGGCCTCTCAAAAGGATCCAACTTGGCCACTCGGACTGCGCCCTTAAGGACCCGATTTGACCATTCGGACTACGCCCTCCAGCGGCCTTTCGGATAGGACCCGATCTGGCTATCCGAATAGCGCCTTCCAATGACCTCCCTGACAAAACCCCTTATAGGGACAACTCATACGAGCCCACCTACCACATGGCTAGCTACATCTGACGGACCTAGCTCACCTACCATGCGGCCACCCATATCTGACGAAATTTGCCCATCAATCTTGTAGTGGCCTTCCATGTCTGACAAGACCTGACTTACCAACTATATGGCCACTTATGCATGATAGGACCTGGCCTACCATCTTTGACGTGCCATAAGGAAAACACACTCTGTTATCGCTATCCTCACCGCACATTATACCTCGAGTCTCGTAAATATCTATAAAATAGATAAGAGGGGCCTTCGATCATATAAAATATCTCTAAGTTTTTTGAGTTTTCTCTCAAGTTCATGACTGTTGCCCAGAACACTATAACTTGAGCGTCAGAGCCTTGGAGGGTTTTCGTTGAAATCATCAGCTCTAGAGACTATATATATAGGATTCCAATCAGAACAAAGCCCACTAAAAAATCTAGACTCGTCGAAGAAGACCGACACTCATGAATGATTTAAAAAGGTAATCTAATGTCAACAGTTTTAAACCCTAATGTCAACTTGACTTAAACGCAAAGGCTACCATTTAAACTTCTAACAACTTATCATATATAATAAATCATACGTCATGTGTTTATATCAAGATGAGACGTGGCCTAACTTCTTCTAAATTTATCCTTGTCTTTGTTTGGCAAATAAAGATTAAAAGCCCTATCACTGCATTAATAAAAAATATAGTTACTCAACCCACATTTGAAAAAACTCAAATGATTTGAGACCCCATTAATTCTATTGTTACGGAGTTAGCATGATTCACAAAGGGTAGAAGTTTTGTAAGACATCATATTAGTCTTTATTAACGTAGATATTTGTAAAAATTTAATTCATCTTTTATTTTACTCATTTATTAAATTATTTTTGGCTTACTTGATGTTTAACCTTTTAGTAAACTGGTCTTTAATATTTATCCTTTATAACTAACCACTTAACATCCAATCCATAATATTCATACTTTTAATTTTTGATAATTTTCCCTGTATATAATTAACCGCATACTTATGTTTATTATATACAATAAGAATATAATTATGTATAGTGATAAAATAAATGTGTATAGGCACATAATTATTATCTCATTGTGCATAAAAAAATTTAAAATTAAAAAAATATACGGTGAACCAATGTTGCACGAATACTTTATAGAGGCTAAATATTAAAGTTTAATTCAAAATTTAATTTACCTAATTTTTTTGCCATATATATATATATATATATATATATTCAAACGAACAATCAATTTTTAACCTATACAGCACTTTCACAACCTCACAAATAAAGCTCCCACCATAATTACATGATCATGCATATCCATCGATCCATGTATTTATGTACGTAATTGAACTTATCTATAGTCATATGTATAGCCAAATTTAGAATTGATTGTCTTTATTTTTAAATTTATATAAATTAAAAATTTTAAAATAAAAAATGATTTTAAAATTCAAAGCGGAAAGGATGTTTGCAATGCATTTAAACATCTGATTACATTTGAACGCAACTAGACTCATCACTTTATTGCGTTAATTGGCACCAGTGACTTGTTATGCTAAATTTTAAATTTAAAAATAAAAAAATTTTTTTATTTTTTTAAATAAATTTTATATTTTAATTTATCTGAATTGATTTATGCTCTGATCATTCATCTGTATAAAAATATATACATATATAATAAAAAAAATACAGACTTCTCAAGAGAAACTTCCTCAATGCCACATCTCCACGAGAAGGGACTGCCAGAAAACCTAAGAACAAAATATCTTCACCATTCAATTTCTCCCCCAAAATATCTCCATCCCTTCGATACATTGGAAGCACTCAAATCTCCCTCTCCCTCTCCTTCCCCCCACACACACTTCAACAGGCTTCCCCACTACAAATACAATCGGAAGACACGCGCACTCTCTCTCTCTCTCTCTCTCGGCTACGTATGAAGGCGCTTGGTGGTAGATAGAGAAGGGCATGGGGAAGTACATGAGGAAGGCGAAGCTCTCGGGGGAGGTGGCGGTGATGGAGGTCTCCTCCCAGGCCTCCCTCGGCGTCCGAACCCGCGCCCGCACCCTCGCCCTCGAGCACCACCAGAAGCCCTCCCCGCCGGACCCCTCCACCTCCTACCTCGAACTCCGCAGCCGCCGCCTCGAGAAGCCCCAGTTCCCCCCCCCAGGGAGGACTCCGCTGCCCGTCCACGGGGGCCAGGCAGGCGAATTCCGGCTCCGCAGGGTCCGTGTCGCTGAGGAGCTCAAAGAAGGGCCCGGTGCCGCTGGAGGTACCGGAGGCCTCGCCGGAAGCCGAGGCGTCGTTCGGGGAGAACGTTCTTGAGGTAGAAGCAAGGGACAGGTCGGTTTGGTCTTGTTCTCATCTTTGCTTTCTAAATTAGGTTTCTTTAGGGTCTCTGGCCATTCTAGGGTTTCTTTCTCTCGGCCGGTTGTTGGGATGAGTTCTTCTGCAAAGTCGATATATATTATTGAGTGATTTTCTGGTCTCAATATATACACACAAACACACACATTTGGTTTATTTTGTTGTTAATCATCATGGAAAAGAGTAGGTATCATAGAAATGGCTGCCTTATTTTTCCCACAATTTTATTCCTCTGTTTGTAGAATTTTTAGTGTTCAGGGTAGTTGCATGCTAAAAGTCTTCGGTTTTTGTAAGCTGGTGATGCATGAACTTTACACTACCAGCCGTCACGGAGCTCCTAAAAAAAATTTCATCTATATCTCATCTCTTTCTTGCTTTCGAGGTCTAAAATACTTGTTTTGGGTTAGGGTTTCGATCTTTTAAACTTTTCTTGAATTCATGCATCGTGTTCTCTTCTTTATGTTGCTATGCTTTGCTATTTTTTTTTTTTTTTTTTGATAAAAAACAATTTTTTTATTGACTCTGTACCGTATGATTTGGTTAAGGCCGCTGGACATGATGCAAACTAAAAGTTCTCTGTTATAATTGGAAAAATTTTACTCCACAAAAAAAGGTTTAATTTTTTCTCTCCCATATCTTGTTTTGATTCTCAGACCTGTTCCTTAAAGTTAAGCACCGCAAAATCTCCTCTATAATGCGGTCGTGTTTATCTGTAGAAATCTTTGATGTTTGTTTTATTTACTTCGTTCGCTGTCACTTGGAGTGTTCTTCCGTCTAGCTGCTGGAACATCAGTATAGCTTACATGCTCTTTTATTATCACTGGATTTATTGTAAAGGGGATTCTCCTCTACCCTCTCGCTTGAATGCCGGAGGGACCTCTCCTTTTGATGACCATTTATGCCTGCCAGTGGTTTTTCAATTTCTGACATGACTTGAACTCGATGAGATTTTACTTTATTCTTCCTGCTCATGAGAGTGTCTGTATAACTTGGTTTACCAAACTAAAATCACATATTTTGCTTCTCTTCATGGAGAAACTTGAGTGGCTTTCGGATATTTGAGATGTTGTTCTGGTTCTATGACTTCCCCTCCCTCCTAATGCTTGAAGACAGTGGAAGACTTGCTAGTTTTGGTTTTGGGTCATTCTATATGTTGGCAAATAACCGTATAAAACAAAAAGGATTTAGTGGGCCTTGTTAACTCACTCAACTTGGAGGTCTATTTTGTTACCATGTGCGACCTTAGACAAAAGTTGGCTGTTTAATCTTCGCAGTTTGGGGAACAGTAAAGCTGAAAGCACCAATGCATGGGTACCAAGTATCTCCGCACAATACCTTTCTATAGCCTTGTCTGTTCAAGGCTTGTTTTGTTTAAAAATGAAGTGACCTTGGGACCATCCCTTGGCCGCATGTCACTGGGTTTGCTGCATGTGCCATGACTCGTGATAAGCGACAATAACGAGCAGGCTAAGGAAAATAATAAGAGCAAACTCAGCAATTGCTCAAGCTGCTTGTGGGTTGCTGACACACTCCGTCACCTATGGTGATTGGGATCATGGCTTGTAGCTTAAAATTTTATTTTCTCGTTCTGCTTGTTGGATTTTTCTGTTTTGAACTCATATCGTATCGATAAATATGCAGGTCCAAGCACGTGTGATTTTTAATTTCAATTTTTGTGTCTTCCTTCATCTGGCCATGATCGGAGGGCGGATGCTTGTGGTTGACAGCAAACCACTGTCAGGAGCATGAACCAGCGTCTGTTGGTTCATTTTGGTGGTTGTCTGATATGATTCAAATGTGCAGAGTCCTTACTTAGATTTTGTGCATTTGATTGAGTCTCTGACTTACCCATGTGACTTAGGAGTTGACAGTTGTTTTTGTTGCCTTGTGCAGTTGCAGGTGCATGAACCGGGGAAAGCTTTTACTAAAAGCTATTCTCCTTTCCTCTTCATTAAAACTATAAAACTGTTTTCTGGTCCATGGTGATTGTTAAACCAAATTACTTGGAGTGATTTAGCTCTCTTTGAATTGTTAGAAAGACAATCTCACAAGTTCAATTAGCCTGTGTGTTAAGTACTGTCAAGAATTCTGCTTATGGTCCTTTCTTGAGGCCTATACTGAATGCTTATGATAAGTCAAGGTTTTTTTTTTTTTTTCCCATTCTTTCTTCTCTTTATATTTCAGGACTATATTCAGAGAGTTGTGAAGTAAAATTAGATTTCTCATGAGAACAGCCACAGAGCAGTGATGTATAAGGGTTTTTTGTGCTATTACTTGGTTTCAGGAGTGTCAGAGAGACCACGCCTTGCAGTTTGATAAGGGATTCAGAGACCATAGGGACTCCTGGTTCTACAACCAGACCTAACACCTCCACTGCCACTAACCGGGGAATGCAAAATTCAATGCGCAGGAACATCCCGACCGCCCATGAGATGGAAGAATTTTTTGCTGGGGCCGAGCAACTCCAACAGCGGATATTTACAGAGAAGTATACATTCTTTGATTTTCTACTCTCTTGATATGATTCTTCACCAAGCTCATGACCATCCTGTGCCATGAGTGCAGAATTGGAGTCAAAAGGCAGGCTGATGAATGAGCTTTTAGGCTAAAGCTCACTTGTATAAGCATCAGCATGCCTTAAATATTTAAGTGTTGGGCATAATTTTGAGCTGACATGGCAATTTTGGTAGAAAAATGAAGTTACAAGTTTTCTTACTTTAATCAGTGAGTTACTGTATTTGTTGTTTTTTTTTTTTTTTCAAACCTTTTTGTAGGTACAACTTTGATCCTGTGAATGATCGCCCACTCCCGGGCCGGTATGAATGGGTGAAACTGGACTCCTAGATGGCGGATCTTCGTCTTGATGCTGCTTCATTTCTTGTACTTCTCCATTGATCTCTGCCCAGGGTTTTCAAAGGAGGGCGGCGATGCAGCAGGGGTCGTAGATTTCGCTACTTTCTTTCTTTCTTTATATGTTGTAAAAAATCCAGAAGCCCCAAAGATAAGTTCTGAGTCTAATGGTCTGTAACCCATACAGAGCTGATGAGTTACATCTAGGTTCAAACTCACTGCAATCTGACAGATCATGTAGAAGGGGAGGAGTAGGGGTTGATCTCTCTTTTTCTTTTTTAATTTTCCTTGATAGAACCGGTTATGTATTAAGCTCTTTTGTTGGGTAGGGTAGGGGGGGGTACACAATGCTGCATCTGATCCTGTATTTTTGTCTATAGTTCTGCTGATGGACCTGAAAAATCTCATTGGGAAATAAAAATAACCCATTTGCCCTTGTCTTCCACCTTGAAACATCTCTTCTTCTTTTGATTCAGCTTTTCCCTTTAAAAAATTGGATGTGGGTATGGTTCTCCATATTAACGCTCGCAGCTTGGTGAATGCGTTGCTTCTACTACTAGGCTTTTATTAAGGTGCCCTTCCCCCCTTATATTTTATTTTTATATCACTGCAGCTGCTTGTTTCAGCCCCAGCTAAGGCGTTTTTTTTTTTTTTTCTAATGTAGCAAGTGGAGCATCTTTCGCTCGATGAGGTGACTCCTCTCGTACATTTTACTGTTTGATGGCTCTGAATTTATTCTGTAGTGCTGGTACAAGTGGTAGCAGCCTTCTTTTTCACCACTGGTAAATCTGGGATTTCCAAAGCGAGTTTTGAAGTGCATTTGCTTTTTTGTTATTTGGGATTAAAGGCTGCAGGCTACCCTCTGAAACACTGTCCGTTCGAGACAATACCCCCAATGGGTACCACCCCATTTTCTTATTCGCTAAAGCGATCCAGGACTCCAGTCTATGAATATATATATATATATATGAGCACAGCTTTTATTACCATAAGGCAGAGCGCTCGGCGGATGGATCACCTCCTGGTGACCATGTGAAACACTGATGGTGAGCAAGAAATGGAAGAGGGGCCTGATTATTTTCTGAGGCCAATTTATCTGAGCCTCCTGTTTTAGTGCTTCTGGGTTTAGAGTTTGAAGGTCCTGTGCGAGCGTTGACAACAAGGGCCTGTTAGGCAAAATCCCGTCAGACCCGGACTTCCTTTGCTGCAGGGGTGCGCAGGGGGGGAGAGGGAGAACATGGGGAGCACGGCCCTCATTCTGGTGGGATTGAATTAAAACAAAACAAAAGAAGGGGACCCGTGCCCTCTTTCTGGCTATGCTACTGGATCACGTGAGGACTCGCCATAAGACTTTGCATTTCACTGCTTTGTTGGATACACTTCAAAAATAGCTTTATAATGATATATATATATATATATATATATATATATATATATACTACAAATATATTTGTTAAGTTTTTGAGCTACATGATTTTGATATGCTAACGGAGTTAATTAGAAGGTGGGCATGAGAACGTCTGCAAAAAGATTGTAATACCTTAAAGCTGATTTAAGTGTGCAAATATTAACGGACATAAGAACGTGGCATTATAAGAAAAAAAAATTGTAACACTAAAAATAGTTCTATAATAAATAAAAAAAATATTATATATTTATAACTTAAGTTTACTTACTATTTATTAATTTTTTCTCAAATTTTTAGTCATATAATTTTGATCCACTGGCAAACCTCAAGCTCGAAGTGAAATATACAAGACATTGCAAAACTCCTGCCGCTCTTTCTCATCCTCTTATCTCGCTAGTCCTGTTGTTGGGAAGGGGTCATTCGGTCATCCTTTTTTGTTAGCCCACAATAAAATAGCCTAATGACTGGCTGGTTTACCTAACTTGATTGGCCAAGCTCTCCTGTGCTGGGCAACTAGAACTGAACTGGCTATTATCAATATTTATCCTCCTCATTCCTTCCCGTCATTGCGTAAAAATTAATCCTTCTCTCTATTTTTTGAGAGAATAGCGAGAATTCCCCCCCTTATATTTATTAAAGTCAAAAGTATTTACAATGAGAAAAGAATAGATGAACAAAGTATATTACAAAAGTTTTTATGAGACTGATATTACCTCTCATGGCAAAGATTTTCCTACGAAGTGAAGCATGCAATAATTTTACAAGGGATCACAGTTGGGGTAGAGATTTTTTGTGAAAGATTTCTATATGAATGGTGAAAGGTGAATGAGAAAGCAATGTCACACTATCCTTCTATTGTTATATATTGAAAAAGTCTCAACATACCTAACCATTTCTTCCATATAGAAAAGAAATTACAACATAAAATTACTTTCTTGAATTGCTTCACGTAAGCCTGACTTTAGAAAAATACAGTCCAAGTTCCCTGCGTGCTAGTCCACAACTTTTAATTTGAACTAAATGATGTGAATTTTCCTCTCAATTTTACGCAGCTGGCCTGGCCTCCATCATATTGGACCATCTCGCCTTTATTCCATGATTATGGTACACCTTCACAAAAGATCAGGCCATCATTTCACAGAGACTATCAAGTACACTGGGTGAAAGCAGGACCTTTAAATGAAACGTAAGTAAAGATAAATTAATGATTTATCCTCCCCATCTCAAGCATGTAATTATCAAGAGGGAATTACTCGCATAATAATATATTATCATTGTGCTAAAATGAGTAGTTGAATCATGCCTCTTCATATTACACGCCTCTCGTTGGAAATGATGGCAAATTGAGTGTTTTCTGAAAAAAAATATTTTTTTATAAAAAATAAAAAATAAAAAATAAAAAATAAAATTTCATGTTCAAATATATTATTTTTAAATAAAAAATTAGAAAATTTGTTTTTTTAATTTTTCAAAGTTATATTAGGCCTTAGAAAACATTCTGAACATGTTTTCAATGTTTTTTTTTCATATAGAAATGAGGTTTGTTTTTTACATTTCCTAAGTAGAAAGCATCGTTTTTGTTTGTCTCGTCCTTGGTTTATTTCCCCTCATGACAGCAGGACAATGCGATTGGGTTAAACTCTTTTTCTCCCATCTCTCTCTTTCTAATCCCATGGGAGCTACAGCAGCACATCTTTCTAATCCCGGCATTTGATGTACGGCATGTGCATGCTAAAGGCAGAAGCATTTTTTTTTTTTTTTGTGTTAGATATGCATGCATGCGATGTACGCCAATTATTAGGAATGGTGCAGCTCTACTGTATTACATCCGATGCAGCAATACTTTTCTCATGGCGATAGACGTGATGAGGGTTGATGGGCCGGGACAATGGAATCGTTGTCTCTAAAGATGATGGGTTCTTATGAAAAGGGATGGTGGGAGTTGTTTTCTATCAAATGAACATATTTTTCAATGTTTTCAAGAGAATATGAAATCTAAAAGTAGAGATAAAAAATGAAAGATAAAAAATAATTTTTTTTTTTTGTTAATTATCATCACAAAATGATCCTCCGCCTAAAAGGCCATTCAAATAAAAGGTTAGTGTAGATAAGATCAAAGTCATAAATCATAAATTAGATTGAAGATGAGATCAATGCCATAAAGCATAATTTAGATTGAAATGGTAATAAATTTGCCATAACTCAATACATAATTTAAAAAGACTATTCAGAAAATAGTATTTAAATTTTTTAATTTTATATAAATAATTATGATCTTTTTATAATCCACGTGAGACTAAATATTTGTTGGCATATTCTTACAAAATTTCTCTTGAAGAGATATTGAAACTTTTGTTACTTATGACGATATGCATTTAATCAAGGTACCTTGACCTGTTCCTCTAAGCAGAAATGTGATTCCTAAATACTGTTTTAGAATTTTATAGGTTAAAGTCGGTTTCTAAGCTGGGATGAAGTTTAAGATAGCTAGCCAAGACTTAAATGATTTGATATGGTTTCTTTTAACTGTAGAGCTTGAGCAAGTTATTTGTTATATATTTGGAGTACACAACTAAAAGTGGGTTCCAGTTAGTCCATGGCCCATTGAGTTGACCCAATTTCGAAGTGGGCTATGGGGCTAGAGCCATGCTAATTCGGATCAGATTTAAGCTTAAATTTAGAATCAAAAAAAAAAAAAAAAAAAAAATCAGACTAGACAAGTCGTTATTTAGCTTAGCCTCTAGCCTGAAGCCTATGCAAAGTGTCTTTGAAAGTCGTGCGTTCGAGCTCTCTGGTTCCGTTGAAGGTCCTTGTTTAAGATTCGGGTTCAAGCGCTTTCTTCTCTAATTTTCTGTTGATCTGCTCCATCTTTGCTTCTTCTTCTCTCCGGGCTTTCTTTCTGGTTCCCCCTCTTCTCCCATGACTCCTGATGTGGCTGTTGATGGCCGAAATCCTAGAAAGAGGGTTGCGGAGATGGGGTTCCACTGGGTTTCTTCATCTCCTTCACCGCGGTTGTGGCGAGACTGGAGGAGTCATTCCCCGAGGTGGTCAGCATCCCAGTGGCGGAGCTTGAAGCTGAGGTCGCGGGTTGGTAGAGCTTGGCCATTCTTGCTCGTACTTACCACAAATGGATACCGGCAGATGCTTTGATCAGAGAATTTAGGAGGGCCGGTGTTCCTAGTGAAATTGTCCCTCTCAGTTTGGCATTCAGATGCCATATTCTCCGATTTGAATCATCGGAAGCCAGAAACATGGTTCTGCAGCATCCTTGGGTGGTCAATGGCCAGGTGGTCGGAACCGAGGCTTGGAGATCGGAGTTTATTCCTGCTGCCGAATCAATCCCGACTGCTCTTGTGTGGGTGCGATTGCCGAATTTACCTCTGGAATTCTGGAAGGAGGGATTCATTAGAGCAATTCTGGAGCCAACGGGAGCTTTTGTCAGTGTTGACGCTACGACTCTGGGGAAAAAAGAGGGGGTTTCGCGCGGGCATGTCTCAGGGTCGACCTTCGTCGCCCTCTCCGGCCTGGAGTTCGGTTGCAGGGGATTAATCAACCCTTTTGGCAGCAATTCATTTACGAAAACCTGGAAGGTGTTTGCATGAGATGTGGATCACTGCATCTGGGAGCCCCCTGTTTACATCCGGTATGTTCCGTTGAAGCTGCTTCTGATTCCGTCCCTGCTTATGGGCCATGGCTGGTGGCTGTCCGAGAGAGAAAGGCTACTCCAGGCCCTCAGAAAGTCGATAATGGAAAAGCTCAGCTTAATTCCTCTTCGGCTCCGTTCGCTAGTCCCCCTGTTTCACTGAAGGAGAAGGCGGATCTTCGTTCGAGCCATGCTATCCGGCCTGACGCTTGGATTACTCCGGGGAAGGCTGCTCGCCGGAGACCACCATCGGCCACGAAGGTTGTTCCTGGCCCTGCTGCTGTGTTGACTCAGCCTGGGATGGATTTAGAGATGACTTGTAATGGGAAGGAGGGCGTGCCGGTTTTGAATGGGTGTGCCGGTTCTGAACTTATAGGATCCTCTCTGTTGGAGTCTGGGAAGGGAGGATCTTTGGGGGATGCTCAGCCCCTTTCAATAGTGTCCTCAAATCCCTTCGCTGCTCTTGCATCGGATGTGGGTGTAGATGCTCAATTGGGTAGTAGGGATGCTTCTACTGCTCCTTTAAAGCGAGCCAGATCAGAGGTATCTTTGCCGCCAAGGTCTATATCCAAAATTGAAAAGCGAAAGGGAAAAGGGAAGATCCTTTTCCCCAAAAGTGTGGGGGTGTTCAGTTGTTCTCCAATCCAGGAGTATCAGTTCCCATGTTCTCAAGCAGGTCCTCAGGTAGTGGAGAAGACCCAATCAAAGGGGGAGATGGTTATTCCTCAAAGGATGATGCTAGTACTTTTAAGGGACTGGGCCCAGGGTCCTTATCCTCGAAGGTGTTCTCCCAGCCGGATGAGTCTGGCAATGCTTTGGCAGGCCAACAAGCTGCTTCATCACTGATGACTGTTGAAGGCACATTGATGGATGGTGGCTCAACAGATGGTATTATGATGGAAGACCAGGGAGGGGTCCCAGTTTCCTCCATCTTGTAAATGAAGATTCTGCTATGGAATGTTCGAGGAGCTCGAAAGCCTTCATTTCGATTCTCCTTTAGCAGATTATTGCAGTTATATAAATTTGATGTTTGCATCCTCTTAGAAACCAGGCTGTCCGGTGCTAGTCTTGCCCGATTTCGGAGGCAGATCGCTCATTCCTGGTCCTCCTATGCTGTGGAGGCTGTTGGTTTGTCGGGAGGTATGCTGGCTATTTGGCGTGACTCCACTGTAACGATTGATGCTTTCCATCAATGTAACCAGTTGATTGGCCTTAAGGTTTCTGAGGGGACCTCTGATCCTTGGCTTTTATTGGCAGTTTATGCCAGCACAGACTATCGGGTTAGAAGGGTTCTTTGGTCAGAACTGCTCTCCCTCCTTGCTCACGGCCTTCCTTCTATTGTTGCGGGGGACTTCAATTGTATCATTGAGGCTAACGAGAAACGTGGAGGTAGACGTGTTACAGGCTCAGCTGATATCTCAGAATTTAGATCCTTCATTGCTTCTTCTGGGCTGCTGGATCTGGGGTTTTCGGGTCCCCAATTCACTTGGTGTAACAACCGTCAGGGATCGGCTCGTGTCTGGGAAAGACTCGACAGAGCTATGGCTACACCTCAATGGCTTCAGAGGTTCTCTACGGTATCCGTGTCTCACCTCCCTCGGATAGCATCTGATCACTGCCCTATTATGATCTCCATAGAGGTTGACCTGCATCTACGAAAACAGTTTCGATTTGAGAAGTATTGGTTAGACTATCCTGCTGCTCGGTCTATCATTTCTCAGATCTGGCACACTCCAGTCAGGGGTAATGCTGTTTATCGGCTTTCTCGCCGTCTTAAGATGGCTAGGCATAGGCTGTCCAGATGGAATAGGATGGAGGTGGGGGATCTGGTCAGACAAGTTGCAAATGTTAAAGATAATATTAGTATCTTGCAGTCTAAGGAGGATCAGGATGGCTTCCTGATTGACTCGGATCTTTCTTTGCTTAGGGAGTTGCTTGCTCGTCATCACTCCCTCCTTCGTCAGTAGGAGATGTATTGGTGGCAGCGGTCTAGGGTCCAATGGATTTGTGATGGGGACCGCAATACCAGATTCTTTCATCAGGCTACCCTGAAACGGCGTGCAGCTAACAAGATTCGGAGGTTAGTTGATGATGATGAGAACATTCAAGAGGATTTCCACTCTATCCGGGATCTGCTTCTTCATTTTTTTCAGTCTAGGTGGACTAAGACTTCAGGTGTTGGGGGCCCGGTCATTCAGGTTCCGGAGTCCAGGAAGGTTTCTTCTGTGGATAATGATATGCTTCTCAGATCGATTACTGCTAATGAGGTTAGGGCGGCCCTTTGGGAGTTTGGTCCGGATAAGGCTCCTGGGCCTGACAGGTTTCCACCTTTCTTTTATCGTCATTATTGGGATATTATTGGGCACGAGGTGGTTCAGGCCATTCTGATGTTTTCTATGCTAGACATATCCCACTGGAATGGAATCAGACCTTTATCACCTTGGTGCCTAAGCGTGTGGATGCTTCTATCCCACAGCACTTTCGGCCTATCAGTCTTTGCACTACATTGTACAAGGTCTGTGCTCGTCTTTTAGCTAGCCGCCTTGGTTTGGTGATTCCTCGCCTTATCTCTGTGGAATAGGGGGCTTTTATCAGAGGGCGGTCCATTTCTGATAATGTTCTTATAGCTCAGGAATTTATGCATGATCTCCAGCGAGCTTCGGTTAGTCGAAGTCTTATGGCCGTTAAGCTAGATATGGAGCGTGCTTATGATCGTCTAAGTTGGGCCTTTTTGCATCGCTCCCTTTTGGAGTTCGGGTTTGATGGTCTGTTCATTGATTAGATTATGGCTTGTATTCAAAGGCCATCCTTTTCTCTGATCGTCAATGGTAGCCCGTCGGAGTTCTTTCGCTCCTCAGTGGGTCTTCGATAGGGTTGCCCCTTATCTTCATTACTATTTATTCTGGCAGCGGATGATCTCTCTCGTGCTTTATGTCAGACTCAGATTGATCGTCGGATTGTCCCATTTATGGCTGGATCAGAGGGCCCCTCTGTTTCTCATATCCTTTTTGCGGATGATTTATTCTTCTAGGCCAGGCCTCTATTGATGATGCGGCTTCATTTCATTCTATTATCCAGAGTTATTGTCAGGCTTCGGGTCAGAAGGTTAACTTTCTCAAATCCTCTATATGCTTTAGTCCGAAGACTCCCAGGACCATCAGGGAAGCCATTATTCATTTGTCGGGCATCACTACTCAGGCTGAAAGGCTTATGTATTTAGGGATCCCCATAACAGGGAGACGGCCCCTCTGTTCTAATTTTTCGGCGATTGAGAGGCAGGTTCGCCAGCGCATTGAGGGTTGGAAGGTCACTAACCTATCAATGATGGCCAGGGTCATTATTATTCACTCGGTCCTGTCCTCTCTCCCTTTGTACCTTATATCGAACACTGCTATTCCGATTACTTGCCTTAGGAGGATTGAGAGATGCTTTCGCGATTTTTTATGGGCTTCTATGCAAGATGGTCACGGTATGCACCTTTTATCATGGGAAATGGTCTGTATGCCTATCCTCGAGGGTGGTCTTGGTATTCAGTCTCTGATTACTAGACGTGAGGCCCTTCTTGCTAGACATGCTTCAAAATTCCTTCTAGAGCCGCATTGCCTCTGGAGTTCGCTGATGAGATCGAGGTATGGTGACTGGATGCCCGCCTCGAATATTTTCCGCCTCGGGGTTGCTCCTCCTTTTGGCGGGCGGTTTGTCAGTATGGTCAGTCTATCTCGGAGCATATCTCGTGGATGATTGGAGAAGGATCATCGATTGATGTTATTCAGGATTCATGGATAGCTGAGCTTCCTCTTTCTCGGTGGCCCTCCTTCATCAGCACTGATGTCCCATACAACTTAAAGGTCAAGGATTTGATCTCCTCGGATCCCCCTGCTTGGCATATCCCCTCGGTGACCAGATTCTTTGGATTGGATCTCTCTCGCATGATTCTCTTGATGCCCCTTATTTCTGACCACTCTTCTGATTCCAGGATCTGGAAAAGATCCTGTCTCTCCAAGGCTTCCTCTAGGGATCTGGTTAAGTTGTTCAGGCCCCAGTCCCAGCGCTCGGTTGATGCGGCGTGGATTTGGAAGCTTCCTATTATTCCTAGGGTCCAGCTATTTATCTGGAAGCTCAAGTGAGACTGTTTGCCTACCTGCGGTCTTCTTTCATGGAGGGGCCTACCTATTCAGGTGATATGTCCTTTATGTAATCTGGAGGAGGAATCTTCTGATCATGCTATCTTTGTCTGCCCCAGAGCGAGACAGGTCTGGCATATGATAGGTTACTCCATTAGACAGGATGATTCAGGCTCTTCGCGTTCCTCCTTTCTTGTTGATCTCCGGCAGTGTTCCAATCAGAAGAAAGGTCTTTGGGCTGCTACAGCGTACCAGATTTGGCTGTCTAGAAATCAGTTCATATTTTTTGACAAAAATCTTTCCCCTCACAATATTGTGAGGAAGATTAGACTATTGATGGTGGACTGTGCCCGTGTTGGCTTTGACGTCTCTGGCCTCTGGGTTCCCCTGCTGCTCCGGCAGCAAACCGGCACACAATTTTTATCTCTTGGGAACCCTCCCTCTAGGATTTGTCAAAATCAACTTCGACGGGAGTATCCGTGATAGAGCTGCTGGTTTTGCTTTCGTTATCCATGACACTCATGGTTATTTATTGGCAGCTGGTGGATTTGGCACTCTCGACTCCTCTATCCCTATGTCTGAGCTTCATGCGGCTTGGGCGGGAATATCATATGCTGCCCGTACTCTTCATGCGCAGAGGCTCTTCATCGAAGGTGATTCTATGTTAGTCATCTCCTGGCTGAAGAAGGAGAACTGCCCTCCTGGCCATTCTAGTCCGATCCTTAGGGATATTTGGACTATTCTGCGGGAAGTTGACAGTGTCCAGATCCGCCATATTTTCAGGAAAGCCAATACGGCGGCGTACTAGGTTGCTACATCAGTGGCCCAGCATACTGGTTCGTGGTCGTGGAGATTTGGTGATCCCTGTCCTTATCCTTTGCAGTTAATTTTATACTCAGATCTATCTGGGCTGACTTGCACTAGACGAGTGTGATCGCCCATTTGTACCAAAAAAAAAAAAGCCTATGCTTGAAGCATTGGCTCTTAATTAGACTTAAATCCAACTTAAATTAAATCCTAAAATCTTAAAAATGTAGTCGATCTTTTAAATTTTATACTAAACTTTTAGGTAATTGTGTTAGAATAGCTAGCAAATTTACTTGAGTGATCATGTGTAATTATTTTAAATATTATTTTTATAAATATTTAAAAACTAAAAATTAATCCTATCAACTAGTTTTTAGCTTCGATGAGTTGATGTGAATTTGCTCGATTGGATTTTAGATCAGGCTTGTACTCAGGTCGGGCTTTCGCTTGGTGATGACGCTCGATCACCTCTCCTGGACATCGGGAACGGAGGTTCTCCTTCTTTACCAGGTTACCTGCAAAGAAGTCCCAAGACCGGAGAGGGTTCTTCGGTGGGACCCTCCGATGCCCTAGTCAGTGACTGAGGTCACAGCAAAGAAGGAGCCCGAGAGAGCTCTTGAGAAGAGAGAGATCTCGGAAGAATTGGATTCTTCTTCTGAGAATTAGGGCATCAAGCGTGTAAACTTGCGTTACCTGGTTCTCGATGTAATTTACCCTTTTATAGGGGGTGACACTGGCACGATCACGTGGGTCTGCGTGAGTCAGGGCGTCTGCTGAGCCCTTGCACGAATCTGGGCTGGTTAGCGAGCGACATCCCATCAGCCGGTGGGGCTATCAAGCGGCGCGCGTCGGCGCTGTCGAGCGATGCTGTTGGGTGGCGCGCGTCTGGTGTTGTCGGGCGGTGCACATCAGGTGTTGTCGGGCAGTTTCTTGAACTGCTGGGGCCGATCTGGTGGGGACTGGAGAGTCCAGTTTTATCAGGGCCGAGTCGGGTCGACCCGAGATGGCTGGGGCCAATTCCGCTGGCAAGGCAGTGCCGGGGTGGGGCCAACTGGACGAAATTTGGAGACGTCGGGGCCGAGTCGGGCTGGCCTGGGATGGCCTTGGCTGACTCGGTGGAGCTGGAGACGTTGGGGCCGAGTCGGGCCGGTCGGGGATGGCCTTGGCCGACTCGGTGGGGCTGGAAAAGCCGGGGCCGAGTCGGGCCGGCCGGGGATGGCCTTGGCCGACTCGGCGGGGCTGGAGACACCGGGGCCGAGTCGGGCCGGCCTGGGATGGCCTTGGCCGACTCGGTGGAATAGGGGACACCGGGGCCAAGTCGGGCCGGCCTGGGATGGCCTTGGCCGACTCGGCAAAACTGGAGACGCGGGGGCCGAGTCGGGCCGGTCGGGGATGGCCTTGGTCGACTCGGCGGAGCTGGAGACGCCGGGGCCGAGTCGGGCCGGCCGGGGATGGTCTTGACCGACTCGGTGGAGCAGGGGACGCCGGGGCCGAGTCGGGCCGGCCAGGGATGGCCTTGGCCGACCCGGCGGAGCTGGAGACGCCGGGGCCGAGTCGGGCCGGCCGGGGATGGCCTTGGCCGACTCGGCGAAGCCGGAGATGCCGGGGGCCGAGTCGGGCTGGCCTGGGATGGCCTTGGTCGACTCGGCGGGATAGGGGACACTGGGCCGAGTCGGGCTGGCCCGGGATAGCCTTGGCCGACTCGGCGGGACTGGAGATGCCGGGGCTGCCTGGCTTGGAGAGGCCGGGGCCGGCTGGGAACGTGCCGGGGCCGCCTGGCTAGGAGAGGCCGGGGCCGGCTGGGAACGTGCCGATGCCGCCTGGCTTGGAGAGGCCGGGGCCAGCTGGGAACGTCGGGGCCGCCTGGCTTGGAGAGGCCGGGGCCGGCTGGGAACGTGATGGGGCCGCCTAGCTTGGAGAGGTCGGGGCCGGCTGGGAATGTGCCGGGGCCGCCTAGCTTGGAGACGCCGTGCCGGCTAGGAACGTGCCGGGGCCGCCTAGCTTGGAGACGCCGTGGCCGGCTAGGAACGTGCCGGGGCCGCCTGGGAGGTGCCGGGCCGCCTAGCTTGGAGACGTAGGGGGCCGGCTAGGAAGGTGCCGGGGCCGCCTGGGAGGTGCCGGGGCCGGCTGGGAACGTCCCAGGGCCATCGGTCTTGAGCTGTCGGCCTTGGAGGTGTCGGCCATTGGGGCCGTCGGGTGTCGGCCTTTGGGGCCGTCGGGCTTGAGCTGTCGGTCTTGGAGGTGTCGGCCATTGGGGCCATCGGGTGTCGTCCTTTGGGGCCGTCGGGTGTTGGCCTTTGGGGCCGTCGGTCTTGAGCTGTCGGTCTTGGAGGTGTCGGCCATTTGGGCCGTCGGGTGTCGGCCTTTGGGGCCGTCGGTCTTGGAGGTGTCGGCCATTGGGGCCATCGGGTGTCGGCCTTTGGGGCCGTCGGGTGTCGGCCTTTGAGGCCGTCCGAAAATTTTTTATTTTTCATGGGGTCAACTGGCCCCATCAAATTCCCCCCACACTCCTTAAGCTTGCGTGCCCCGCATCGGCTAAGCGAAAGGAGTGTAGAACCTTTACCTTGGCGCCTTGCGCTTCCTTGGATGGACGTCTGCGTGCCTTCTTTGGCTAGCTGAGGGCGGCTAGTAATCCTCTCTCAATGCGAGGTCTGGGAATGAACCCTGAAGGGTGACCTGAGAGTTGGGAATCGTCAGGTTCCTTTTGAACCGCCTCGGGGGTGTGGAACCGCTGCGAGGGGCGACTCAGCCGGGTACAAAGCCTTTAGGGTCTTAACCTACTCGGGGCACCGCCGCGCCAGGGCCGAGTGGTGTCCCGTGGGCCGCGATGCCAGTGAGCTCCTTTTGAACCGGCTTAGGGGTTTGTGTGCCGCTCAAGTGGCGACTCAATCGGGTATGGAGCCTTTAGGGTCTTAACCGACTCGGGGGCACCGCCGTGCCGGGGCCGAGTGGTGTCCCGTGGGCCACGATGCCAGTGAGCTCCTTTTGAACCAGCTTGGGAGTTTGTGTGCTGCCCAAGTGGCGATTCAACCGGGTACAGAGCCTTTAGGGTCTTAACCGACTCGGGGGCACCGCCGTGCCGGGGCCGAGTGGTGTCCCATGGGCCGCGATGCCAGTGAGCTCCTTTTGAACCAGCTTGGGGGTTTGTGTGCCGCCCAAGTGGCGACTCAACCAGGTACGGAGCCTTTAGGGTCTTAACCGACTCGAGGGCACCGCGATGCTAGGGCCGAGTGGTGTACCGTGGGCCGCGATGCCAGTGAGCTCCTTTTGAACCAGCTTGGGGGTTTGTGTGCCACCTAAGTGGCGACTCAACTGGGTACGGAGCCTTTAGGGTCTTAACCGACTCGGGGGCACCACTGTGCCGGGGCCGAGTGGTGTCCCATGGGCCGTGATGCCAGTGAGCTCCTTTTGAACTAGCTTGGGGGTTTGTGTGCCGCCCAAGTGGCGACTCAACCGGGTACGGAGCCTTTAGGGTCTTAACCGACGCGGGGGCACCACCGTACTGGGGCCGAGTGGTGTCCCGTGGGCCGCAATGCCAGTGAGCTCCTTTTGAATCAGCTTGGGGGTTTGTGTGCCGCCCAAGTGGTGACTCAACCGGGTATGGAGCCTTCAGGGTCTTAACCGACTCGGAGGCACCGCCGTGCCGGGGCCGAGTGGTGTCCCATGGGCCGCGATGCCAGTGAGCTCCTTTTGAAAGACTTAAGGGAGGATGAGCTGTGTCGTCAGAAGGGGCCCTTTTTATTGTTTATGCTTTGGGGAGTACATCATTGGTAATACCAGCGGAGGTTGTCCACATTCCAGGCACGCGGAATGGGCTTTCCGTCAAGCTCTTCTAGTTTGTATGCCACCCAGTGGAACGCCTCGACGATGCGGTAGGGACCTTCCCAGTTGGGGGATAGCTTGCCCCCCTCGGTAGGCTTTGATACCTCGGCCTTTCGTAGCACCAAGTCTCCACGGCGAAAAACCTTGGGACAAACCCGGCGTTATAGTACTTAGCCGCTCGCTGGCGAAAGGTCGCCATGCGCAGTCTCGCTCTGTCATGCGCCTCGTCGATGAAGTCTAGGTTGGCCCGAATCAGCGTGGAGTTGCCTTCCTCACTGAAAGACTCCACTCGCGGACTGGGCAATCCAATCTCGATGGGGATGACGGCCTCGGATCCGAAGGAGAGGCTGAAAGGAGTTTCGCCCATCGGGGCTCTGGGCGTTGTGTGGTAGGCCCATATCACACTGGGGAGCTCTTCTACCCAGCGTCCCTTGGAACCGTCTAGGCGAGTCCTGAGCCCTCTGAGGATGGTGCGGTTCGTGACCTCAGCCTCCCCGTTGGTCTGGGTGTTGGGGAGATTGTTGAGAAATTGTTGCCCCAATTTTATTGATTTTGATGATTACCAAAAGCCATGAGTATATTAAAAGATGCAATGAATTTATTTACATGAGCAATGAATTTATTTCTCATAATCAATGAGTATGTTAAGTATGACTATAATCAATTGGAAAGTAGCTTCAAGCTCCATGTTTAAGCTTTCAAAAAGAAATTTTTATACTTCATATTTCAATCAATGAGTTTTTGGAACATATCTTGAATTGATTCTTAATGTCAAATTTATTATATTCAAGTCAAAAATTGATTTAAAATTAATCTGAAACGAATTTCAAAGTCAATCAAAAAATTCTCTGATTTTTGATACGTTCCGGAGCCGACTCTAGAGTTTCAGAGTCGACTCCACTCAGTATACAGAGATTCCTGATTTTCTCGAGTCGACCCCTATGATTTCAAGAGTCGACTCCCGATATTGTCGAGCCGACTCCATGACTGTGAGAGTCGACTCTGCTCAGACTCCAGAGAGTTGTTTTTTTGAGCACTTCTCGAGTCGACCCCTTGCTTTTCATGAGTCGACCCCCGACTGTCAGGAGTCAACACCTTATTTTTCTTGAGTCGACCCCTTAACTATCTGAATGTTTTTATTTTTGGAATCGCATCTTCGAGCCGACTCGCCTAAAGTTGGAGCCAACTCCAACAAATCTGGGCATGACTTTTTCTGAATGCCAACTCAGCGCCAACGGTAATATTTTTCAATAACGGCTAGATTTCTTTGTTTCTAACGGCTATATTTTTGCAGAGTCTATAAATAGAGAGGCCGTTTTCAAATAAAAATAAAATAAATATATAGATCAAGAGAGAAAGAAAAAGGGGAGAAAAATCTTTCAGAAAGAAGAAAAATAGAGCATCATTTGAAAAATCCAAGATTCAAAAATAGAGTGAAAGAGAAGGAGTGAAATCAAAGGAGACTTCATCTGTGCTCAAGTTCATCAATCCAAGAAAGTCTAGAAGAAAATCCAAGAGCCATTCAAGATCAAATCAAGAGATTTTCAACATTCAAAGAAAAGGAGAAAAAGTTCAAATTAACTTCAACATTCAATCTGTGAAGAATCTGAGCTGAGGCCGATTCCACACTTCAAAGGAGTTGAGAAAAAGAAGAAAAGCCTGCACTCAAATCGAATCTAAACAGGCCCTTCTAAACTTTGCTTTTATTTTGAAATATCTGCTCAAAAGGAGCTGTTTTGTACTAAACTCATATTTTTATCTTGTGGTTTGCTAATTCAATCAGTGGATTGAATTAGTGGAGGTAGTTTACCTCGGCACAAGCTAAGGATAGCTTGTGTGTTGGGTTTTGTGCTGGTAAGCCCGTGTAAAATCGGCTGGGTTCGTTGTGATCCCGGGAAAATAATAAGTTTGGGTTGTGAGCTTGTAAAACAACTCAACTGTAATCGAGGAGATTATAGTGTGGACCCAAGTGGAGCTTGGGAGTGGACGTAGGTGTTGGATACACCGAACCACTATAAAATCTTTGTGTTTTCCGTGTTTATTTGTCTCTCTCTCTTGCTATTGTGCTTTAACTTGAATCAATTGTGTATTTCCTCTCATCAATAGTTTAAATTGGTTTAAAAGGCTTAATTTTTAAAGTACCCAATTTACCCCCCCTCTTGGGTTGCCATCTGGGCCAACAATTGGTATCAGAGCTTGTGCTCATTTGTTTTTGATTGATCACACGATCAAGAGCGAAAGATCCAAATGGCAACATAAGCCAGCTCGAGTTTTGCTGAGGGCCATTCTACAAATAGACCACCCTTATTTAATGGTTTCAACTATTCATATTGGAAAGCAAGAATGAGGATATTCATTCAAGCTTCATATTATAAATTGTGGAGTGTCATAATTAATGGACCTAGTACACCCACACACTTAGTTGATGGTTCTATAGTTCCTAAGCCCGAAAGGGATTGGAATGAAAATGATAGGAAGATGGCTTAGCTTAATGCAAAAGCCATGAATGTTTTATATTGTTCTCTTGATGCTAATGAATTTAATCGTATCTCTACCTGTAATTCTGCTAAAGAGATATGGGATAGATTAGAGGTCACCCATGAGGGAACCAACCAAGTTAAATAATCTAAGATTAATATACTTGTGCATAAATATGAATTGTTTAGCATGGAACAATCTGAAACCATAACATGCATGTATACTAGATTTACTGATATTGTTAATGGTTTGAAGAGTCTTGGAAAAACCTATACTAATGCTGATTTGGTTCGCAAAATTCTTAGGTCACTACCAAGATCATGGGAAGCCAAAATGACAGCCATTCAAGAAGCCAAAGATCTAAACACTTTACCTTTGGAAGAGCTTCTTGGATCCGACCCATGAATTGACAATGAAGCAACATGTGGAGGAGGATAGCAAAAAGAAGAAGACAATTGCCCTCAAGACTGCAGAAGTTGAAGATAGCAGCAGCGATGATGAGGATGATGATGAAGACACAGCTCTTCTAGCAAGAAAATTTAAGAAATTTATGAGGAGAAAGAAACCCTTCCACAAAAAGAAATTTGGAAATAAGATGGAAGGAGAAAAGGAAAAAGATAAGGACAAGGACAAAGAGAAAGACCCCTTGATCTGTTATGAATGTAAGAAACCGGGGCATTATAGATATGATTGTTCGCAATTGAAAAAGAGTTTTAAGAAAAAGAAGAAAGCGTATGTTGCAACTTGGAGCGACAGTGATGAATCTTCTTCCGAAGAAGAAGAACAAAAAGAGGTTGCCAACATTTGTTTTATGGCGAACGACGACGACGAGGTAAGTTCTGAAAACCCTTGTGATGATTTTGCTTTTGATGAATTATTTGAAGCCTTCAATGAACTTGTAGATTATTTTAAAATTTTGAAAAAGAAATATAAATCTCTGAAAACTGAAAATATAAACTTAATTAAAGAGAAAAATGAAGTGATGCTTGCAATTAAAGATTTAAAAGGTAAAAAGGAGATGTTTCTTAAAGAAAAGGATGATTTTACTCATGAAATTAATATACTAAAATCTGAAAATGAAAATCTAATAAAAGATTTGAAAAAGCAAATACAAACTCTATCTTTGGGAAATGAACAACATATTGTAGAAAATAAATTTCTAAAGAAAGAAGTTAAAAAATACAAAGATATTGTTGATAAATTCACCTTAAGTTCTACTAAACTAAACATGATTTTAGAGAGTCAGAAAGCAGTTTTTGATAAGGCTGGATTAGGATATAATACATTTAGAAAATAAAAATCTTTGAAAAATATTTTTGTACGTGCTAGCCAAAGTAACATCACTTGTTTTAAATGCAATTTAAAAGGGCATAAATCATTTGAATGTAATTTACAAAAACCAAATAAGAATTTAAATTTTAAAGGGAAGAAAATATGGGTTCCTAAAGGAACAATTGTTTATGCTACTAACCATGAAGGACCCAAGAAAGCTTGGGTACCTAAATATAAGACTTAATTATTTTTGCAAGAGTGTCTTGCGGCCAAAAGATCAAAGAGAAAGTGGTATCTCGATAGCGGCTGCTCAAGGCACATGACGGGTGACAAGGATCAATTCATCACCCTTGAAAGCAAAAGAGAAGGAGTAGTTACATTTGGTGACAATGGCAAAGGCCAAATCTTGGGGTTTGGTAACATTCAAATAACTCCCTCCACATATATTGAAAATGTCTTGTATGTTAATGGTTTGAAACATAATTTAATTAGCATTAGTCAATTATGTGATAAAGGTTTTAAAGTATCTTTTGAATCTTCTATATGCACAGTTTCTAATCCCATTGATAATAGCATTGTTTTTATTGGAAATAGAAATGGCAATGTATACCTGATTGATTTAGACAATTTATCTACTAGTAATCATTGCTTAATTGCTGATAATGCTAATATGAATGAAATTGGATGGTTATGGCATCGTAGATTAGGTCATGCAAGCACACACCTAATTTCAAAACTAATTAAAATGGACTTAGTTAAAGGGTTACCTAAAATAGATTTTGAAAACAACAAAATATGTGATGCATGTCAATTTGGAAAACAAACAAGAAGTTCTTTCAAATCTAAGAATGTTGTTTCAACTTCTAGGCCATTAGAGCTACTTCACATGGACCTTTTTGGACCAACTAGAACCACAAGTTAGGAGAAAAGAAATATGGTCTTGTGATTGTAGATGATTACTCTAGATACACTTGGGTATTGTTTTTAGCTCATAAGGGCGAGACCTTTCCACTATTTTAAAATTATCCAAGAAGGTCACAAATGAGAAAAATAACACCATAGTGTCTCTAAGAAGTGATCATGGCACAGAATTTAAAAATTATTTATTTGAAAATTTTTGCATAGAAAATGGCATCCATCATAATTTTTTTGCACCTAGAACATCACAACAAAATGGTGTAGTTGAAAGAAAAAATAGAACCCTAGAAGACATGGCCCGTACCATGCTATGTGAAAGCAACTTAGCAAAATACTTTTGGGCAGAAGCTATAAACACGGCATGCTACATCCTTAATAGAGCTTTAATTAGGCCAATCATTAAGAAAACACCTTATGAACTATGGAATAATAGAAAACCAAACATAAGTTATTTTCATGCATTTGGTTGTAAGTGTTTCATTCATAATAATGACAAAGATAACTTAAGAAAATTTGATGCAAAATCTGATGAAGGCATATTCTTAGGATATTCAACATCAAGTAAAGCTTATAGAGTATTTAACAAGAGAAACTTAATAGTAGAAGAATCTATTCATGTAATCTTTGATGAATCTTTAGCATCAAGTTCTAAAAAGATTGATGATGAGGAAGATACAAACATTCTAGAAAGAGACATTGAAAAATTAAATATAGATGTATCTTCAGATCATGAACAAGAAGCTAAAGATAATGATTCTCCTAGTGTTGATGCTGTTGATGGAAATCGTAATGATATAGATCTATCTAGAGATTGGAGATATGCCTATGGTCATCCAAGAGAATTAATTATAGGTGATCCATCTCAAGGAGTAAGAACTAGATCATCAATGAGAAACATATAATCATCTTGCATTTGTATCTCAAATTGAACCAAAAACTATTGAAGAAGCTGAAAAAGATAATAACTGGATGTTAGCCATGCAAGAAGAATTAAATCAATTCACTAGAAATAATATTTGGACATTAGTGGATAGACCTAAAGATCATTCTGTGATAGGATCAAAATGGGTATTTAAAAATAAACTAGAAAAATGGCATAGTAATTAGAAACAAAGCTAGATTAGTTGCAAAAGGATATAATCAAGAAGAAGGTATTGATTTTGATGAAACCTTTGCACCAGTAGCTAGATTAGAAGCAATTAGACTATTACTTGCATTTGCATGTCACATGAATTTTAACTTATTTCAAATGGATGTAAAGAGTGCTTTTTTAAATGGATTTATAAATGAAGAAGTGTATGTAGAATAACCACTAGGTTTTGAAGATCATGAATTTTTAAATCACGTTTTTAAATTGCACAAAGCATTATACGGTTTGAAACAAGCACCTAGAGCATGGTATGATAGAATAAGTAAATTCTTAATTGAAAATGATTTTATAAGAGGAAATATAGATAAAATATTATTTTTGAAAAGAAAAGTAAAGATTTATTAGTAGTTCAAATATATGTTGATGATATTATTTTTGGTGCTACTAACAATCTTCTATGTCAAGAATTTGCTGAGTTGATGCAGGGTGAGTTTGAAATGAGCATGATGGGAGAACTCAACTTCTTCCTTGGACTCCAGATCAAACAAGAAAAGGAAGGGATTTTCATCAACCAAACCAAGTACACGAAGGAACTACTCAAAAAGTTTGGTATGGATTCAATGAAGCCCCTTGGAACTCCAATGAGTCCTTCATGCAAGTTAGACAAAGATGAGGAAGGTAAGAAAGTTGATCAAAAGTATTATCGAGGTATAATCGGATCTCTACTCTACTTAACTGCTAGTAGACCTGATAATGTTCTCTGTTTGTCTATGTACTAGATTTTAATCAGAACCTAAAGAATCTCACTTAATTGCTGTTAAAAGAATATTAAGATACTTAAATGGAACAAAAAATGTAGGTTTATGATATTTTAGAGACTCAACATTGAACTTAATTGCATATTCTGATTCTGATTATGCTGGATGTAAGTTAGATAGGAAAAGCACAAGTGGTGCATGCCAATTCTTAGGAAGTAACTTAATCTCATGGTTTAGCAAAAAATAAAATTAAGTTGCATTATCAACTACTGAAGCTGAATATGTTGCAGCTGGAAGTTGCTGTGCTCAAATCCTATGGATTAAGCGACAACTTGAAGACTATGGTATCACACTTGACAAAACACCTATAACATGTGACAATACAAGTGCAATTAATCTAACAAAAAATTCAATTCAACATTCTAGGACAAAACAGATAGAAATTAGATATCATTTTATTAGAGAACATGTAACGAATGGAGAAATATGTCTTGATTATGTTAATACTGAATATCAATTAGCAGATATATTTACAAAACCCTTGAGTGAAGAAAGATTCTGTTATCTTAGAGGAGAGTTAGGGATTTGTGATCCATTAGAATGAATTTGAAACCCCTAAGAAAAATTATCTAGAACTCTTTCTATCCTTTGATTTTAAGGAAATTTTATCTAAAATTCTTTCAAATCCCTGATCTTTAAGGAAATCTTATCTAGAATTCATATCTAATTGATCTATTAAAATCCAATGATTTTTTATCAAATTCTATGATCAATGTCCGGACACATTTCAGATTCTCTGAAACTTTGTGTTTTTGCTCTGAAATGGTCTCGGAGCCGACTCGATCAGTATCGGAGTCGACTCCATGTTTCTGCTGAAACTCTGGAGCCGACCCCATCTCTGTGCGAGTCGACTTTACTTTGGGTTAGGATTCTGTGACTACCCGGAGTCGACTCCACACTTTGCGGGAGCCGACTCGAAGTGGTCCCAGGTCGATTTTTCTAGGGCAGAGTCGACTCCTCATTCATTTCTATCTTCTCAAATCAATCAAAATCTCTCTCCAAAGATCTTTCCAACCTACCAAATCCTTAGAAACCCTTGATTAACCTTTCCACTAAATCAATGGCACCTAAAACCCGTGGTTCTAGCCTTGGAGCGGCCGGGATGAAGAGGAAGAAGACGGTGAGGCGTCCCGCTCGCGAACCGTCTCCCAGCATGGATTCCACCTCGTCCTCTTCAACTCCGAGTGCTTCTCCTGCTGCGGCCACCTCTCAGGTAGACCGCCTAGCCGATAGAGTTATTACAATCGGGAGAAAGGTGGATTTGGAGCTATTTGAGGCGGAGGGTTTTCTTGTAGGAAGACAATTAATTGAAATGGAATGGAGAAAATGTGTTCATTAGATTGCCCAACCTACCCCGCCTTGGTTAAAGAGTTTTATAAAAATTTGTCAAGAGGAGATAATGGATTGGTCAGCTTGATTAGAGGAAATAGGATAAATGTCACAGTGGATTTACTCTCAAGACTTTTGGATCTTCCAGTGTCTGGTCCTTCTACATTTTCACCTGATGATAGGAGCCCAGCTTTATCAAGATTGTTAAATAAAGAAATTGTTGGTTTTGAAGAAGTCCAAGCAAATCAACTATCTTTGGAATTAAGGCTTCTCCATAACATATGCAGTAGAATTCTGTTCCCTAAGACTGGGAGGTTTGATTATGTATCTGAGAGAGATATTTTTATTATGGATGCTGTAGTGGCTGGGAGACCTATCAATCTTCCGAATATGATAATTTGGTACATAGCTGACTGTGGGAGCAAGAGGAAATCAAGTCTACCCTATGGCATGATATTAACTAAGATTTTTCAAAGCCAAGGGATAATTATTTCCGATAGTGAGCCATTGATAAATTTGAGACACACTGATTACTATAGTTTGGCTACTATTCATAGGATGGGATTTGTGAAGAAAGATGGTAGATGGAAAAGGAAAAATCAGTTGGAAGATAGAGCCGCTGATGTTGAGGCACCTGGACCTTCTGTTAGACACTCATCACCTGTGCCTCCTAGTTCTTCTGTTCCAATTCCGGCCCCTTCTCCTGCTCCAATGTTTGATCAGCCATCTTCTTCATCAGTTGGTTTTTCGGATCTTCAGTTAGAGCAGCTCAAGAGTCTTCTTGATGCTCAAGAGGATAGAATGAAGACTGAGTTTGATAGTAAATTCATGAATCTTAAAGAAACTCTCTATTCATTAGATGATCGAATTACCAAGATTGAATCTACTCTTAGCTCCTCTATTGAGTCTTTAAGTGGTGATTTAAAGAATATTTTTGAAAAACTTAAAGACATTTGTGGAGATGGTGAGACTTATGCAAAGTGCAATGCCGAGCTTCAAGACAAGATTTTAACTGCTTGTACTTATGTGGACGAAAGACTGAGAGATTATGTCAAGCTTCAAAACTGATGGAATGAAGAACATCGTAGATCACTTAACAAGAATTGTAAGGACACATTTTGATGTAATGGATGTTTAGTTTTTGCAATGTAATGAAATTTATATTATGATTTACATTTTGATATAATGATGTAATGAAAAGTTAGTTTTGAATGTTCAATGAAGTTTGAGTTTCATAGTTTGAATGTACTTCTCTTATTTATCAATGAATCTCAGTTCATGTTAAAGCATATCTTAAATCGTGAATGTGATTGTGTTTGATGCTTCTCTACCTTTTTGTTGATAACAAAAAAGGGAAAGAGTTTTATACATGACTGTATATGCATGGAAGAAATTAAACGAATGTTATATATGAATATAATAAATAACTGAATGGGGGAGAGAAGGGAGTAATAATTAAACATTACACATACAGAGAATGAATGAAAAAGCAATTTAGATGAAAATGCTGAATTTTGACATTAAACTGTGTATGAGTTTAAATTGAATGAATGGGATATTTATTTGAGTTTCATAGGGGGAGCTACCTCATTCAGGGGGAGCCTAACTATGAAAATTAAATAAATTCTTCAATTAATCATGCATATACTCAATGTTTTTGTCATCATCAAAAAGGGGGAGATTGTTGGGGAGATTGTTGAGAAATTGTTGCCCCAATTTTATTGATTTTGATGATTACCAAAAGCCATGAGTATATTAAAAGATGCAATGAATTTATTTACATGAGCAATGAATTTATTTCTCATAATCAATGAGTATGTTAAGTATGACTATAATCAATTGGAAAGTAGCTTCAAGCTCCATGTTTAAGCTTTCAAAAAGAAATTTTTATACTTCATATTTCAATCAATGAGTTTTTGGAACATATCTTGAATTGATTCTTAATGTCAAATTTATTATATTTAAGTCAAAAATTGATTTAAAATTAATTGGAACGAATTTCAAAGTCAATCAGAAAATTCTCTGATTTTTGATACGTTCTGGAGCCGACTCTAGAGTTTCAGAGTCGACTCCACTCAGTATACAGAGATTCCTGATTTTCTCGAGTCGACCCCTGTGATTTCAAGAGTCGACCCCGATATTATCGAGTCAACTCCATGACTGTGAGAGTCGACTCTTCTCAGACTCCAGAGAGTTATTTTTCTGAGCACTTCTCGAGTCGACCCCTTGCTTTTCATGAGTCGACCCCCGACTGTCAGGAGTCGACACCTTATTTTTCTTGAGTCGACCCCTTAACTATCTGAATGTTTCTATTTTTGGAATCGCGTCTTCGAGCCGACTCGCCTAAAGTTGGAGCCGACTCCAACAAATTGGGCGTGACTTTTTCTGAATGCCAACTCAGCGCTAACGGTAATATTTTTCAATAACGGCTAGATTTCTTTGTTTCTAACGGCTATATTTTTGCAGAGTCTATAAATAGAGAGGCCATTTTTAAATTAAAAAAACAAAATATATAGATTAAGAGAGAAAGAAAAAGGGGAGAAAAATCTTTCAGAAAGAAGAAAAACATAGCATCATTTGAAAAATCCGAGATTCAAAAATAGAGTGAAAGAGAAGGAGTGAAATCAAAGGAGACTTCATCTGTGCTCAAGTTCATCAATCCAAGAAAGTCTAGAAGAAAATCCAAGAGCCATTCAAGATCAAATCAAGAGATTTTCAACATTCAAAGAAAGGAGAAAAAGTTCAAATTAACTTCAACATTCAATCCATGAAGAATCTGAGCTGAGGCCCGATTCCACACTTCAAAGGAGTTGAGGAAAAGAAGAAAAGAAGAAAAGCCTGCACTCAAATCGAATCTAAACAGGCCCTTCTAAACTTTGCTTTTATTTTGAAATATCTGCTCAAAAGGAGCTGTTTTGTACTAAACTCATATTTTTATCTTGTGGTTTGCTAATTCAATCAGTGGATTGAATTAGTGAAGGTAGTTTACCTCGGCACAAGCTAAGGATAGCTTGTGTGTTGGGTTTTGTGCTGGTAAGCCCGTGTAAAACCGGCTGGGTTCGTTGTGATCCCGGAAAAACAACAAGTTTGGGTTGTGAGCTTGTAAAACAACTCGACTGTAATCGAGGAGATTATAGTGTGGACCCAAGTGAAGCTTGGGAGTGGACGTAGGTGTTGGATACACCGAACCACTATAAAATCTTTGTGTTTGCCGTGTTTATTTGTCTCTCTCTCTTGCTATTATGCTTTAACTTGAATCAATTGTGTATATCCTCTCATCAATAGTTTAAATTGGTTTAAAAGTCTTAATTTTTAAAGTACCCAATTCACCCCCCCTCTTGCGTTGCCATCTGGGCCAACACTGGGGGTGGCCGACGGAGGTGAATCGGTGGTGAATGCCTAGCTCCTCGCAGAAGGCTTTGAATGCCTCGTTGTTGAATTGGCGGCCGTTGTCCGTGACGAGGATGTGAGGCAAGCCAAAGCGGCATATGATCGACTTCCAGAAGAAAGCCTTAACTTTGCTCTCAGTGATTTTGACCAACGCCTCGACCTCGACCCACTTGGTGAAATAGTCGATGGCGACCAACAAGAATCTCCGCTGCCATGAAGCTGGCGGGAACGGTCCAAGGATGTCCATTCCCCACTGGGCGAAGGGCCACGGAGCCGAGAGTGGGCTCAGCGGGGCAGACGGCTGACGTTGGATGTGCGCGTGGCGCTGGCAGCCGTCACACCTTTGAACTAGCTTGGCCGCGTCCTCCTTCATAGTGAGCCAGAAGTATCCCTGACGGAGAGCCTTCTGGCTAAGGACCTGCCCCCCAGATGGTTCCCGCAAATGCCTTCGTGGATTTCTCTGAGTACGTAGTCGGCATCGGCGGGGCCTACGCACTTAAGCAACGAGTAGGAGAATGACCTTCTGTATAGGCGCCCGTCGAGGAGGATGAACTTGGAGGCCCTCCACTTGAGCAACCTGGCTTCGTTGCAGTCATCAGGGAGGGTGCCGTCAGTGAGGTAGCGGACATAGGCGTCCATCCACGTAGGTTTCGGGGGGAGTGGGAGGACTTCCTCCCCGTCCTCTATACTGGGCCTTTCTAGATATTCAATGTAGGCGTCCCTTGTCAAGCCGTCGGCGGAGGTAGCCAGTCGAGAGACGATGTCGGCCTTTGCGTTTTCACTTCGGGGGATGTAACTGATGCTGAAGTAGGGCAGTAAGAAGGTTAAGAGTTGAACCTTTTTTAGATATTGCGCCATAACGGGGTCGCGCGCCTCATACTCCCCGTTGATTTGCCCGGAGACGAGTTGCAAGTCCGTGTAGGCTCTAAGGTGCTTTGCTCCAACCTCCTGGGCTAACCTCAACCCGGCCAGCAGGGCTTCGTACTCCGCCTGATTGTTGGTGGCTTCAAAAAGAAATCTCAGGGCGCACTCGGTTTTTTCTCCTTTTGGCCCGGCAAGAATGAGGCCGGCGCCGCTCCCTTGAGAATTCAATGCACCGTCCACATGGAGGATCTAGGTCTCTCCATCACCTCTCGGCTCGGGCCTGGGCTGCTCCCCAGGAACTCCTTGAGATCCTCTTCCGTCCAAGTGCACTCGACCAGGAAGTCAGCCAGAACTTAGGACTTTAAGGCCGGTCGTGCTTGGAAAGAGACATCGAATTCTCCTAGCTTGATGGCCCACTTGGCGAGTCGACCCGAAGTATCCGGACGGGCCAGGATGGCCCGGAGAGGCTGGTCCGTGAGCACCACGATAGGATGGGCTTGGAAGTACGAGCGGAGACACCGGGCAAAGACTATCAAGGAGAAAATGACTTTTTCTGTTTTGGAATACCTGACCTCGGCATCGTGTAGGACCTTGCTCACGTAGTAGACAGGCCTTTGGGTTCCGTCAGCGTCAGGGCACACCAGGACTGAGCTGACGGCTTCTGAGGAGGTGGCTAAGTAAAGGAAAAGACTCTCCCCGTCTCTCGGCTTGGAGAGGAGCGGTGGGGAGGACATGAATGCCTTTAAGCCATCGAAAGCTTCCTGGCAGTCGTCCGTCCATGCAAAACCATTCACCTTCCGCAAGGCCTTGAAGAAAGGAAAGCACCTCTCCGCCGATTTGGAGAGGAAACGACTCAGAGCCTCTATCCTTCCTATTAGCCGTTGCACTTCCTTCTTGTTGGACGGCGGCCTCATATCGAGTATGGCACTGATCTTCTCTGGGTTTGCCTCGATTCCATGCTGGGTCACCATAAAACCCAGAAATTTACCTGCCGTGACCCTAAAAGCACACTTCTTGGGGTTCAGCTTGACTTGGAAGCGATGAAGGTTGTTAAAAGTTTCTTCCAGGTCGGAGATGTGGTCGGTGGCACGGGTGCTCTTTGTTAGCATGTCGTCTACATAGACTTTCATGTTCTGGCCGAGCTGGTCCTGGAACACCTTGTTCATCAGCCTTTGATATGTTGCTCCTGCATTCTTGAGGCCGAAAGGCATCACCTTGTAACAGTAAATGCCTTTCTCTGTCACGAAGGAGGTGTGCTCCTCGTCGCCGGGGTCCATCCTTATCTGATTGTATCCGGAGAAGGCATCCATGAAGCTGAGAAGCTCATGACCAGAGGTGGAATCGACCAGCTGATCGATTCTCGGCAAGGGAAAGCTGTCTTTTGGGCACGCCTTGTTGAGGTCGGTGAAGTCTATACATATCCTCCAGCTCCCGTTTGCCTTGTGCATCATGACTACGTTGGCCAGCCAGCTTGGGTAGTGCGCCTCCCGGATGTGGCCAGCGCTGATCAGCTTGTTGACTTCTTCATCAATCGCCCTTTGTCGATCGGGGCAAAGCTCCTCTTCTTTTGACGGATTGGATGGTGGCGCGGGTCGATGTTGAGCTTGTGGGTGATGACCTCCGGAGGGATGCCGGGCATGTCAGACACTGACCAGGCGAAGACGTCCAAGTTAGCCCGCAGGAAAGCTAAGAGGCGCTCCTGGTCTTCCAGGGGGAGGTGTCCGCCCACACGGACGGTCCTTGCTGGGTCATCATTGAGGGGGAAAGTCAGGAGGTGCTCGGCGGGCTCCCCTCCTTTGGCGGAATCTCTAGGATCGGATGCTTCCAGGGCCGGGTCGGCCTCCAAAGGGCTTGACGCCGTATGATAGCAAGGTAAGACCGGGCCTATCTCCCCGCGCATCTCCCCAACTCCCTCGCTGGTGGGGATAATCACGTCCAAAAGATTCAGGCCGGGATGCCCTAGAATGGCGTTGTATGCCAAAGGGACCCTCACGACTAGAAATTTCATGATCATGGTGCTTTGGCATGGTGGGGTTCCGGCCATCACAGGCAAGGATATTTCGCCCTCAACCCTCACAGAATCTCCAGTGAATCCGACCAGCAGGGTCACCACGGGCTGAAGGGAGTCAACAAATAAACCCATCCGAACAAAAGCGTTATAAGTAAGGATGTCAGCCGAGCTGCCACTATCAACTAATATCCTTTTTACAGGGTGTTTGGCGATCGTCATAGCGACGACTACGCCTTCATTGTTTACATTTTCCATTACAGCAGTCTCCCCTCCGGGGCATTACATTATTTGGTGCCTCCCCCCCTCGGCCACTTGGACGCAAGGGCTGATCCCCAGGACACCATCCCGACAGTCTGCTCCGTGGGAGTGTTGTCGACGTGGCTTGAGCTGGTGGAGGCCCCATGATGGCCGGCAGCGGCTGTGGTGTCTTCTAGATGTACTTTCCGAGGTAGCCCCGTTGGATGAGCTCCTTGATGGCCCGCTTCAAGCTATAGTAGTTGTCGGTGTCGTGGCCGTAGTCCCGGTGGAATCGACAATAGCGGCTTCTATCGCGGGGTACATCTTTCTTCATGGGGAGAGGACGTTGAAGGTAGGGCTCGCCCTCGATCTCCATCAGGATGTGGGATCGAGGGGCAAGGAGGGGAGTAAGCTTACCCTCGTCGGGGACAGGGCTTCGGTGCCTGTTGTTGGACTGGCGAGGTGGGTCGGATCGGCGATGTCGGGGAGGTCCGCTCGGCTCAGGGTGAGCGGATTCATTGCTGGAGCCCTGTGAAGACTCCCGGCGGGTGAGGTCAGCTTCGTCCGCCCGGATGTACTTCTGGGCCCGGAGGAGGAGGTCGGAGTAAGAGCCCGAGGGCTTCTTGTCCAGGGAGAATGTAAAGCGGGACGGAAGGAGTCCCCGCTTCAGCACCAGGGTGGCCACCGCATCATCGAGATGGTAGACCTCGAGGGCGGCAGTTTTGAATCGGGACACGAAGTCCCGCAGGGACTCTCCTTCCTTCTGGCGGACGGAGAAGAGGCTGTCCGCCACCCTTGGGATCTAGCGGCAGGCGTCGAAGTGGGCCAAAAATGCCCTCTCCAGCTCTCGGAAGGAGTCTATGCTGTGGGGGGACAGGCATGAATGCCACGCGCGGGTGGCCTTCCGTAGGGTTGCAGGGAAGGCCTTGCAGAGAAGGGCATCTGAGGTGCCCTGGACTTGCATCATGGCCTTGTAGCTTTCGAGGTGGTCGAGGGGGTCGGTCGTACCGTCGTACGGGTCCACCTGGGGGAAGCAGAACCTGGAGGGGACCGGTTCCTCCAATATGCGGCGGGTGTAAGGAGGACGAGTGTCGAATTCTTCCTCCGGCTGATGGTTGATCTTCCTGGCGAGCTCGTCGAGGCACCGGTTGTACTCCTCCAAGCGTTCCTTTGCCTGGCGGTTGATCGTCGGGGCCCTCCGAGATGGCTCTGAGGAGGAGGAAGAAGAGGAGGCTGAAGGAGATGGAGACGGAAGTCGGGACTTCCGCCTGGGTTTCTCATGATGATGTGGCTTGGGAGGAAACTCGTTGGGGCCGTGGTCAGGGGACCGCAGCCGCTTGGAGGGCTCGCGCCGAGGCTTCCTGGGGGAAACTTGACGTCGGCCAGTCCCTCGCCGGGGGGAGCCTCCCCTCGCCGACTGCTGACTGGCGGGGGGAGCGGTCTGGTGCTGGGTGGCCACGGACTGCTGCTGCTGGAGCCCGTGGACCATGGCGGTGAGATTCTGAACTTGCTGGGAGAGGGTGGCCAGCCGCTCCGCCGTTTGGACAGCGGCGTCCGACGGCGGGCCGGCAACCGAAAGGTTAGTAGCAGGGGGATCGGCCTCCTGCTGCCTAGCTGGCGGGATGAGCCTTGTCGGACAGCTGACGGAGGCATCCTGAGCTTGCGTCACCACCATGGCTTCTGGGAGAAGAGAAGGGACGAAGGATGTAGCTCCGGGAGATCGTTCGCTACTTTTTCTTATCCCCCTTCCTGGTGCGCCAATCTGATGATGCTCGATCACCTCTCCTGGACGTCGGGAATGGAGGCTCTCCTTCTTCACCAGGTTACCTGCAAAGAAGTCCCAAGACCGGAGAGGGTTCTCCGGTGGGACCCTCCGATGCCCTAGTCAGTGACTGAGGTCACAGCAGAGAAGGAGCTCGAGAGAGCTCTTGAGAAGAGAGAGATCTCGGAAGATTTGGATTCTTCTTCTGAGAATTAGGGCATCAAGTGTGTAAACTTGCGTTACCTGGTTCTCGATGTAATTTACCCTTTTATAGGGGGTGACGCTGGAACGATCATGTGGGTCTACGTGAGTCAGGGCATCTGCTGAGCCCTTGCGCGAATCTGGGCTAGTTAGCGAGCGACGTTCCATCAGCCGGCGGGGCTATCGAGCGGCGCTGTCGGGCGGCGCGCGTCTGGTGTTGTCGGGCGGTTTCTTGAACCGCTGGGGCCGATCTGGCTGGGACTGGGGAGTCCAGTTTTATCAGGGCCGAGCCGGGTCAACCCGAGATGGCTGGGGCCAATCCCGCTGGCAAGGCAGTGCCAGGGCGGGGCCGACTGGACGGAATTGGAGACATCGGGGCCGAGTCAGGCTGGCCTGGGATGGCCTTGGCCGACTCGGTGGAGCTGGAGACGTCGAGGCCGAGTCGGGCCGGCCGGGGATGGCCTTGGCCGACTCGGTGGGGCTGGAGAAGTCGGGGCGAGTCGGGTCGGCCGGGGATGGCCTTGGCCGACTCGGCGGGGCTGGAGACACTGGGGCCGAGTCGGGCCGGCCTGGTATGGCCTTGGCTGACTCGGCGGAACAGGGGACGCCGGGGCCGAGTCGGGCCGGCCTGGGATGGCCTTGGCTGACTCGGCGGAACTGGAGACGCCGGGGCCGAGTCAGGCCGGCCGGGGATGGCCTTGGCCGACTCGGCGGAGCTGGAGACGCTGGGGCCAAGTCGGGCCGGCCGGGGATGGCCTTGGCCGACTCGGCGGAGCAGGGGATGCCGGGGCCGAGTCGGGCCGGCCAAGGATGGCCTTGGCCGACTCGGCGGAGCTGGAGACGCC
This sequence comes from Calamus simplicifolius, assembly GCA_900491605.1. Lineage (NCBI taxonomy): Eukaryota > Viridiplantae > Streptophyta > Magnoliopsida > Arecales > Arecaceae > Calamus > Calamus simplicifolius. The sequence continues at coordinate 215,188 of UESW01001427.1, read as the reverse complement.
GGGGCCAAGTCGGGCCGACCGGGGATGGCCTTGGCCGACTCGGCGAAGCCGGAGACGCCGGGAGCCGAGTCGGGCCGGCCTGGGATGGCCTTGGCCGACTCGACGGGACAGGGGACGCTGGGCCGAGTCGGGCCGGCCCGGGATAGCCTTGGCTGACTCGGCGGGACTGGAGACGCCGAGGCCGCCTAGCTTGGAGAGGCCGGGGCCGGCTGGGAACGTGCCGGGCCGCCTGGCTAGGAGAGGCCAGGGCCGGCTGGGAACATGCCGGTGCCGCCTGGCTTAGAGAGGCCGGGGCCGGCTGGGAACGTGATGGGGCCGTCTGGCTTGGAGAGGCCGGGGCCGGCTGGGAACGTGACGGGGCCGCCTAGCTTGGAGACGCCGTGGCCCGCTAGGAACGTGCCGGGGCCGCCTAGCTTGGAGACGCCGTAGCCGGCTAGGAACGTGTCGGGGCCGCCTGGGAGGTCCCGGGCTGCCTAGCTTGGAGACGTAGGGGGCCGGCTAGGAAGTGTCGGGGCCGTCTGGGAGGTGCCGGGGCCGGCTGGGAACGTGCCAGGGCCGTCGGTCTTGAGCTGTCGGCCTTGGAGGTATCGGCCATTGGGGCCGTCGGGTATCGGCCTTTGAGGCCATCGGGTGTCGGCCTTTGGGGCCGTCGGGCTTGAGCTGTCGGTCTTGGAGGTGTCGGCCATTGGGGCCATCGGGTGTCGGCCTTTGGGGCCGTCGGTCTTGGAGGTGTCGGTCTTAGAGGTGTCGGCCATTGGGCCGTCGGGTGTCGGCCTTTGAGGCCGTCCAAAAAATTTATTTTTCATGGGGTCAACTGGCCCCATCACTTGGATTTCAAAAAATTTAAACTTGACTTGAAGTTAAAAAAGAAATATTATAGTTTGGGCTTATGATAGGGTGTGATCAAGCCTGGACTGACCCACCATGCAGTGAAACAAAGTCTAGTATTATTAGTTTATACCGGATTGAAATTTTCTTTATTTCTTTTGGGTACATCATCTCATAATGTCTTTAATCCTTTTGTTTGACCATTCACCCGAGTATGGACTAGGATCTTCATTGTCTTCAATTTTTTTTCTTCTATTCATCCTCTCCGATTTATTCTTTTATAGATCATCAATACCTGAGTTTAAGGAAACCAACACCATATCCTAAATTATAGAGGTGAGATGCCAAGTTTGTGGTGAGAAGTGTGATGTAACAGATGAAAGGGAGATTTGGAGGTCCTAATAGATAAAAAAAGACACAGACTTAATGCAAATGAAACTTAACGAGCTTACCTAACGTTGTCTTGTGAGCCAGCTCTACTTTGCTCCACCTTGGTGAGAAAGGAGAGCAGTCGAACTGCTACTAAAATAGTAAGGACATTTGGTAGGTGATGATAGGAACGGAAAGGAGTGAACAAAGGGATTTATTTGGCAGAGGCTCCTTAGAAAGAGGGAGATTGCAATGGAGTAGGCCAGAATCTCAATCTCTCTTTTATCATTAAAGAAAATAATTTTGTTTATGCTCTATTCCTAAATAAAGATTTTTTTAATCTCTATCTATGCTTAGGAAAAAGTTAATCTTCAATCCTCGGCTCCATTTCAGTTTTACGTTATCTTTCTTTCTAAAAATATATTTAAATTTTAGTAAAAATTATGAGAGTAATTTTATAAATATAAAAATATATAAGAATACTATATGTGATCAATAGAAAAGAAATGAGGTAGATCGGATTGGAATGAAGATATACTTATTTTCATTCCCGTTAACGAAGATAAAAATAATCTCTGCTTTCATCTTCATTCGAGCAAAATATGAAAAATTTTTATTTTGAATATGATGAGATGAAGTGCATCCTTGTATTATGGTTAAAATAGTTATTTTATCTTCGAAGGTTGCTGAGTAACACAGAAGGTAAGGAGGCTTCACATGAGGAGACTGTTAGCATAAATTTTAAATGTTATAAGTGTGAGGCATCGAAAGTAAATGAAAGACTTGTAAATGAAGATTACTTGCTTTAACTATAGATTGGATTCATATTGGAAGAGATAATATATCCAAATGGGATAAAAATTAGAGTAACAAACTCTTTTTTGAGGTAATGGATGGGGATATCATCATGATGGGTGTAAGCCATAAGATTCTCATGCTTGCAACTAGAAAATTTACAACTTTTTTGGTATCATTTTAAAGTCAGCGTATATCATTAGTCTACATGAAGCATAACATGATGGTTAAGAGTTTAATTGATTTTGAATTGCATTAGGACTCTCTTTTGCCTTGAATAACATCTAGGGCATTATGACATCTCTTTGTTCATTGCGCACAATGCAGGATGTGCACATTATGCACGATGTGCACATTATGCATCGTGATTGACTGCGTGCAAGTGCGATGATTAGCCATGCATACATGTGGCTGCGCATGCCAAAAGATATTTTTATCCTTTTTTGCTTCATTTGCTCCTTCATGATGGGCCACATAGGAAAGTCTCAAGGTGTTTGAGGAAGAAGAACATAAAATAAAAATAAAAAATATAGTTTGACAACCATGCTTTTATAAGATACTTTTTGAAAATTGGCTTTCACTCTTTAAAACCTCATGCAGAGATTTTACTATCTATATTATCACTCTTTCTTATTGTTTACCTTCCTATTAAAGTTCTAACAAATAAAATAAAAATTATTTGAAGAAATTCTCTTCCTTTTTAGTAGCATATGACAACATGGAGAAGTGAAAATGTCTTCAAAAAGCTAGTCCAGAATTATTAAAATGAAAACAATATAGCTGTGGTTTCATAAAGCATAATAGGGTGAAAACTAACTCTTCAATCTCGATGAAACGTTTTATGGGATATTAGAATGCATTCCTTCTCAACTATAAAGATAGAACTCTCTTGCCATTGTCCCAACATTTTAATTAGTACACTTTAAAACATCCTCTATCCAAGTATCAGAACAAAAAAGTCAGCTTGTTCTGTTTTATGATATTTTAAACTTTGGTGGAAATGTGAGGTATAATACTTTTCAATGCCATTTATGCTGGACTTTACAAATTATTTGATTCTTATTTAGGAACCAAATATCTAATTTTACACATACAGGCATATACTTCATGCTCTATTTTGAGTTTTAGGAGAAAAAAAATGAAGTACTAACCCATTCTATGATTTTAGAAAATATTTATGTTCACAAATTTGTCAGTTCAAGGGAAACCCAAAAGGTGATAACGCCCGATCATTGGTCCTGAACGTTAGGATGATAAAGCGGATTGGGCTCAGCGGGGCCAACCTCGCTGACTAGGAAGTGTCGGGGCGGGGGCCGACTAGGAATGGTCGGGGCTGGTTCGGCGGACTGGAGATGCCGGGGGCTGAGCGGAGCCGACCAGGAATGGTCGGGGCTGACTCGGCAGGCTTGGAGATGCCGGGGCCGAGAGGGGCCGACCATGAATGGTCGAGGCCAACTCGGCAGGCTTGGAGACGCCGGGGCCGAGAGGGGTCGACCAGGAATGGTCGGGGCCGACTCGGCAGTCTTGGAGATGCCGGGGCCGAGTGGGGCCGATCAGGAATGGTCGGGGCCGACTCGGCAGGCTGGAGATGCCGGGGCCGAGCGGGGCCGACAGGAATGGTCGGGGCCGACTCGGTGGGCTGGAGATGCCGGGCCCGAGAGGGGCCAACCAGAAATGGTCGGGGTCAACTCGGTAGGCTTGGAGCTGCCGGGGTCGAGCGGGGCCGACTCGGCATGCTTGGAGACGCCGGGGCCGAGAGGGGCCAACCAGGAATGGTCAGGGCCGACTCGGCAGGCTTGGAGACGCCGGGGCCGAGAGGGGCCGACCATGAATGGTCGGGGCCAACCATGAATGGTCGGAGCCGACTCGGCAGGCTTGGAGCTACCGGGGCCGAGTGGGGCCGACCAGGAATGGTCGGGGCTAACTCGGCAGGCTTGGAGACGCCGGGGCCGAGAGGGGCCGACCAGGAATGGTCGGGCCGACTCGGCAGGCTTGGAGCTACCGGGCCGAGCGGGGCCGACTCGGCAGGCTTGGAGACGCCGGGGCCGAGAGGGGCCGACCAGGAATGGTCAGGGCCGACTCAGCAAGCTTGAAGACGCCGGGGCCGAGAGGGGCCGACCAGGAATGGTCGAGGCCGACTCGGCAGGCTTGAAGCTGCCGGGGCCGAGTGGGGCCGACCAGGAATGGTCGGGGCCGACTCAGTAGGCTTGGAGATGCCGGCGCACTAATATTTTGGTTTTGCCGAAATTCTCCTTGTGGCTACACCAGCCCATCAGATGCCCCCCCGCCCCTGAGCGCTAAGGGCCGCGTGCCTGTAATCCTTTGGGCGAAAGGGGCGCAAAAATTCAAAAAGAATGATTGCCTCCTTAGTGCCCTTTAAATAGTTTGATGAGCTGGCGCTTTGTCCCAAGGCAGTGTCGCTTCAAAGATCTCCCGCAATCATGCGTTAGGTGGGGCTGACGTTAGCGCCGAATCGCTCCGGAGAGGGAGCTCATTGGGGGATGGAAAAAGGCAAGGACCATCATTTCCGCTCTGTTTTCTATGCTCCACGATCGGCCAGGGATCACGCCTTTTGGAGTGAATCAAGGCAGCACGTCTTGGGCGCAGGCAAGATTTCTGGCTGGTAGCCCGTAACGCAATGGACGCGCGCCACGTGGTAGGATCTCAGGCGGCGTTAGTCGATGATGGAGGCTATAAAAGCATTTCAAGAGCCTGCGGAAACCTTTACACTGCCATTGCTTTCTTCCACTTTCTTCTTTCCTGAGTTCTTCTGCGACCTGAGTCCTTCCAATTCCCAGGTTAGTTTCATCCCTAACTTTACCTATGGACTGCAGTGCCATTAGGGAGGGCAAGAGACCCGTAGAAGAGTCTTCCCAATCTAGCAGTGAAAACCAGGCCCCTGTAGCTAGTAGCCAAATGCCTCGGCCGGTGGGTGGCGTCATCATCCGCAACCAATCGGGGGCGATAGGACCTCCGTCCACCTCTGGTCCTCCTATTAGGCCAGTCCCTGTGTCCTCTCGCTGTCTGACGCTTCCTCCGGCTGTGAGTTCTGATCCAACGGGTCTAGCGGGGGTAGCCTCAACCATGACCTCTAAGGATGTAGAGGCCGTTAGGGCTAAATACCTGGTCCCTGACTTCATTGGCCTGTTCGCGCCAGGGCCCGAAGATAGGGTGACCTCTGACTATCCAGGTCGAGTTGCTCTATACGAGTAGTTCTTCCGGTGCGGGCTGCGCCTTTCCTTCCATCCTTTTTTTCTTAACCTCTTAGATAGGTATAGGTTAGTGCCGGCACAGTTGACTCCGAGCTCGATTCGGATCATCTATGCCTTTGTCATTCTTTGTCATTTTGAGGGGGCCCGCCCAGGGCTATCTCTGTTCCGAGCTTTCTATAAGCTCCGCCGTCAAGGTGAGGGGGCCTGGTGGGCATTTACCGCCAGGCCAGGTAGGGCTTTCCCCTTAGGCCTCCCATCCAAAGTTAGGGGGTAGAAACCTAGATTTCTTTTTGCCACGTCGAGGGGGTAAGGGCCGCTTGGAGGGAGCCAGACACTAGCTCCAACGACGATTCCTCCGTAAGGGATAGGGATAAGGAACTATTCACCCAACTGTCCAACTGCCAAATCCCCAGCTACAAGGAACTCCTGTCCGAGGAGAACCTGGTAGAAGCCGAGTTAGCCCTGGCGACCGGTGAGCTTGATGCTTGAATCCTTCTGTCCCGTCCTTCGATTTGCTGTATGTCGCCACTAATGCCCATTATTCTTTTATGTGCAGCAATGTAGGTTTCCGCCAGCGATTTTGAGGCCGTCCTGAGGCAGAAGAGGTAGGCGACCGGAGAGTCGTCTAGGCCAGCGAAAAGAATTTGGAGAAGGGAGCCAGCCGGGCTGGCTGCAACCCTTACGGCCCCAGCGCCTGCAGAGGAGCCGGCTGGGAAGAAGCCGGTCATAGGAGTGGCTCCGAAGCCAGCTAGGGCTGAAGTTGAAGAAGGGGAGATCCTGGCCACCACCGAAACGATGGTGGTGGTCTTGGATGAGGAGGAAGCCCCCGCCGCCGCCGGTGTGCCCGAAGCGAGACGGGTTACCATCGCCGTCGGCCCCACAGTTGTTGCAGAACCGAGGAGGGAGAGTGCTCCCTCAACTACCGGTGAGGGGGAGCGAGTCGCCAGGAAGGCCCGGGATGGGGCGGAGGCGACCGAGAAGCAAAGGGGTGAGCCGAGAAGCTCATCCCCTCAACCGGCCCATCGCCCGGCCCGCCCCCAAGCCGAAGGTGAGGAGGGACAGACACGGCTGGTCCCTACAATCGGCACGATGGCGAACGCCGCACAAGCCTCCCGCCTCCTGTCGGGAGTTCGGACCGCCGAGTTCGAAGAGGAGATGCGGGGATTGAGTCACTCCACACTCCTGGATATGGTCATGGTCGCCGTTGTCCAGGTACTTTTTGAATCTTCCTCATTTTCCCCAATGCTTTTTTTTCTTCCCGCAGCTAACATGTTTCCTCTGCTACAGATGGCCAACGGTGCAATTGGTCTTCGTGAGGCACTCGCCCACTTCTCAAACATGATGATCAAAGCCCTGGCGAGGGCCGACAAGTATAAGAAGGAGAGAATGGCGCAGGCCGAAAGCCTTGCTCGCCTTCATCAAGAGGCCTCGGCCCGGGAGGAGAGCGTGGCCGGCTGCCTAAGGGAGATGGAGAGCCGGGCCTCCGCAGCTGAGGCCAAAATGGAGTTGGCCTCAGAAAGGTTGAAGGCCGCCGCAGCGCATAATGAAGAGCTGACCCGACGGCTCCAAAGTGCCGAGGAGGAGTTTCGGGCCGTAGGGGAGAGGGCCGCTGCTGCGGAGAAAGCGGCAGCGGAAGCGGTCTCGAAGAAGGCCGGGGCGATGGCCTGTGCCGATGAGGCTAGTGCCCGTGCCGAAGAAGCCGAGGGAAAGGCTGGGAAGCCGAGGCGCGAGCCAAGGAGGCCGAGGCCAAAGCGCAGCGGGCTGAAGGCGAGGCGGGGTAGGCCATCTCCAATTACAAAGCCTCGCCGGAGTTCAAGCAGGAAGTCATCGAGGCTAGCCTCGATGCTTATGTTTAAGGCTTCGAGATGTGCAAGGTCAAAGTATCTGCGGCCCTCGAGATTGACGTTGCCGAACTTGAAGACATCCGGCCTGGGGAGCCTGACGAGGAGCCATCAGAGAAAGAGGACGAGAAGAAGCCCGGCCCCGACGAGCCTTGAAGACCCACTGTCCATTTTTCTTCTTTATCTTGTGTAACCGGCCTCAGGCCCAATTTTGTACTTACCCTTGACTGTTAATGAAGAAACTTTTCTGTCAAAGCTTCTCAATTTTGTACCTCTTCTTGATTACTAATAAAGAAGAATTTTTATCAAACTTTGCTCTATATGTTCCTTCTTCTTTTGGGAAAAGCGCCTAACTGTGTCTTTACTTCCCGTGGCCGAATCACATATGCTGAGAATGTCATGGCTGAACGTTGCATCTTCTGAAACATTTTCTTAGCTTCAAATGTTGCATATGTTGACCATGCCGCAGCCGAACTATGACTTTGGATTGGATGATGTTCGAATGCATCCCCGGAATGTAAGCCGACCATGTGGAAGGTTACTCAAGAGGCCTCATGATGCTGTAGACCGTTCGAAAGAAGACTCATTTGCGTATGAATCTTCTAAAGGCTTGGAAAGATCCACGGGCGACTTGGCGCCAAGATTAATTTTGGAGGCGTTGGTACTGACCAGAGATGGTCGAGGCTGATTCAGCCATCGCGAGGGTGCCAAGGATGAGTGGGGTTGACCGGGGGAGGCTTACGCTGACTCGGTCAGTGTTGAAGGTGCCTGGATCGATTAGGGTCGATCGGGAAAGGCTGTGGCTGAGCCGGCTGACTCGGAGTTTGTGAGGGCCACACGGAGCCTTCTGGAGCTATCTCCATGGTTTGGGTTCCATGTGAAGGGCGACCTGAATGCATATGGAGCTATTAGGAGAAGCACCGCCGTACCGGGGTCGAGGGGTGTCCTGCTAGCTGCGGTGTTGGCGATCCTTTTAAACCACCTCAGGGGTTTGTGTGTCGCCCGAGGGGTGACTCGATCGGGTATGAAGCTGTTAGGGTCTTACCAACTCGGAGGCACCGCCATGCCGGGGCCGAGTGGTGTCCCCTTAGCTATGATGCTGGCGAGCTCCTTTTGAACCACCTCAGGGGTTTGTGTGCCGCCTGAGGGGCGACTCGACCGGGTACGGAGCTATTAGGGTCTTAACCGACTTGGGGGCACCGCCGTACCGGGGCCGAGTAGTGTCCTGTTAGCCGCGATGCTGGTGAGCTCCTTTTGAACCGCCTCAGGGGTTTGTGTGCCGCCTAAGGGGTGACTCGAGCGAGTACGGAGCTGTTAGGGTCTTAACCGACTCGGGGGCACCGCCGTGCCAGGGCCGAGTGGTGTCCTGTTAGCCGTGATGTCGGTGAGCTCCTTTTGAACCACCTCAGGGGTTTATGTGCCGCCTGAGGGGCGACTCGACCGGGTATAGAGCTGTTAGGGTCTTAACCGACTCGAGAACACCGCCATGCCAGGGCCGAGTGGTGTCCCGTTAGCAGCGATGCCGGTGAGCTCCTTTTGAACTGCCTTAGGGGTTTGTGTGCCGCCTGAGGGACGACTCGACCGGCTACGGAGCTGTTAGGGTCTTAACCAACTCGGGGGCACCGCCGTGTCGGGGCCGAGTGGTGTTCCATTAGCTGCGATGCCGGTGAGCTCCTTTTGAACCGCCTCAGGGGTTTGTGTGCCGTCTGAGGGGCGACTCGATCGGGTACAGAGCTGTTAGGGTCTTAACCGACTCGGGGGGCACCGCCGTGCCAGGACCGAGTGGTGTCCCATTAGCCGTGATGCCGATGAGCTCCTTTTGAACCGCCTCAGGGGTTTCTGTGCTGCTTGAGGGGTGACTTGACCGGGTACGAAGCTGTTAGGGTCTTAATCGACTCGGGGGCACCGCCGTGCCGAGGCCGAGTGGTGTCCCATTAGCCGCGATGCCGATGAGCTCCTTTTGAACCGCCTCAGGGGTTTGTGTGCTGCCTCAGGTGCGACTCGACCAGGTATGGAGCTGTTAGGGTCTTAACCGACTCGGGGGCACCGCCATGCCGGGGCCGAGTGGTGTCCCGTTAGCCGCGATGCCGGTGAGCTCCTTTCGAGAGACCTGGTCTTTGGGTGTTAGGGAGAGTAGGCTGTGGTGTCAGAAGGGACCTCCTTTATTGCTTATACCCCAGGGGAATACATCATTGATAATATTGGCGAAGGTTATCTGCATTCCAGGTACGTCGAATGGTTTGTCCGTTGAGTTCTTCTAGCTTGTATGCCCCCCGGTGGAGTGTCTTGGCGACACGATAAAGGCCCTCCCAGTTGGGGGATAGCTTGCCTCCCTCTGTAGGCTTAGAAACCTCAGCTTTTCTCAAAACCAAGTCTCCGCGGCGAAAAACCTTGAGACGAACTCGAGCATTGTAGTACTTGGCCGCTCGCTGACGAAAGGTCACCATGCGCAGCCTCGCCCGATCATGCGCCTCGTCGATGAAGTCCAAATTAGCCCGAATCAGCGTGGAGTTGTTTTCCTCGTTGAAGGACTCCACACGTGGACTAGGTAGTCTGATCTCGACGGGAATGACGGCTTCGGATCCGAAGGCAAGACTGAAGGGAGTCTCGCCCGTCGGGGCTCTGGGGGTCGTGTGGTAAGCCCATATCACACTGGGGAGCTCTTCCACCCACCGACCTTTGGATCCATCTAGCCAAGTTCTGAGTCCTTTGAGGATGGTGTGGTTCATGACCTCTGCCTCTCTGTTGGTTTGGGGGTGGCCGACAGAAGTGAATCTGTGATGAATGCCTAGTTCGTCACAGAAGGCTTTAAATGCTTCATTGTTGAATTGGCAGCCGTTATCATGACGAGGGTGTGAGGCAGGCCAAATCAGCATATGATCGACTTTCAAAAGAAAGCTTTAACCTTGCTTTCAGTGATCTTGGCCAGTGCCTCGACCTCGACCCATTTGGTGAAGTAGTCGATGGTGACTAGCAAGAATCTCTGTTGCCCTGAAGCTGGGGAGAATGGCCCGAGGATGTCCATTCCCATTGAGCGAAAGGCCATGGGGCTGAGAGCGGGCTCAGCGGGGTAGATGGATGATGTTGAATGTGTGCGTGGCGCTGACGACCATCGCATTTCTAAACTAATTTAGCCGCGTCCTCCCTCATAGTGAGCTAGAAGTATCCCTGATGGAGAGCCTTTTGGGCTAAGGATCTGCCCTCCAGATGATTTTCACAGATGCCCTCGTGGATTTCTCTGAGGATGTAGTCGGCGTCGGCAGGTCCTACACACTTGAGCAGAGGGTAGGAGAACGACCTTCTGTATAGATGCCCATTGAGGAGGATGAATTTGGAGGCCCTCCACTTGGGCAGCCTGGCTTCATTGCGGTCATCAGGGAGTGTGCCATCAGTGAGATAGCGGACGTAGGCATCCATCCATGTGGGCTCTTGGGTGAGCGGGAGGACTTCCTCGCTATCCTCTATGCTAGGCCTTTCTAAATATTCAATGTAAGCATCCCTTGCCATGCCGTCGGCAGAGGTAGCCAGACGAGAGAGGATGTCGGCCTTGGCATTCTCACTCCAGGGAATGTAACTGATACTGAAGTAAGGTAGCGGGGAGATCAAAAGCTGCACCTTGTTCAAGTACTGAGTTATAACAGGGTCACGCGCCTCGTATTCTCCGTTGATTTGCCCGGAGATGAGTTGCAAGTCAGTGAAAGCTCTGAGGCGCCTTATTCCAAACTCCTGGGCTAGCCTTAATCCGGCCAATAGGGCTTCGTATTCAGCTTGATTATTGGTGGCTTCGAATAGAAACCGCAGGGCACATTCTGTCCTCTCTCCCCCTGGCCCGACGAGAATGAGGCCGGCGCCGCGTCCCTGAGAGTTTGATGCGCCATCCACATGAAGGATCCAAGTTTCTCCATCGCCGTTTGGTTCAGGCTCGCGCTGTTCCTTGGCAACCTCTTCAGTCGCCTCCTCCGCCCAAGTGCATTCAACTAGGAAGTCAGCTAAAACTTGGGACTTCAGAGCCGGTCGTGCCTGGAAGGAGAGGTCGAACTCTCCTAGCTTGATGGCCCACTTGGCGAGTCGACCTGAGGTATCCGGACGAGCCAGGATGGCTCGAAGGGGCTGATCCGTGAGCACCACGATAGGATGAGCTTGAAAGTATGGGCAAAGGCGTTGGGCGGAAACTATCAGAGCGAAAATAACTTTCTCTATCTTGGAGTATCTAACTTCTGTGTCATGAAGGACCTTACTCATATAATAGATGGATCTCTGGGTTCCGTCGGCGTCGAGACGCACCAGGACTGAGCTAATGGCTTTCGAAGAAGCAGCTAAGTAGAGGAAGAGACTTTCCCCGTCTCTTGGCTTGGATAGGAGCGGCGGAGAGGACAGGAACGCCTTCAACCTGTCGAAGGCTTTCTGGCAGTCGTCCGTCCACTTGAAGCTGTTCATCTTCTGCAGGGCCTTGAAGAAAGGCAAGCATCTCTTGGCCAATTTGGAGAGGAAACGGCTTAGAGCCGCTATCCTCCCTGTTAGTCGTTGCACTTCCTTCTTGCTGGATGGTGGCCTCATGTTGAGTATGGCGCTGATCTTCTCTGGGTTCGGCTCGATCTCCCGCTGGGTCACCATGAAACCCAGGAACTTGCCCTCCGTGACCCCGAAAGCACATTTCTTGGGGTTCAGCCTGACTTGGAAATGACGGAGGTTATTAAAGGTTTCCTCCAAGTTGGAGACGTGATTGGAGGCGTGGGTGCTCTTTGTCAGCATGTCATCTACATAGACCTCCATATTCCGGCCTAGCTGGTCCTGGAACACTCTATTCATCAACCTTTGGTAGGTTGCCCCCGCATTCTTGAGGCCAAAAGGCATCACTTTGTAGCAATAAATGTCTTTCTCCGTCACAAAGGATGTGTGCTCTTCGTCACTGGGGTCCATCCTTATCTGATTATATCCGGAGAAGGCATCCATGAAGTTGAGGAGTTCGTGCCCGAAGGTAGAATTCACCAGTTGATCTATCCTTGGCAGGGGAAAGCTATCTTTCGAACATGCTTTGTTGAGGTCGGTGAAGTCTATGCAAATTCTCCAGCTCCCGTTTGCCGTACCATGACCACATTAGCCAGCCAACTAGGGTAGTGTGCCCCCGGATGTGGCCGGCACTGAGTAGCTTGTTGACTTCCTCATCAATAGCCTTTTGCCGATCAGGAGCGAAGCTTCTCTTCCTTTAGCGGATCAAACGGTTCCATGGGTCAATGTTGAGCTTGTGGGTGATTACCTCCGGAGGGATGTCGGGCATATCAGACGCTGACCAAGCGAAAACGTCCGAGTTAGCCCGCAAAAAGGTCAAGAGGCACCCCCGATCCTTGGGGGAAGGAGTCCGCTGACATGGACGGTCTTTGCTGGGTCGTCTCCAAGAGGGAAAGTTAGGAGGTGCTCAGCGGTTCCCCTCCCTTGCTAGAGTCTCTGGGGTCGGATGCTTCTAAAGCTGGTTCAGCTTCCAGAGGACTTGATGTCGCATGATAACAGGGCAGGACCGGGCTGGTCTCACCGCGCATCTCTCCAACTCCTGCACTAGTGGGGAACTGCACCAGTAAACGTCGGGTGGAGATAACTACATCCAAAAGGTTCAGACTTGGACGCCCGAGAATGGCATTGTACGCCAAGGGGACCCTTATGATCAGGAATTTCATGATCACTGTGCTTTGGCATGGCGACGTTCTGGCTGTCACAGGCAAAGGTATCTCGCCTTCAACCCTTACAGAGTCTCCAGTGAACCCGACCAACGGGGCTGCCACAGGCTGAAGGGAGTCTAGAGATAATCCCATCCAAACAAAAGCGTCGTAAGTAAGGATGTCAGCTGAGCTGCCAATATCAACTAATATCCTTTTTATAGGGTGCTTGGCAATCGTCATAGAGACGACGATGCCTTCATTGTTGACATTTTCCATAACAGCAGATTCTCCCCCAGGAATTACATTATTCGGCACCTCCTCCCCTCTCGGCCGCTTAGATGCAGAGGCTGATCCCCAAGACACCATTCCGACTGCCCGTTCCGTGGGGGCGTTATCGATCGCGGCTTGAACAGGTGGAGGTCCCATGAGGGTCGGCAGCGATAGCGGCGCCTTCTGAACATACTTGCCGAGGTAGCCCCGCTAAATGAGCTCCTCGATGGCTCGCTTCAAGCTATAGCAGCTGCCAGTGTCATGCCCATAATCCCGGTGGAATCGGCAGTAACGGCTTTTGTCGCGGGAAGGACCTTTCTTCATGGGAGGAGGGCGCTGGAGGTAAGGCTCGCCCTCGATCTCCATCAGGATATGGGATCGAGGGGCGAGAAGAGGCGTGAGCTTGCTCTCATCGGGGATAGGGCTCCGGTGCCTGTTGTTGGGTCGGCGAGGCGGGTCAGATCGCCGGTGTCGAGGGGGTCCACTCGGCTCAGGGCGAGCAGGCTTGTGGCTGGAGCTCCTTGAAGATTCTCGGCGGGTGAAGTCAGCCTCATCCGCACGGATATACTTTTGAGCCCGGAGGAGAAGGTCGGAGTAAGAGCTTGGGGGTTTTTTGTCCATGGAGAAGGTGAAGCAGGATGTGAGGAGTCCCCGCTTCAGCGCCAACGTCGCTACCGCATCGTCGAGATGGTAGACTTTGAGGGCGGCAGCCTTGAACCAGGACACAAAGTCCCGCAGCGACTCCCCTCCTTCTGGCGCACGGAGAAGAGGCTGTCCACTACCCTTGGGATCCATCGGCAGGCATCAAAATATGCTAGAAAGGCCTTCTCCAGCTCTCAGAAGGAGTCGATGCTGTGAGGGGGTAGGCGCGAGTGACACGCGCGAGCGGCCTTCCGTAGAGTGGCAGGAAAGGCTTTGCAGAGAAGGGCATCCAAAGCGCTTTGGACTTGCATCATCGCTTTATAGCTCTTGAGATGGTCGAGAGGATCTGTCGTACCATCGTACGGATCTACCTGGGGGAAGCAGAATCTGGAGGGAACAGGCTCCTCCAATATCCGGCGGATGTAAGGAGGACGGATGTCAAACTCTTTCTCCGGTTGGTGATTGATTTTCTTGGCGAGTTCATCTAGTCGCCTATTGTACTCGTCCAGGCATTCCTCTGCCTGGCAGCTAATTGCCGGGCCCCTCCGGGATGGTTCGGAGGAAGAAGAAGAGGAAGAAAGAGAAGGAGAAGGACGTGGGAGTCGGGACTTCCACTTTGGCTCCTTTTGATGATGCGGCTTGGGAGGAAGTTTGCTGGGGCCACGATCAAGGGACCATGGCCGCTTGGGGGGCACGCGGTGAGGCTTCCTAGGGGAAGTTGGGCGATGACCAACCTCCCACCGACCGACCTCCTGCCGAGGAGAGCCTCCCCTCGCCGACTGCTGACTAGCTGGGGGAGCGGTCTGCTGCTGGGTGGCCATGGACTGCTACTGCTGGAGCCCGTGGACCATAGCGGTGAGAGTTTGGACTTCCTAGGAGAGGGTCGCTAGTCGCTCCGCAGTTTGAACAGCTGCATCTGGTGGTGGGCAGGTGACGGGAGGATCGGTAGCAGGGGGATTGGCCTCCTGCTGCCTAACTGGCGGGGGAAGCCCCGCTGGATAGCTAACGGAAGCCTCCTGAGCTCGTGTCACCACCATGGCTTCAAGAAGAAAAGAGGGGGAGTAGAGTTCGGTGAGATGTAGCACAGGGAGGCCCTGAGATACCTACTGCGTCCTGCACTGTCCCCCTACCTGGCGCGCTAATCTGATGACGCCTGATCACTGGTCCTGAACGTTGGGATGAGAAAGCGGATTGATCAGAGGATCTTTGCTCCACCGAGTTGCCTGCAAAAAGCCTCAGGACTGGAGGGATTCTTTGGTGGGACCCTCCGACGCTCAAGTTAGAATCGAGGTCACAGCTGAGGAGGAGCTCGAATGAGCTCTTTTCAGACAAAAAAAAAAGTGTTCCGGGGAGGAGGGATTCCTCTCTGGGTGCTAGGATAGCGATTTCTTGGGGTTATCGCTCATACCTGATTATTGAGTGGATTCACCTCTTTATAGGGGTTGATACTTGCATGATCACGTGAGATTCCGTGAAAAGGGAATGTCTGCGGAGTTTTTTGGAGTTGTGTGAACCTGGGCTGGTTGGTGGGTCCTGTCCCATCGGAGAGGAAGAAAACGGCGGTTGGTGGGCTAAGTCCCATCAGCTAGTGGGGCTATTGGGTAGTTGGGTCCAGTCCCATCAGCAGCGTGGCCAGTGGGTAGTTGGATCTGGTGTTGTCAAGTGGCGCGGGTCAGAGAGGTGGCATCCTGAGCTACCAGAGCCACGCTGGGGCAGATTTGGAGGAAACTGGGAAGTCTCAACTCTTCCGAGGGAGCCGAGGCTGAGCTGGGTCGACTAGGGATGGTCGGGGCCAACCTCGCCGACTAGGAAGTGCCGGGGCGGGGCCGACCAGGAATGGTCGGGGCTGGTTTGATGGACTGAAGATGCCGGGGCCGAGCGGGGCCGACCAGGAATGGTCGAGGCTGACTCGGCAGGCTTGGAGATGCCGGGGCCGAGAGGGGCCGACCAGGAATGGTCGGGGCCGACTCGGCAGGCTTGGAGACGCTGAGGCCGAGAGGGGCCGACCAGGAATGGTCGAGGCCGACTTGGCAGTCTTGGAGACGCCGGGGCCGAGCGGGGCCAACCAGGAATGGTCGGGGCCGACTCGGTAGGTTGGAGATGCTGGGGCCGAGCGAGGCCGACCAGGAATGGTCGGGGCCGACTCGGCGGGCTGGAGATGCCGGGGCCGAGAGGGGCCGTCCAGGAATGGTTGGGCCGACTCGGCAGGCTCGGAGCTGCCGGGGCCAAGCGGGGCCGACTCGGCAGGCTTGGAGACGCCGGAGCCGAGAGGGGCCGACCAGGAATGGTCGGGGCTGACTCGGCAGGCTTGGAGACGTCGGGGCCGAGAGGGGCCGACCAGGAATGGTCGGGGCCGACTCGGCAAGCTTGGAGTTGCCGGGGCCGAGCGGAGCCGACCAGGAATGGTCGAGGCCGACTCGGCAGGCTTGGAGACGCCGGGGCCGAGAGGAGCCAACCAGGAATGGTCAGGGCCGACTCGGCAGGCTTGGAGCTGCCGGGACCGAGCGGGGCCGACTCGATAGGCTTGGAGACGCCGAGGCCGAGAGGGGCCGACTAGGAATGGTCGGGGCCGACTCGGCAAGCTTGGAGACGCCGCCGGGGCCGAGAGGGGCTGACCAGGAATGGTCGGAGCCAACTCGGCGGGCTTGGAGATGCTAGGGCCGAGAGTTGCCGACTAGGAATGGTCGGGGCCGACTCGGCAGGCTTGGAGCACCAGGGCCGAGCGGGGCCGACTCGGCAGGCTTGGAGATGCCGGGCGCACTAATGTTTTGGTTTTACCGAAATTGCCCTTGTGGCTACACCAGCCACATCAAAAGGTAAATTGAGTTAATAAAAAACTTAACCTCAAAATTTAAGTGTTTAAAAATAAATGCAAAAATAAAAATAAAATGCAAGAAAGTTAAATCAATTTAAGAGCTATGCACTAGATAATAACTCAAATAAAAAACAGTACGTATAAGAATACAGGTAAGCAAGTAAAGTAGGAGTTAGAAGGATTTATAATAGTTTGGCACTCCTTGTCTACATGTATTATCTAAATAATTTCTTAGAATTTTTAATATACCAATCCTTTTAATGGATGAAGATTAAATCCTATACACTTCTTTTGCTGGGTTTAGAAGGAATGCTTACAATTCTTTTTTGGACAAAGGATGAACCCACTGTTTTTTTTCATGGGCTTAGGAGGAACCCAACTATCTCAAAAAAAAGATAAACACAATTTACAATGCTCCTCAATAACGTGGATATGCCAATGAAGTTCTAAATTTGGAAAAGAAACAAATATGTAGATTAAGCTCAGAATTTCTTTTTTCAAACATTTCATAATGATTTTTCTCTTTATTTTTCATGTTTAAACCAGCTCACAAGTTCTTATATTATAGAGTTTTCAAAATATGGCTATTCAAGCTCAAAGGAAGCTTCAATGGTCAGGTTGTCAAATTACTAGTGATTGATCATCTATGCTAAGGTTGGTCAATTGCACATTTCGTAGTAGTCAACCATCAAGCTAGATAGAGAGTTGCCTTTTGAGCAGTCTTTAGCCATGGTAAAGTTTAGTCCATTATTCTTAGGTCTAATTTATTGTCTACTTTCGGTTTTAAAATTTTATAATAATTTTACTTTAATTATTAAAAAAATCTAATCTAATTCATTTTTAAAGGGTTTGAGCCTTGTGTGTTTATTCTTCTACTAAGTTTTATAATGCATATTTAAAAAAATTTAAAATTACCATATGCAAATCATTATCTTTAACACTTTTGAGTCGAATAGTACTTAATTTAATGTTGTTCTCCTTTGACTTGAGCTTTTTGCATTATATTTGAGTTTTATGTAAATCGAGTACATGTTGGATGAAATTTTGCATATATCTTGATTTGTTCCAATCATGTTGCATGTCTTATTATTACAAACTTAAGCATTACATTAGCCCTTCAATTAATATATTGTTACCATCAAAATATGTATTATTTAACCTTTAGGTATAACAAAATCCTTTGTAATGGCATTGGAAATGAGAATATTTCTAGTCTTAGAGAGTTTTCATTAGGTTTTTAGTCAGGCAAAACATGGGTGTTAATCTTGTAGTGTTAAAAAATGATTAAAACTTTGAAATTTAAGGTTGCATATACAAAAATTTGAAACGAGTTAAACCACAACAAATGCCCATATTCCTTTGAGCATTTCATCTTGATTGGTTGAAAGTGCTGGTGCACAAAAATGACTAGGGATGCCAATGGTTGGATTATATAGAACAAGAACCAATAATAGACAATTGTTGATAGTTACATAGGCTAAAAACTAGTGGTTTATTGATGGATAATGGATGATGGGAAATTGACTCGATGGATTCTAAGATAGTTAAATTCATGACAACTTTAATATAAGTTACCTTAATACATGTCGTGGTATATATGTTGGTCCATTATAAAAGAAGCATGACAATATAAGAAAATTAAGTAGATTCCATCTTTGCTCTCCTTTCTTCTCTTGAGCCCCATGAACGCAAATCTTAATCATCTTACTGATTCAAATGAAGTCATTAGCCATCTCTAAGCTAGTGTTTGAAATAGGGGATAAGAGGGGATATCCAAGGGATATCCTCTTATTCCCAAAGCCATAACTATAAGGGATAGCAGAGAATAAAGTTAACCAAAGGGATAATCCATGGCATGGTTAACCATGGGATATCCCCTCAATTTATTTCCTAGAGAATGCAGGAATAGCTGGTTATCCTTCCAAATAAGAGTAAAAAAAGGTTATCCTATGGATTTACCTTTTGCATTTGATATGATCAATGGGATAGCCAAGGGATATCTAGGGATAGCCAGGGGATAAACTCTATCCCGTACACTTATCCATGGATAATATTTTTCCTATCAAACACTACCTAAGTAGTTGTGGCCTTGCATTTCTTGTGGGATGCCAAGGGGCATAGGCATTTTCTAAGTTCCAATGTTTGAGAAGTTCCATTCTCTTCTATGTTGTTTCTTTCCTCCCTTGTTTAAGACATTTTCTTACAAAGATCGCATTTAATCCTTTTGTAAAGTCGGGTAGGCATGAGAGGCAATTCCAAACTTCTCATGGCCACGAGTTAAAATATACTTATGGTCCTTAAACTTTCACTCAAAATTTTGGTCTTCGAATTTCAATTGTTACATTTAATTCCTTGTATTTTAAAAATGTTGGATTTTTATTGTCTCATCATATGAGATCATTTAAAATCGATGGATTAATCACATTGAGGCGAACACATGGATTAATTGATAGGATAATACATTAGCTATTTCGTTAATTTTATATCCTATTTAGATTAACTGCAAGAATACTTTTAAATGGCTGATAGTCAAATAAACCTTAAATATGATCTTGTGTAACAAAATGCTAGGACTGCATTATTCTTAAAATATGAGAAGATAAACTGTAGCAATCAACAGTTTGAAGATCAATAAGTTTGAAATGACAATATCAAACAATGTCAAGGGGCAACATACAGGCTGGCCGTCGGGATGTCCGTGCAAGATTTTCTTCGGACTACAACTGCGCCTCTGATTCACCATGTTTATAGGGAAGCCAAATGCAAAAGCTCGCCATCCATGGGAATGGCATATGGGGCAGCAAATCATGTACTCTGCTCGGGCTCCGTCTCGGCTTGTAAAGGTGATGGTTGTGTTGGACATGCATGCACCTGTCACCATGGATAATTCGAGGACCCACAACCATAAATCATGATGCAAATGTGAGATCAGTAAATTTTGCATCTGTGATACCGGAGATTCTATTGCCTTTAATTGCCTAGGGTCCAACATTAGTGTAAATCATGTCAAATACCTTTGATCCGTTATCCCTATGTGTTAAATTGCCCTAGAATAATAAAAGTCAAACTGGAGATCGATGCTCTGGAGTTTAATTAGAGAGGAGGTAACCTGTTCTCCATTCTTTTTAAGACTTCACACGATCTATAAATTCATCCCTTAGCTAAAATTTGATCATCCCAAATCGTCTGACCTATTAAATCTTGATTCAGTGAATGCTGAAGTTTTGGCATTTTGAAGCTTGAATAGTGGAGACTGCTAAACTCTAGAGTTCTTTTTATCAGTAACATATTATATCATTACAACTGACTACTAGAAATTGCTATTAACTTTTTAAACGGTCATGCTCGCAGCTAAAGTTATTTATTTCAAATGATGGTATTTCAAAATTTTATATTAAAATAATTGATACCATAGCGGCTATTTCAATAGTATTATAATAAAAATAATAAACGATAGAAATATAACAATATTACCTTTTCATTCACCTTTTATTAGATTAAAAAAAAGGAATTTTTGTTCTACAACAGAAATTGTAATGCTAAATGATATATTAAAATGGTTATTATCTGTTTTTATTATTATATATATATATTACATAACGGAAAGATATAGAAATTAAGAACGACAACAATGTAGTGGTGAATGAAAAAAAATATTTATTCAAGATATTTATATCTATACCCATCTCGATCATACCCATTATGGATATCTATATGGGTTATCTAATAAGCATACTCACTTCATAACTTTAGACCTACCATCCATTACTTTAAAATATTTTTCTTAAATTAAAAAATTTAATTAATTCCTAACTATTAATTCTAATTAAATTTAAAATTTAGATATAAAAAATTATATAATTTTAACAATAACAAATTTTAGTCATTAATGAATAAAATATTAACGTAAAATATAAACATAAATTATATAACTATTAACATATATATTAGCAAAATATATGTAAGTAAATAAAGATAATTAAATAATTTTATAGGACTCAATTATATGGGGAGGATGGGATGAGACCAAGAAACCTTTATGTCGGTATTGTTATGTGACTATATATATATATATATATAGAGAGAAAAAAAGGAATATACTTGATTATATTTAAATATAGTTAGGTGTAGGGTTCGATCATCTTTTTGGTTCTTGGATTAATGTAGATTTTGGGCCATTCAATCTTTTTTATTTTTTTTTTTAGAATTCATAAACTATATCGATCGAAGGATGGAAGAGGTGATTAAATTTAGACTTGGCTTTAAGTCTAAATTCAGTCATTTCCCCTATCTTTAAAATACATAATTTATGAATCTTAAAAATTAAAAAGATAAAAAAGATTGAGTGGTTTTGTATCTGTGTGGATTTAAGAATGAGAAAGTTGATTGAGTTTAAATCTGATTACATTTAAATATAGCCAATCTAAGTCCATATATATATATATATATATAATTTTACTTTTATATTTACTTCAATGCAATAAAGGTGGTGAGTAGCATGAAGACTTGAACTGAATTAAAATCATAATAAAATTATTATTAATAAATATATTTTCATTACATTATAGCGTAGCTAAACTTAAAATTAATTATTTTTATTTTTTAAATATATAATTTAATATTTTAAAAATAAAAAATAAAATGATTTTAAGATTTATATAAATTTAAGAAGAATGATGATGAATAAATTTTAAATTTAATTATATTTCGATACAATGAAATTTATTTTAATTCAAAATTATTATTTTTAAATTTAATAATTTTCTATTCGCAAGATGATTTTGTCCGAACGGAGCGAAGAGCATCTCAGCGTGCGGTGGGCGGTAAAACCAAGCAAAGAAAAAAGTTTGGAGGAAGTAACGCTTTTCGTACTTCCTTTTGCGAGGCAGTAGTAAATCCTCCGAGAAAGGCTCACCAATCCCCCGAAGGAGTACGTTACAGCTGTCCTTCGATGGAAGTTTCGGTTTCGCGATTTATGGGCACCATGGGAAACAGATTGAGAAACGGGAGCGAAGCATTCGATGAACGAGAGCAGAGTATTCGACGGCCGCGGGAGGGAAAGAAGGGCGTCGGTCGGAGTCGACGTTATTCGAGAGAGAGAGAGAGACGCGTTCGCGGGATTCCGAACGCCTGCGAACGGAGGAGCCATGCTGGACCGGAATGCCACGTGGCTGACTGTCAGCCGCATGCGGTGCCGACTTTCGAAGGGGGGCCCACCAGCAGCTTTTAATTCTTTAATTTTAAAATTTTCGCCGGCCCACCGCTGACTTTAATAATTTCTCTCGACTTCTCCTCCGGTTTGCCTTACAATTTTCTTGACTGGTTTAATTTGATCTTTTTACCTTCGCTTGCCTCCCAAAATTCCCCCCTCCAAATCTCATGGTCAAAAGAGGCATATTTCGTGTAATAAATTTCTATTTTTATTGCAACATTTTTTTGGAATCAAATAAGTCCAGATATTGAATTGTTTCTGGCCCTTCTGGGTGGGGTTGGTTTAGATGGAGGAATTGAAGAACTGGGTTGGTGGCCTGCAACAGCGTCATGTGGCAATGGTACGTCCTTTTCAATGTCCTTGGATGCATCGTGGCGTTGGTTCTCTCTTTAATTCGTGGGTTTTGGAATCGGCATTAATTCGGGCAGGTTGGGAGGCTGGAGAGGTTTTTCCATCTGGGCTGGATTTGGTCTGGGTGTGGGAGATGCTGATGATTTTCTTTCTTCTTTGTCCTGTGGGAGGTTTTCCTAGGGTTCAGGCTTGCGGCAGACGTAGTTTGGGAATCTTGGGGGCGGGTTGGGAGCGGGTTTGTGGTTATGAAGTGCTTCTCGGGCTTCTGGATTCTGAGTTTTTAGGGTTGAAATTCTGGGGCTTAAGGTTAAGCTTTTGGATAGTTTCTTGGTGGATTATTGTTATTATTATTTTCTTGTGAAATAGAAGAAGGTTTTCTCGTAGAGATTGAGGAAGCAATTGTGCGATCTCTTTTAAAATTTATTCTAATCAGGATTTTCTAGTGCAAGGTTGTAATTGTTGGTCCTGTTCCGGTTTCTTTTATCTGGGGCGTGGTTTTCTGGTGGGTTACTTTTGAACGAACAAATTTTAATGATTTGTCTCTGTGGTGGGGTTAAATTACTCGCTTCTGGTTTGATTTTCTTCTTCTTCTTCTTCTTCTGGTGGTTTACTTTTGAAGGATCACGCTTTGTGGGGAATGAATATGGTAACGCTATTGCTAGTCCATGCACATCTGCTTGTGATCTGCACGAGTTTTGAACTCAATGGTTTTGTTTTACTCATCTCATGAGAGCTTTATTGGGCTTGGAATTATCTTTACTAAGAAAAGTATTTGCTTTCAGAGTGGGTGCATGTCTTGTGAGAGGGTAATTCTGCAGTAACAAAATTTCAGTGTTCTCTTTTAGTTGTTTTGGTGTTGAACACAAAAACTTGGTAACCTCCTTGTCTGTCCTTGCTCATTTGGATGTGATATCTGAAGGTTTTAGTTTTCAACAATTGTTTTCTCATTTAACTTGAATATAATTGAGCTTTGTTTTCATATAGAATACTCTGGTTTTTTATGTTAGCTGTTCTTTTTTCCCATGTTACAGAGGCAATTTTGATATTCAACAGCTGGGATATGATGGTGAAGGGAGTCCTGTTAATGATTAAGCATCATGCAGGGTAGGAGATTGAAGAAGGGGCAGACAATCTTCCATAGACTGATTCCACGAAACAGAATGAAGTGCTTACGTTCTAGGGAGCAATTGAGAGCGAATGAAGTGATTCGGTCGGTTGAGTCTATGGCCACCAAGGACCGCTCAGCAAGTGGGTATTCTTCTCAAATGGTGAGAGTGAGCAGAGGGTTGACACGGGCAACATTGACAAGCTGAATCTTCTCTTCGTGAGGGTGTATGTCTGAACTATGAGGTTGGTCTTTCTTTGTGGGTGCCTCTTCTTTCTTGGAAGTTATGAAACTTTGCAGCGAAGGAGCAATTGGTGCTGAACAACTCTTGGTGCAGGAGCCATTACTTTTTGTTACTTTTGATAATTTTATGTTACCTTATATGGCTACTGCTGGAGTTTTGTCCGCTTACCTTAGCTAACTGTTCTGAAAAGCAAAACTCTGATAACGTTTAGGAGTCTCTACATATAGTATTACTTTCTCTTCAGTTTGGTACATTGATTAGGGGTTCGTTCGGTCGATTCACCCCTCATACCGAGCTGAAGGGCTAAACTATTTCAGTTTCAGGCTGATTCGGTTTGGTTTTGTCCTAAATTGTCCGGTTTGGGACATTTGGCATACAATGGCAGTTGTAGACTTTTATTTTAGCATGATTAGTTTTGTAATCATTCATCTTTAGTTGTGGAATTGTAGTCAAAGATGCACAATTGCTATCGTCCGTGTCTTCGTTGTGTAAAATTACTTCTAAGACATATATTAGTTGCTGAAAGGAAACATATCCTTTCTTTGGTGCTTTACAAAGGCTTTCTACTTGGAGTTCATAAAATCATAACTCAAGGAAACTATAATTAGAATTTAGTTTTTCTTGCATTATAGAATTTTTGGACTTTTACTTCTGAGTCATGTCCTCCTATGATGGCCCATATGTTTGTATCATCATCATCATCAATATCCATTATTACATGTATCTAGATGAAATCTTAGAGTCAGCTCCCTGTTGGAAAATAGGGAGTGAGTTGGGGGGGGGGGGGGGGGGGGGGGGGGGGGGGGGGGGGGGAACTAAAAATCGAGAACATTGTGAGAAGAAGTTCACTTATTTTATTTTCCATTTTTCACAAGTCCTATTCTGGTGTATATAATGTTCTTTTGGTCGCATTAAGTAAGAAATCATGTTCTACTTGAATTTTGAAGTAGGAGAGAGTGAGGACATGAGTTAGGGTTTGACTCAAAAAGATTTAGGTTAAGTGATTTGGGTGTTACTTGCTTCCAATGAGGAAATGAATGGTATTTTGGTGGCAATGTATTGTATAAAACATTGAACTGGTAATTCTTTTTGAAATAAACAGCATAATAGAAGTGATTTTGCTTGTGAATGTTTGATAAGAGGGTGACTTTTAAATTAATTAATGTCATGTAGGTTGTGTATTTCATTGTCAAGAGAAAGCACCCAGATGTGCCCCTGCGCACACATATATAGAGAGACATGAAGTAGACAACGTGTTCAAGATGTATCACATTTTCTGCTCCACCTCTATCTTTTACATCATCTCTCTCACTCAATTTTTGTTGATGTTCAACCGCTTATTGGTCCTATATAGTTTTCATTTGTTTTAAATATATGATCAGAAATGGAGGTATAACTGGGTCACAGAGTGGAGTATGGGTCAACTGAAAATGGCAGGTTTGGTATGGGTTTATTCATTTCAATGTGATTATATTTGGATCAGTTGTGGTTATGGGTTTTTTGGGCTCAAACTGTGATTTAACCTGATTTGAACCCAACCCAACTTGGTCCATTGCCACACCTAACTTCTATCAGCCATGCAGTTGTATCTTTCACTCGTTTGTTTAAGGAGTAAAATTAGGATGGAGTTGGCCAAATTAATTCTCTCCAAATTTAAACATGGGCATGTCAGTTCACTGTGATTTGGCTGTCTTGTTTTGACTCCCCCCCCCCCCCCCCAATGAATTGATCTTGTAGGATTCTACGAAATTCTTTTGATTTCTTCTAGAAGCAGATGAATTGATGGTATTGTCTAGAAAATCTGGTGTTACTAGCAAGCTTGTAGAGATAGGACCTTTTTCTTGTACTGAAGTCTGCATACATAGAGCACTTGTTTATACAAGCATATTTAAATTTTGAGAAATGAAACAAAATAGATTCTAGATAGAGCTTTGTTTTAGATTTTTATAAAAAGAGTGGCCCAATGCTCAAGGCTTTCACCACTACAAGTTATGAGAAGGGTTAGATGTATGCAGCCTTACCCCATGTATGGAGAAGTTATTTCTGTGCTTTGAACTTGTGACATTGAGGCCACAATGGAGCAATCTATCAATTGTACCAAGGCTCACCCTCTATTCAGATCCTTATATTAGCGTAAAATTTGTGCACCTTGGCCATGTAGATGATTGTGGTTAAGAGGACTGCACCATTCATGTAAATGCAACTCCTTTAGTGAAACTCAACAACCTTGATATTTTGCAGGAAGCAAGAGCATTGCTTGGAAGGTTAGAATATCAGAGAGGAAATACAGAGGCTGCACTCCGTGTATTTGATGGAATAGACATTGCTGCAATAGCCCCTAAGATGAAAATATCCATTTCTAAAAGAACAGAACATCACAAGTTCCGTTCGCACTGTGATGTGCCACCGATGTCCATACATGCCGTTAGTCTACTTGTTGAAGCAATATACCTTAAAGCTAGAGCACTGCAAGATCTTGGCAGGTTTAAAGGTATAAGCTCATTATAATTGAACAAGTTAACATGCATTATATGTGTTTAATTATTTTTTGCTGTGTTCATATTTCTGAATTAATCTTTAGTCTGAAGTTCCTTAACCATTGTTTTTTTTTTTTCAAAATCAAGGAGGCTTGTCAGCAGGATCATTAATATGATATATATCACTTCCATTAATGAAACTAGGAACCAGAACCTCTTTCTAATGCATGCAACTGAGTAGAAGGGTGCCAGTCTGTGGACCCAAGTCACTTTGGCCATTCCATGCACTTTTCAGCTATCTTTTTAATACTTAAATGATCTAAATCTGCATCACATCTAATTATTAGTTTTAGGTTTTGTGTTTTCCTAAAAGAATAGGCCTTTCTGATGTTCTGTTTTCCTTTTAGTTTCTTCATGTTTAATCTAGATGTTATTTGATCCTTTTTACTCTTTCTACTCCCACTATGCATTTCCATTTCCACTCCTATTTGTTGGTTGGGCAAGCCACCAGCTGCTTAGGTATCTATTCGTAGATGGAATAACTTCTTTTGTTATAAGAAGAAAGTTTGCAATCTCAAGTTTTTAATTCACTCATTAGAGTAACAAAAAGGTTTCTTTTCTCTCTTAGTTTGATGTAATTAAGCTTAGAGCTTTGCAATCGAAGTACCATACCTTTGTTTTATTCTTGTTTTCTAATACATAGTTGCTTTGTTGAAGTATGATCTGTCTATTTATGTCATATGCACATATCCTGTTTATGTATTATTGATTTAATTATTTAAATTTTTTGTTCCATATCAGTAGAATGAAGGTAATATATATTTCTCAAAACACCAGTGCCATTGAATGTGAGGGTGATATAAAAACCAAGGACAAGCGACATATATTAGTGAGGACCAACTTGGGTGAGGACCTATTCTAGGAAGGTCAATATAACAACGACAACAATAAAGCCTTAATCCCAAACTGATTGGGGTTGGCTATGTGAATTTTTCTTCTTCATCTACTCGGTTTTGAGTTATATTTTCTGTAAGATATAAAGATAGTAAATCTTATTGTATTACTCTCTCATGTAATTTTGGGTCTGCATCTATCTCTTTTTTCTTCTACATGTATCAAATCACTCTTTTGCACCAGTTCTTCCCTATATTTAAGTTGCAAATATTCAAACCATCTTAGTCATCTTTCTCTTAATCCCTTCGCTTATTCTAAGGGGGTCAATTATTTGAAAAATATTATTTCTTAGACAACTGACTCAAATATACATACATAGGTTTTTTGTCTCAAGGAAATCGCATAAGAGGCTTTAGGAATGGTTAATTTGATGGATATAATATATGAGATTCTTTTTTTTGTTACCCTGACTTGTACAAGGGAGCAATGGAATTTATGATTTGGAGCTGTGGTAAGGCCACCAAGCATCTAATTGTGGTGGGCCTATACTAAGTGTTGACGGTGAGTCGTTTACAAATTAGTCCTTGATTTCTGATATTTCAGGATATTCTTCACCTTGCATATCATTGTCTGAATGTATGGATCTTTGCGATGAGAAAATTGCAATACTAAACTGGGAGGTTCAAGGCTTGAGTAAAGGAGTATAGGATTCTAAAAAAGATCACATAAAAAATGAAGCACTTGAGGTGCATGTCTTTTTGAATGCTAACAAAATGGTCATTTGTTTGTAATTGGTAGCCATAAAATACACTGGAGTGAAATCATCTTTATCTTGGCTAGATAAAATATTTCACTAACTTGCCTTTAAATTTGTTCCCTCTTCTAATAGAGGGCACTTCTATAGAAGCATAGGGCTTAATAAACTGATAAGTGCACCATATATCTTGGATATGTGCAAAGGGTGTGTATATAAACATTGTAAAAATTGTTGGACATATTTAGAATCAAGTATATAAGTATTCAAGTCAATCATAGCTTTTTGTGCTAAATAAAAGCATCAATCTTAGCTTCTCATGCTGCCATCATATGACTTTTTTATTTACCAACTTACAGTTAAAGAGTAAAGGCATATCCTAGATCATCTGATGGGTAGATGAAGTGGGAGCAATCTGTGTGAGTCTGCATGTTCAAGTTTGAGAAGTACATGTTCAAATGTGTAATGTATGGCTCATCTTATTCTATTCTGGCTTTGCAGAAGCTGCTCAAACATGCAACATTATTCTGGATACTGTTGAATCTGCATTGCCCGAAGGCTTAACTGAGAACTTTACAACTGAATGTAAATTACAGGAGACAGTGTGCAAGGCTGTTGAGTTGCTCCCAGAACTATGGAAATCGGCTGGCTTCTCACATGAAGCCATCTCATCATACCGGAGGGCCCTTCTTGGTCACTGGAACCTTGATGCCGAGACTGTTGCAAAGATACAAAAAGAATTTGCTATTTTTCTGCTTATGGAGGTTGTGATGCAAGTCCTCCTAACCTCCGTTCCCAAATGGATGGTTCTTTTATACCTAGAAACAATATGGAAGAGGCAGTTCTTCTGTTGATGATTCTCCTGAGGAAGTTTTCTCTTAAAAGGGTGGAGTGGGACCCATCTACCATTGACACCTCATTTTTGCCCTATGTGTTTCTGGCCAGCTAAATTGTCTAGCCAGTCAGATTGAAGAGCTATCACCTGATGCCTTGGAGAGGAAAGAATGCTATTATACCCTTGCATTATGTTACCTAGGGGAAGATGATGATTTAACTGCTTTGAACCTACTGAAAAGGTTATTGAGTGCTAGGGAGGACCCAAACTGTGTTAAAGCATTGTTGCTAGCTTCAAAGGTTTGTGGTGAGAATGGTGCTTATGCAGAAGAAGGGGTTTCTTTTGCACGCAGGGCGCTTTCTAATTTGCATAGAGGTTGTGATCAAATGGGAAGTGTTGCCAATTGTCTACTGGGTATTTCTCTTTCAGCTCAGGCTAGATCCTCTACCTCTGATTTGGATAGAGTTGCAAGGCAGACTGAAGCACTTGAGGTTTTGGAAAAGGCTGAACAAATGATGCTTGAAAAAGATCATAGGATCTTATTTAATCTCAGCCTAGAAAATGCTGAGCAGAGGAAGTTGGATGCAGCTCTTCATTACGCAAAGCAGCTTTTGAAATTAGAAGCTGGATCAAATGTCAAGGGATGGATTCTGTTAGCTCGAATATTGTCTGCTCAAAAAAGATTTGTTGATGCTGAAACTATAGTCAACGCTGCTCTGGATCAGACTGGAAAATGGAGTCAGGGAGAACTTTTGAGAACTAAGGCTAAAGTTCAGGTTGTACAGGGGCAACTGAAGAAAGCAATTGACACGTACACTCATCTTCTTGCCATTATTCAACTACAGAACAAAAGCTCTAGTATTGGGATAAAGTCTTCAAAGGTTGTACAATACCAAAATTCTTCCTCTGGAGCCTCTTGTGATGTTTTATAGATACTCTCTGATATTGTTAAGTAGCCCTTTGATCTGATAAATCTAACTCCATTTTCATTTAGCTAAAATTATTTTACATGATATTGTTTTTGGTACTTCAGCACTATTCTCAGCGTGTAACTGAATCTTGTGTCTTATTGTAATGCCTTTTTTATTGAACTATTTGAAATATTTTCTTTTATACTTACTTTTCATATCATTTGTAACAGGGTGGAAAATGTGACAGAAGCTTGGAAATAAAGACATGGCATGATCTGGCTAACGTCTACATAAGTATGTCACAGTGGACGGATGCTGAAGTTTGCCTATCAAAATTAAAGGGTATTTGTCCATTCTCTGCTTCATGGTGGCATGCTACAGGTACTTTGTTCCCTTCTTAATGCCTTTCTTGCATCATTTATATATGCTAGCTCAAGTTGCTCACTTTTGTATAGGCTGTGGTTAGGTTAACTGTTGCATTTTAAGGTCTATTTAAAAAGAAATAAACGAAAAACCTTTGGAAACAGTTCTTTTAATATGAACCATGAAATTATTTCATATATAAAAACTCTTCTTTTACATATTTGCAAATTAAGATTTCCCTCACCCTAGAAATTCTTTAATAGGACCTTGAGAAAATTTTCTGCCACCCATAATTCATTAAGTATTGTGTTTTATCTCATCTCTCCCCTCACTTAGCCCTTTGGAGTTCTATGTACTGGGCTTTGTCATCTTCAGGTTCGAGCAATTACTGAAATCTCAACCCTTGTGGCAGCATTTTGGATCTCAATAAATTTTGTTTGCAGGAAATTTTCTATCTTTAAAATCAACTTTTAATAGAATGAAATATAATGTCCATCATGAAAGAAATATAGGGCAAGGACTGAGCCATCAAAGCAACACCATTTTAAGGAAAATAAAAAAAGAAAAAGAAAAGGGCACTCTTTCCAACTCATCCAGGAGAAGCAGTCTATTTGGCTTCAAGTCAAAACTTGGTTGCGAATCTTGATCCATCATGAGTTCCAATACAATATGCTGCATTCATTGGAATGGTAGGAAAAATGGCTTAACTATATGAGATTGGGAGATTAACTGCATCTATGAAATTAGAGAGAGGTTATGTGGGTAGCAGGATGTATGTTTGATGTGATGAATAGGGTAGCATACCAGAGATAAAATTCAAATTTGCAAAAGATAATGGGTGGAGAAAAGGTAGAGAACAAGGCCTGCCAACTGTGAGGTTAGGTGGAGGTCAGAGGTAGAGAGCAGAAGTGATGGGGTAAAATAGAGGGTGGGGGTGGTTAGTGATGAGATGAGGGCTGAGATTAGAGGTAGGGGGTTGGGTAATTGGGTCATGTGCCACAGGGTAGAAGTCAAGATTGGTCAGTTATTCGGTAGGGGCGAGGGTCAGAAGCTAGGGAAGGGGGGTGCCCCCCATCGGGCTTGGCTCAAATGGTGGTGGAGAGAAGTGTTGGTTCAACCCGTGCTTGGATAGGGGTGGAAATTGAGGGCACGGAAGAATCTAAAGTGGGGTTAAGGTTTTGGGGTTGCTTGAAAAATCATCATAGAGATCTCTATGGCCATCATTGTCATGTCACTATAATTGTCGTTCAAGGAGGTAGGTTTGGAGAGGAAAAGTTCTGGGGGTGGGGAATCTTCCGGGGGGTTTGCGTGGAGTGGGAGCCTTGATGAATGTCGTAAATCCAAAATACTTTACTATGAGCGAAATTTCAAAACAGTCTAAAATTATCCCTTTTCAGTGTGAAACTTCAAAATTGGAGCGTTGGATTTTGCTAGGGTATTTTTTGCTACCCAAATAGGGCTTAAACATTTAGTTATATCTAATGCAAAGTTAGCTTGGGGTCCTTTATGGAATTTTCTGGTATATGGGAGGTACAAATATGAAAATATGTTACAAAAAGGGTCTTTACTATGCAACCAATATATGTAAGGAGGGATTATATGCAAATAACCCATATGACTGCTTTAGTGTCAAATAACAATAATTTTTTTAGGCATTCTTGAGTGATATGGTCTTGTTGGAGTTGCCATCAGTGGTAGGATATCGGGATTCTTGCAGAAACATGAGTGATAAGACTATATATTTCTTTGTAATATCTACATGAAACTATAAGCTGCAATAGTTCTTTAAGGACAGGAGATTAAAGTTTGGTATATGTCAGTCTGCAAATTATGCGATAAGATTTTTTAAGAATGATTGTGTTTATATATTCAAATCAATTCACAAAATGTTCTATGGGAGCAGAATGTGCAGCAAGTTTGCTAGAATATCTCAAAGGATGAGATTTTATGTCTGATATGTTGAGATAAATTTGCAAGAAAACCATGCAAATTCATTAAACTAAGTCGACATCCACCTCTTTGATTATGTATTTGCTTTTAATTGCACAAAAGACTTTTTGGTTGCTTTTTTCTTATAAATTACAATACATTGACATTTATGCTATGACAGAGCAATTTTTCTTTGTGCATTTTGGGGATTTAACATGCAGTTACTAACTTGAATATAAAGTGCTACTGTATTTCACTTGTTAAAGAGGCAGGAATAGGTCATTGCTTAGTCTTTCACCATGCTTTGCACCCTTAGATGTGTTTATCACTGAAATTAATAATTTGACTATTTCATAACTTGTTTGTTGAAATGATGGTTCTTGTGTTCATGACCTTTAAATGATAATATAAAAGATATGTAGGGCCCATTCAGCATCACTTCTATTTCTTGTTTTCTTTTTTGAAAGCAAAACTTAAATCGAACAAAAAACACGTTTGGTGCTATTGTTTCTATTTTTTATTTTTCAAAAACCAGTTTTATTAATTCCAAAAAATGAAAGTAAGAAAGCTTCGCTTTTAATTTTTAGATATTAAATTCATATTCTCTACTACAATCATATTGATAATGCCACTACCACTACCGGCATCGCTTTTACCATTATAGCTGTTGTTGCTTCTGCTGCCACTGCTATCACCATCATTATCTCGACTATATTGTCACTGCTGCCAAAATTACAATCACTACCATGGTCTTTGCTATTCTTCCATTGCTATCATCACCACCCATGCCATTGCCCCCATCACTACTACCTCCACCATAACACATCACTGCCAATTCTATACAGCCACCACCTCCTTTGTGACCACTATCACCATGATGTTTATGCTTTTAAAAACAATGGACCATACCAAACATGTTTATGTTTTTGAAAAATAATAAAAAAACATAAATACGAATTTTATTTTCTTATTTTTGAAAATAAAAAAGTGATGCCAAATAGCCCCTAAATTTTATGCTTCTTTGCCCACTTCTCGTTGCATACTTCCTTGATTGTTGGTGGAGTTGGAGGAACAAAGTTGAGTAGGCTTGTACTTGGTTTATACTTGACAAAGAAATATTCGATCACATTTAATGCTTAGAAGCATAGTTTGTTTTGTCGATACATACCTTTTTGTACCGGACATCTCACCAAACCTATACCTGATAAGGGGGAGGAGGACATGCTGAGTATTAGTGTGCCAAACCGATCCCTATACCGAATGTATTGACACTGTAACATGTTATTAGTACAGGGTCTGGTACTAGGATTGTGAACCTTGCTTAAAAGTATGTATACATGTTTAATGATTTTTTCTATATGTTTGTTCCTTTAAGTTTGTCAAGGTTTCAAATACTTTAGGATAGGCCTATCCTGGTTTTTCTACTGAATGGGATGTCTCACATTCTAACATCTAGGAAACTGGATGTTTCGTCCTGTTCTAATCTATTTCTTGACTCATTTTGTCCCGACAGTTGGGAATACCACAGTGAGATGCCTTGCATAGCAATATTCATGCCCGTTCTGCTAAATTTTTGTTAGTGTTTTTGTTTATGACCCGTAATCAATCATACAAAAAAAATTCATTTCTCTCGAAAGGTAATATGAAAATCTTAGACCCTAGTCTTGTTTGCCTACCTGTTGTCATATGCTTACTTGCTTTCTAGTGAGGTTGGAAGAGAAAAGGTAGGGGATGATTGTATTTTGTTCATATTTGATTGAGAAATAATCTATCACATTAAAAACTTGGAACTTCATATACATGATCTCTATCTGTATGTTCTTGTTCCTCTGTGTGCTACTATTTTACTTGGATTGTATGAGAACAATGAGCGGGATTGATTTGTTAGTTGTGACAATAATCACAATTAATGTTTTTTTTCTCCTCAACAAAGACTACAAAAGACAGCTGAATTCTTGTTCTTTGCTTAAGATATATGAATAGTTTGATTGTAAAATACAAGAAGAAAGTTGCACATATGATCCTTTTAGCAGACATTTTTGATCCAGTAAATCTCCTTATATTTTTTACTTATTTTTGCATAATTGATCCTGCTTATCAAAAACAATTTCAATTTTTCCTTTTTTAAGAAAAAACTTGTTCTATGCCTTTATATAAAAAAATCTATCTATTTTATGATCAGACTGGACATCTTTCCATGAGGTCTTCATCTTACTTCTGGTTAATATTTCAGGGAAGCTGTATGAAGCAAAAGGCCTGCACAAAGAAGCTCTAAGAGCTTATACCAAAGCACTAGATTTAGAGCCCGCGCATGTTGCAAGCTTGATCTCTACAGCAACTGTCCTGAGACAAATTGGTGATCGGCCAATGGCTGTTGTGAGAAGTTTCTTGACTGATGCACTGCAGCTGGACAGAACTAACCACATTGCTTGGTTTAATCTAGGTCTTATTTATAAAGCTGAGGGTTGCAGATTAGTAGTTGAGGCTGCTGAG
Organism: Calamus simplicifolius; assembly: GCA_900491605.1. NCBI lineage: Eukaryota > Viridiplantae > Streptophyta > Magnoliopsida > Arecales > Arecaceae > Calamus > Calamus simplicifolius. Next base: position 181,194 of record UESW01001427.1, on the reverse strand, counting down.
TGTTTTCAGGCTACTGCTCTTCTTGAAGAGACTGCACCAGTTGAACCATTCCGGTGACTTATTTTTCTGATGGAGGAATTTTACTCTGTAAGATATTGTACACCTATGAGGACACGTTTATTTTCTATAAAATACTATCATATTGCAGTTCAGAATTTGTGAGACTGGAAAAATTGTCAACAATTAAACATGGTGTGACTTCAATGTTTATAGTAGTTTGCATTTTCTGGAATAAAAAAGTTAGGCATTTTTTAGGGTTGACAAACAAGATATGTTATTCTTGTTTAAATAAGTTCAGTTGAAGTTTGATTTAGAGAGGAGAACTGAACTAAAGGTGATGGGATCAAAGAACACAGGTTCTCAATTAAGGATATGGAGTAGTTTTGTTGATAATGCATGGTAAAACAAAGAAAGTGAACTAAACAAATACATAATATCTGGGGACCCTGAACATTTTTAACTGCTGGTTACTCTCAAAATGAAGAACTGGTCACCTCTTTCAGAATGCACCAATCAGACTGTTGTATTTAAATGACACAACTTAGAACTTCCAAGTTCCAAAACACCGCTAACTGTTTTCTTTATGTTAGCAATAAAGTAGCTCTTGGCATCTATGTACGAACTAAGTTCCTTTCTTTGATATATATATATATATATATATATATATATAGTGGTCCATTGTAGAGAAATCTGGAGAGGAAATGATCAACCCAGAACCTAATGTTACATGCGAAAAATACCCTTTCTTGCTTATGTTAACTAGCAGATACCCATGCTTATGCCCAGAAATTCCTTTTTACATTTTTTTAAAAAAAACTGGTGCATGCATTAGTCTCCACGCACACTATATCCCATGGATCCATTGTTTTCTGAAGCTTCTTAGGTTGCATTAGTCTTGGAAAAGCTAATTTTTGAGTTTTAGTATGTGAATATTTTAGCTCATCATACTTTTATTACATGTCGTAAACTTGGAAAAAAAGCCAAAAACAAGGATGATGTGTCCATCCTTAGTGCACTAAAAGTTAATATATTTACTACTAATTCAAATAATATCATTCTAGTCAGATAAACATCAAGTCCTGCATCCATCTTTTGGTTCAATCACAATTGCATTGGGCTCATCATCATTTCCTCATTGAGTATGGGTTGTCTATAGATATCAAAACTTGGATGAATTATTGAGTTATAGCCTTATATGTTACACATGCTTTTTTATCAATTTGATTAGGACCAAGGTCTGCGAAACCGCAAATTCATACTAGACATTTCAGTTTGTTACCAAATTAGCAGCATATCGGTGGTTTGGTACTTTTTATCATTTTTTCTTTTTTTCATTGGTTTTAAATTTTTTTTCCTTTTTTTAATGTGATATGTAAGGTTGAGAGCTTCCAGTGATCTCTCATCTTCTCTCCTCTCTTTTTTTATTTAAAATTATTTAAGTAAATGTTATTTTCTTTCCTTATAGTTTGGACAGTAAGAAATAAGTTTTAACCTTATAATTTATGGTAAGTTTAATTTTATTATTTTGATGAGCTGTATATTAAGTTGGCATAGGTCATTGTAAGGTTTATTATTCATTACTGTGATCCCGTCTAAGTCTAAAAATGTTGTATGTTTGACCAAGTGTTGACCAAAGCCTACAAATTATATTTGAAGATAATTTTTCTCAATATTCTGTTTTATCATCATTTCTAAGTCAAATTAATTTTTTGAAATTTTTATCCGAAGTGGGAGTACACTAACTTGATACTTGTTAAACCGTATTTTTTTGAATTTGTTCTTTAGAGGAAGAGTTGACTTTTTATTTTTAAAAAAATTAATTTTTCTAGTATTTTTATTGAATTCAAATGGGGGTATTTCTTTATTTTAATGAGAAATCTTAAGTAAATGGCATTTACTTAAATGATTTTAAATAAAAATAAGAGAGAGAGAGGATAGGATGTGAGCTCACATGATAGTCAGCACAGTCTTTCACCCAAAAACTACTTGAATCGGCTTGAGTTCGGAGTTCGTGCTGAACCATAGGGCAAAATTGAACCATTTTCTAGTAGTCTTAGTTTGGTTTAGGCCGAATTTGACTAGTTCAATATGATTCAACCTACCTTGATTAGGACAAAAGAAAAGTATATTTGAGATAGAGGGCATGGAAGATTCATGTAGACTTAGTTCTGAATAGAGGAAGCAGATTCATGTAGCCGACCCCATGTAGTTGGGAAAGGCTTAGATGAAAGCTATGGAAGATGATATTTTGTGCTTGGTGATGCGCAAATATCTTATTATTGTATTAACTTCCACAAGAGAGTTTTATCAAATACATAATTTATTCACCAGAAAGTTGTGGACATAATCTTTCCCAAAGCCTATTGATGTTCTCACAAAAAAAGAAAGCTGTGTCTTATACTTGTATAGGGAGAATTAGAAATCTGTTGCAGCCCTTCACACAATGAAACCATTCTTAAGGAACAACTTAAAGTGAAAATGTGAAATGAGGACTCTTGAGGTGAAAACCCTATAGAAATTTTCATTTCGTGGAAGATAGAACCGAATCGACGGAGAACTAGGTTGAATTACTGTTTTAGTTTAGTTCTGCCTTCCATGATTTAAATAGAAATAAGAGAGAGGATGTGAGCTAACATGAGGCCATATGTCACCCAGCACGCCCTTCCATCCATCCCACCCTTAAACCGGTCTGAACCATGCCAAATTGCTTGGTTCGAGGGTAAGATGAATGGGAGGGGGGGTGTGCTTGGTGGCATGTGGCCTCTGTGTGCTGAACTGCTTGGTTCAAGGGTGGGATCGGTGGGGGTGGGTGTGTTGGGTGGCATGTGGGCTAATGTGAGCTCACATCCTTTCTTTTTCTCTTATTTTATTAAAAAATATTTAATTCAATATCACTCTCTCTTCTTTCCCTTTTTTTCTTTCTTTCTATTTACTTAAGATTTTTGATGAAAATAAAGAAAATACCTTCATTTATAAAAATATTTAAAAAAAAAATTTCTTAAGATTAAAAGTCAACTCTTCATTTTAAGAACAAATTTGAAGAATTTCAAAAATATTCATTTAGCAAATATCAAGTTAGAATACTTTCACTTTAGATAAAAATCACAGAAAATTAATTTAACTTAGAAATGATGAGAAAATGAAATATCGAGAAAAATTATCTTAAAATACAATTTGTATATGGCTTTAGTTAACTCTTGGTCAACTTACAAAGTTTTTAGACTTAGTTAGGTTCACGGTAACAATGAACCTCATATTAATCTTTGTTGACTTGACTCACAACTCATCAAAACATAAAATTAAATTTTTCTTAAAATCCTAAGGTTAAAATATTTCTTTTAGGGTTTGAACTATGACATGCCATTAGATTGGAGGTTGAGGTTTTTTTTTTAATGGGGAACATTTGGTCTAGTGGCACCTATAATTTGGACCCTAAGAAGTAGGTTTTGTCATTAAGATTTTATGACAAGTTTTATTTTATTATTTTGATGAGCTATGAATCAAATAGGCATAAGTTAGCGTGAGGATTACTCTTACTGTGATGTATCTAAGTTTAGAAACTCTGGAAGTTGACCAAATGTTGATCAAAGTCTTACAAATTTTACTTTTAAGATAATTTTTCTTGGTATTTTGTTTTCTCATTATTTCTAATTAAATTGATTTTTTAAATTTTTATCCAGAGTAAAAGTATTCTAGCTTGATAATTTCTAAACAAGGATTTTCTAAAATTCTTTGAATTTCTTCTTGAGAGGAAGAATTGATTTTTTATTTTTAATAAATTTAATTCTTTTGATATTTTTGTTGAATTCAAATGGGAGCATTCTATTATTTTCATGAAAATCTTAGGTAAATAGAAAGAAAAGAGAAAAGAGGAGAAATGATGGCATTTGTTTAAATGGAATAAGAGAAGAGAGAGAATGAGAGCTCACGTGATGCTTTCAGCCTTGTATACAACAACAAAAAAAGAAAAAAATATAAAAAACTTAGAGAAAATAAAAAAATGGCAAACTAGAACCGTTGGTACGCTATTAGTTCGGTTAGGTATTGGTTCACGGTTTTTGAAATCTTGCCTCATTCAATATCATCTTATGTGTCCCAAAGCAAGCTACTTCATTTATGTTTGCAAATGATCATCTCTTGAGCTGCTTGCAAGTAACGCTGGAAAGGGGTTGGGTCGGGCTAGGGCCTAAAAATTGTTTCAGAACTCAAGTCCGAGCCAAACCCAAAGTCTATCAGGCTGACCCACTTCATGCCATTTGAATTTTTTGCTTGGACATGCATGTGGATTCAATTTGGTGTGCATTTCGAGTGAATTTCATTTTGAGTGCATTTGAATTCCTCTGTGTTCATTTTATTTCATTTCATCAGCGTTATCATATATTTTATCCTCATTCGGGATAAGTTTAGGAGGGCATCAACTCTCCTTGGTGGGGTTTTGATCAACACACGGAATGAACCTATGCACTTTTTTTGATATAATAGGCAAAGAGCACTTGAACTGGAGATGCACCTTTTTTGTAATTAACATAAAGGGAGATCTTATTTTGAGGGACCCCTTATCTTTGATGATTCTATGATTTCTGAACTTGTAATAGACTCTAGGAACAATAAGAGGGTAAGTAGTCTCTACCATAGCAGATTCTCTTTCTATTGAGATGGTTATTTTGTTCACTGGGGCAAGAAAGAATGAAGAATAGCTCTTCTCTTTCTCTTTTTGTTGTCATTGAAGTAGAAGTAAGCCAAGATGTCGATCAAAGAGAATAAGAGCAGAGGGGTTTCAAAAGTGGATCGAGAGATGGAGTAGAGAGAGGTACCCCGAGATTGAACTCGAAATCTTGGGACTCGAAAGTTACTTCGTGTCATGAATAATGGCGAAGCCCTTGGCAGGCAGTGAGCAAGGAGAGAGCAAAGCCAGGAAAATAATAGAGTGGAGGTTACTCTAGATTCATGATTTTAGCAAATTTATTGGGCTTGGTTTCAGGCTTAGGTTTAGATCAAACCAATACTCTACCTGAGCCCCGTCCAAAATTAATACAGGTCTTAGTTTTGAGCTCAAACCTAACCTGAATGTAAGAAAATTCAGCCCATGGCCTCGCCCAAAGCAAGTCCAACCTGAGGGGCCTTGAGCCGGCCCTGACCCACTTCTAGCCCTACTTGCAAGTCATGCATGCCTCAGCAGCTACAAGGAACTTTCGATGTTGCTTTGTGCCTTTATTACATGTGAATTGTTGGCTACTTTCTAAATTTTTTTCCTGACTTTAAATTCTCTTAATACCTATCAAAATATTAAGATTGTGATAAAGGTTGGTTTTAGAGATTTGAATTATCAAATTCTAAAATGCGATGATTGATGTTGGGATGCTCTGATGGTTTGTTTGGGTACAAAGTATTCTCAACTTGTAATTCCAAAAGGAAGCTTAGTTGCATCTTGGGGATTGTTTCATGATTCTCATAGTTAGGGAAACCTTGGTGCTATTATCCTACATAGAGTTTGGATAAAGAAAAAGTTTGGTTGTTTTTTTTCCTCTAATACCTCCTGGCTCTGCAAAGGCATGTGGAATTCTTCCATGGTCATAGGGATGCAGGTGAAGAAAAGGGGGAGGAAGTGGTAGCAGTTGTTGGGGATAGCTTAGGTTGTGGGACATGGATGAGAGGCTAGTTTTGGTGGTTGACCTTAGGTGGTAGCCTGCGCATGTGCCCCCCACCCCAACATGCGGAGAGGGACCGGTTGGTGGTAGCAGTGATTGTAGTCAAGGTTTATGCCTTCGATGCTAGAAGTGCCCTAGAAAGAGAAAGGGGGCAAGCCTTTGCTGCTTGGTGAGCACAAGGAAGAAAAGAAAAAGGTGTCTCAATGCTGTTCGCTATCAGTTATTTTTCCAGAGGATTCTTTGTCCTCCAGGATTCAGTTCAAACCTGCCTTTGAACTGGCCCTAAGTTGGTTGTGCTACTGGCACAAGTGCTCATTTCCTTCTCTGTGGTAAGTGACTTTGGAGGTGGAAGGTTTAAACTGAGGGTTGATCTATCATATAAATAGAAAGATATAATACGTAACATTATGTTAGGATGTTCAGCTTTCTTGTTTTTGACATTAATTCAACCTAACTAATGTCAGCATTTTATTTTTGGAACAAAAATGAATTAGTAATTTTCTGCCTTGATTTGTGCGGTTCAACAATGAATTCCTTGTTTGTTAGGGGCATCATTGTTCTGCAAGTTAAAACAGTTGGCAGTGGTTTCAATCAATGTTCTGTGATGCAAACAAGCTATAATCTTAAGCAAAAATACCAAGATTGTTGTTGGTTGATTGCTGTTGGAGATAACTGGACCATATCATCTCAGTCAAGTTGGTTTGCCTATGTATTATTTAATATCAGAATATTTTAGTTCATTGTGAAGTCCAGATAATACAAAAAAACTTTTATTAGCTTAACCACCTTATTTTATTTAGATAGCAAGATATGAAATGTTGAATCACTTGGCATGCCCTTCCAATATATACAAGGATATCTACAGATTTCCTCAGCTGTATTGGTATATGATTGCTGAATTTGTTTGGTCTCCGTGAGCAATGCTTGGAGCTTTTCCTTAATACTTCAGCAAACATATAGTGCTGCGAGCCCCTTCAAAACTTGTAGGTCGCACATGAAGATACATATAGGGGACTGCTATGATTGATTAATCGGGAAGAAGAAGTCACTGAGATAAGTTTTGAGCTATTCAGCTGGATGATTCTTTCTATTAAGTGGATAAGCTCAGCTAATGTACATACTGTCAGAGATCTCTTTCGAATAATCTCATTCTGGAAGAAGACTTTCTCACAGGCTATATATTCATAAAAATCATATAAAGTCCTTTTGTCTATGAAGGCAAGAGATGCAGAATCTTTCCTATACTTACTCGGAAGATATTTAGTTCACTCCAATATTCTTCACACATTGTCTTGAAAGCATGAACCAGTTGAAATTGGACTGGAAATGTAGGCCACTCATCATCTGCATTGATTCCATGGTGTGTAATAGATGGAATGGTATGAAGGATCTTGAAATATGAAGTTACAGATTTGGAGCTAGATCAGACACAAAGTGCGCCTTATTTTCCTAGTACTTAATGCTGCTTTCATTACTTTATGGATATAAGCAATTACCATTGATTCTCCTGCATGCAGATTCCGATGCCAAGATGTACAAATTTACTTGGAATTTTAGGTGAGAATTTGTTACCTGGCTTATTTTTTTAGTATTGGTATACCTGAATTTTTGCCATAACTAATGTATATATCCTGAATTTCCTGATCCAGTTTTCATATTAAAGCATAGATTGTCTTCTTGATGTATACTCATAATTAGGGTTTAGCTAGGCCTCTGACTCAATGATTTCTTTTTCTCAAGGACTGGGAGTTATCATTGATTTGGTTAACAACAGGAGCTTTGCTCTGAGGGAGCAGATATGACCAACATCTGGTTTTTAAATATATTTTAATATTTGTAGTTTATGTAATTTGGCATAGGATGGATACCACCATGTTTGGAAAATAGAACCCCCCCAAAAAAAAAAAAAAAATAAAAAAAAATAAAGAGAAAAATCTAAGTTTCATAAAATTAATGTATCAGACATGTGGAAATAAGAAATTCAAAGGTGTGAAGTGTAAGTGAGAAGAGAAAAGAGATAACAAGATAAAAAGCATGGAAAAGTTGAGCTTCTGTACTGATGTTTGCAGCAGTTGTTTGTCATGCCATCAAAGCAGCTAGGACACTTAAAACAAGCTTTTGAACCCATGTATTAAGCAGCAGCCATGCAGCCTCAAACAACTGAAAATCACTTTAACAACTCCACGGATTGGGAACCACTCAATGATGTTGTCGGTGTAGCCAGAAACAAGCACCATAGGGAAAAGTGACTGTCGTTCATGTGTATCAGATGGAAACATGGGATCAAGAGTCATCGTTAATGGCAAACTCCATATCCATAGTTCCTAGGTAAGTGCTTCTGAGGACGGCATTCTATTCTATTGAAAGCTACTGATCCTACAAGAGCAGTGGAATGAATTACATGAAAGCCATTTGGGAATCGCTGAATTGAGTCAAAGAGAAGGATGGGAGACTGAAGAATTAAAACAGTAGCAACAATAACAAAGCTTTAATCCCAAACTAGTTGGGATAGGTTACATGAATCCTTTTTTCTCCATTCAACTTGGTTTTGAGTCAATCAGACACGGCATATAGATATTTCAAATTGCATAAGACTAGGATACATGTCCATTGTATTTTGTACCCAGCTTTTAATGAAAACACAACAAACACTTCCCAGATGTACTTTGGATGTGGTTATAATTCTTTTTTTAATCATTCTCCAATAAATGTGGACCATTATAATTATAGGCTTCATGGTCTGTAATTCTAGTGTGTTATCGAGTATGAACTAAACTATCATAAGTTTTGACTAAATGGAGTTTGTTGATTTTGATGCTCTTGCATGGAACAATAAAGATGTTATTATGATATTCCATTATTCTCCGTAGATAGATGCCACACACAAAAACTATATGGTTGCAACAAACCATATAATGTCTTTATCTATATCATTAAATATAACAACAACAAAGACTGGGGAATTAAAAAAAGAAAAATAGTTAAAGATTTTTACCTTTGACCAAAAAAGAGAAGAGGAGATGCCAAATTGATCCAATGAGATTTAGGGATGGTGATTTTACCTTGATCCAATGGGGACCTGCCCAACCCACCTTAATCGGGATGGGATCTTCGAGCTTTGATTGGGTTCAGGGAAAACTGAAAACCTTGTGGTCAAGGTCAGGGTGGAGCTGGCTGGTTATATATTCCATGCCTTGAAACTTACCCTAAATTGATATTTAAGTTATATTTTACCCTTCATACATACGTAGATATATGTATATGAGTGAACCCGCATTGAACCTATATGTAAATTACTTTTTTTTTTCTTTTTTAAGGATAGTTTCAAAAAAACGAAAAAAGTAAGGGTGCAGTTGAGGATCGCTGTTCCCCATGGGGTTGGATATGGAAGCTGAAATTATTGCCCTGGCAAGGGGACAAGGTGGGTGAAAACAGGCTTGACCCACCCCATTGCCATGCCTAAGTGGATCCTCTCCAATCCAACTCAAACCACCGGTTAGGCCATTCATGTCCTAGCTATGTTGCAGGTTTGTGCCACTGAGGCCATTGCTTTGAGGTAAGGCATCATTGCAAATAACCAAGGTCCACCACTCGGAGGGTCCATGCCAGCTAGTGGGACATCGGAGGTAAATAGCAATGCCATTGCTGAGGTAAGGCATCATTGCTGATGACTCAAGATGCATAAGTGAGTGAAGGAGCTAGTGATCGGATCGCTATATGTGCATTAGAATTATAGCATGCCATTATGCTTTGATAAGGCATCATTGCAAGGTTCACCCTTAAAAATGTCTTGTCTGATGCAAGTGCGTAAGTGAGTGAAGGAGCTAGTGATCGGGTCCAAAATATACATCTAGGATGATGCTATGTTCCCTTAATGCTTTTGTTATTAGAATTCAAAAAAACAAAATATTTGCAGAAACATGATTCCTTTCACTTTATGTATGCATGCCTCTGTACTTTGACAGGTTTTATATTCACAATACTACCTTTAATTATATTTACCTATGTCTATAGGTCGAGTTAATACTTTGCCAAATTTTATATTCATGATACTTACTCTAAATTATTTTTAAGCTTTTAAGTATTGATAATTACCACTAATTTGGGGAAATATTTTGCTGGCTTAACTTTCTCATCTTTGTTTATACTTATGCCATACGAAGCAGTTTGTGAAGAAATCCTTTGCTGGTGATTCGTCTAGGTCACTTTATCAACTCCATTCAACTGTACTTCTTACACCTTTGCTGCCTTCTTAATCTTATGATATCGTTAATTTCTAGTCATTTACCTTTAGAGTTCCACTATAATAGCATACTGAAACATGGGAATATGGTTGAGTGACAATCATGGAATGTTCCATAACATGTGTACTGTTACCATTATTTGTAGAAAATTTAGAATCATGATATTTATGGTTGCGACCCTGACCTGAAAAACGAAATTAAGTTCATCAAAAAGTTTTAAAAGCTGTTCTCTTATGACAGTTGGGTGTTAAGCATATAGTAATATGATTTGGTTGTCATTTTGTTGCAGAAAGCTGCTGAACTTTTATTGTTTCTAGCTCTTAACATACCTGAATGGAGTGTTTAATGCAGTTTAACAAGACTTGCCTTATGGATAATGGAGTTTCTTTTTTTTTTTTTAAAAAAGTATTCTGCAAAATCTTTGGAGAATATATATTCAACTCATCAATTTAGTGTCTCAGTAATAATCCTTCACATTGATCAAACATATTGGCTGATGGCTAAAACCAGTCCAAATGTCTGATGGGCTCCTAACCTTTTAAAGTGATCATGCAGCTCTTTTAAAAGCTTTTGAAGCATGGAAGGATGCCAAATGTAGTGACAGAGAACTTACTTTCTGTTGGGACAATTTCTGATCCCCCTTACATTGTAGGTGATGGAAGACATGCCAAATCAGTTTCTTGATTTATTATCTGACACAGGCTTCATAAATAAGGCTAGAGGAGTCAAGGTATGCATTTCTAACTCTTAATTATTGAGTATCCTCAAAGTTTTTGATAATACCTCCCTTTAAATTGAATGCTAATTTCGCTTGCATCATATTACCACATCCAGTTACTGAAGGATTGTGTTGCCCCCCTGGCTATTCCTAAAATTTTGAGGCACCTGACACTGGCTACTGCAGAATCTTGACTCCAATTTTCAAGATTTTATGCAAAATTGGTATATCAATTATGGTAGTCACATGCCAATTTTTTCCTCTTACTAGTTCATGTGATCAGAAAGTCCAAGGATTTAAAACTTGGGGTACAGACCCATGGTGGTCACAGGCCAATACAGATCCTGCTGTAGTAAGGGGGCAGTGCAGGCAGTTCAAATGGACAGGAAAGAGAGGTGCAGAGTGAATTCGAGGGCAGCTTGCCTGCTGAACCTTCACAAGAGGGGTTATGTATCAATTCCTGATACAATACACATGGGTGCTATGAGCCCATGCAGGCAATACGTTAACCATTGGGTTCATAAGATTGTGGACCTTTTCATTAGCATCTACTCAAAAATGTCAACACATATGCACTAGGGCTTTTATTCTGAAAATAAAAGGAATCAATGTAGGAGCTCTGAAAAGAGGTGCTCGCTGACTCAATTGGTAAAGTCGCTAGTATTGAATACTGTGACCTGGGTTTGAATGCTGCATACTTGCCCAGTCTCAAACTAAAACCGTAATGAAAGTTTAACATATCAGCTGTATCGTATTTTATAAACTTTGTTCTTTTTAAAAACTTCCCACAATGTAAACAAACATTTTTAACTTACTTGAATGCCTTACCCCATTTTTATCTCAGAAAATCATATCTATGGCTGCTCCCTCTTAAGAAATATCCTGGCTCTACTACTAGGCTTGCACGTGCTTGCAGTAGACTGACTGCATGCCAATGCCTACTTCTTTCCATGCTATTTATAGTTTTAGACATCTGTTTATGTTTTTCATGCTGGGCATATCACCAATATGGAGATGATCTGGAAATGGTATGTGCTGGGCTTTATCCCAATGCCATCCAGAATGTTTTTTATGCTGGGTTTATTCATTCCATTTGCCTTAACATGGTTTATATTGAAAAGCTGAGGACTATGTGTATTTATATGAGGACTCGGACAAACATATCAGATTTGCTTTGCTCCTCATTGGAGGAAGCCTTACGCCAAGCAAAACCAGAGGGGGCATCGAGATGCTAGGAGGCTATCTTTTCTGTGTGAAAGGGTGTAATCCAGCCAATTCGGTAACAAAGTGCTTCCTCTGCAGGAATGCTATTCAATGGAAATATCAGCATGTGATGATTAAATTAGACAATAATATATTATGACCATCGCCATTTTTTGGTAGCAATTACGTTCTTATGGTTGAGTTTCATCTTTTGTTTAGGGAAAGAAAGAGTGCCTCTTATATGACGTAGTGTAACAACTGAAAAAGGAAAAATTATGTTGTAAGAAGATCATCTCCAGGTCTAAAGCTTTGGCCATGACTAAGAAAAGACTTAGATGATGAGTTGCAAGAATTGCAACTGAGGCTTGAACAGCTGCAGCTTGAGGAGAAGACCAATGAACTTGAGGTGATCGGATGAGATGCTGAAAGTGAAAGAAGAGGAGCTCGAGCACCGTGGCTAGGAGCAAGAGCGGCTTCGGATGAAACTCAAGAAGCTCCAGAAGTTGAAGGAGTTCCAAGCCTACTATGAACATTCATCTTATCATGGCCCTAAGGGAGAAAGAGCAAGAAGGAGAAAGAGCAAGAAAAGAAAGAAGATAAGAACAAGGAGGACAGACTGCCTGGAGAAAAAGAAGCCATGTCCGGCATATGTGCTTTGGTGCAAAGATCAATGGAACAAGGTTAAGAAAGTGAACCTGGATGCTGGCTTCAAATAAATGTCGGCTAAGTGAAATGGAAGACCTTGAGCATCAAAGAGAAGGAGCCTTATGAAGAGAAGTACCAGCAAGATAAGGAATCCTGCTTGCAGATTGTTGGGAAGGAGAAGCAGGAGAATGAAGCAATGAAGCTTTTAGAAGTAGAGCAGATGCAGAAGACTGCAATGGAGTTGCTAGAGTAGTACCTGCAATTCAAACAGGAAGCTGATAAAAAGAGCAAGGAGATGAGGAAATAGAAGTATCCTTTGAAGCCAAAGCATCCCGTCTCAGCTTTCTTGCTGTTCTCCCAGGGACGTCATGCAGCACTGCTCGAGCAGAACAAGACTGTCCATGACATTGCTAAGATAGCAGGAGAGGAGTGGAAGAACGGAGAGCACCCTATGAGGAGATTGCCAAGAAACAGAAGGTAGAGAGTATAATCAACAACTGGAACTTTAAAAGCAGAAGCAGCTTGAGGAAGCTGTGACCTTAGAGAAGGAAGAAGAAGTGCAGAAGAAACATCCGAGACAGGAAGATCTGCGGTTGCTCAGGAAGGAGGAGGAAACAGAGAACTTAATTAAGAAAATGAAGGAATCCCGACAGAAGAAAGAGGAGGAGGAGGAACAGAATTCAGATCCCAACAAACCAAAGAGGCCATCATCCTCTTTCCTTCTTTTCAGCCTGGAAGCATGGAAACAGCTGTTGGGGAACGACCAGGAATTAGCAATTCTACATTGAATGCTTTTGATTTTGTGAAATGGAAGGATTTAAGCGAAGCAGAAAAAGCAAGCTGGAATGGCAAAGCAGCGGAAGGTAGGGGGAAGAGTTGAAGAAGTCGGTTTTGCAATCGACCCCCTAATATGAATCTTGTGAACAATGCCAATTCCATATTAGCACCATGCGATTTTCTCACATGAGTGACCTTAGGGACATTTGTGCTGCGACTGTTTTGATGCTTCTGTTCCCAAATGAAGCTTGATTCAGGAATGATGAAGCCGTTTTAAAAAGTACAGAATTGATATGGTGGTAGTACAGGGCAGAACGTTGGCAATGATTCATATCTTAAGTTGTCTCTTTCTAATTTTTAATCTTAGTAATGGATTTTCCCCCTTTTTTAAGTTATTATTTCATGCTGGACGTACGTAAAATCTGAAGCGCGAAGCCATTCTACTTGTTCCAATGTTGCTGTCTACTGAAGGGTTTAAAAGTTGGAAAGCCGAGAGAGAGGGTACCTTTATAATGTAGGTGATATATACCTCTGGGTCATCAGATTTTGTCGCCGAGGCAGGCAGAGAGATCCTACACTGGTTCAATTCGAAGTGATTACGCGATAAGACTCGTGGTGTCGTAGGTGATCAGCGAGGTGGAAAGGTTTCAGAAAGAACAATCGCCATCGATGGAAGGAACCCAAGTTAGTTATTCAGTATGGTGCTTTTACTTCAGTTATAAACGGTTGTATTCCCAGTGCTCTCTACCTCGGTGAAGGGGATTAAAGACATGCAGGTCTGGCCTTGACGCTTCTGCAAATCACACGCATTGTGAAATCTACGGTATTATTAAAAAAAAAAAAAAAAAAAAAAAAAGGAAATAAGCTTTTTGTGGCATAGACTGACCGGGAATCATCATTCAAGGCTCTAGGCTTTCTTGCCTTGGTCCATTCTCACGCCTCTTCCCCTACCTCCTCAAGGATGGTTATCTTTTGTTATTCTATAACTAGCCCTGTTTCCAACTAGAAAAGATGTTTTCTATGAAAAACAAAAAAACAAAAAAGAACCGACTAAAAGTAATTAATACTTTGATCTGCCAAAAAATTGGATTGGCTAAAAAATAATAATTTGATTAAAAAATATTCATCATGAGAGAAGAGAAAAAAGATCAGCTTTAAAAAAATTGATCGGCTTAAATAAATTGATTAAAGGAAAAAGCGGAAGAAATTATTCAGGAGTCGAATCGCAGCCAATAGGTCACTTCATTACCACCAAACCACATTAAACTCAACTCAAGCCTTTTCCCAAACCACCAAACACATTGCGATAAAATAATTAAAAAAAGATAGAAAATATATATTATTAGCTCCTCACGTTCATTAATATCCATTCATGCCCCGTCCCGCCCCGGGAAAAAAACTATTTAAGTCTGTCAAACGAGCAAAGCCAGGTAGCTAATTGGAGCTCACGCAATCGGTGAAAAGGCCAAGTATGAACCTAAAATCTGAGGTACCTTGATGGGATCCAGTTCAATCAAGCTCAAAAAGTAAATAAATAAAACAGATAAAACATAGACGCCCAAATATGCCCTTGCTTTTCACTCTTTAGGACTAGCTCCAGAAGAAAACACGCGGAAGACTCTCCCGGAGGTCCTCCCCTAAAACTTCGGCCAACCCTAGACGACCCAAAGCCAACTCGCACCTCTCCTCGGGACAGCCCAACGTTCTTCAGTGGCCGAGTCACCCGTACGAGACCCTCGCCCGAAACTCCCTGAGCCATTTTCAGGTTATCCAAAGCTTGGTTTCATGCATATCAAAACCAAGCTTCCCATGTTATCGCTGCTCCCCGCCATGCATAATTTGACAAACAATAAAAGGTCAAAAAAAAAAAAAGAGAGAGAGAGAAAGAGAAAAAAGAAAAAGCCTTGCGAGATGCTCGCACAACTTAAAAAAAGTTTTATTTGCTGCTCATCTAATTACAATAACATGATACGGGTGCTGGTACAGCAACGGCTCTGTCCCAAGAAAATAGACGACACATATTTGAGTAGTCTCAAATACAAATACAGACATACATGCATGAATGACATGCATATAAAAGCAGAACATCCAGCTTAACAAATTTATCGACGCTGCAACCTGGAGACCATATGTTCAGACCTCTGAAGGAAAATAATGATGATCAAAGTTAGTATAAAAACATAAAAAACCTTATACAAACTAAAATACTTGGCATACCAGTTAGGACCTAATTAATCAAATATGAAGATGTAAACAATCTCCAGGAAAAAATTAAAAAAAAAAAAAAAAACTCTTTCACTAATTAGTAGCAGCATAGACTAACGGGAGAGATTCTGCAAGCACTTCTAGATATTAATATATACACACCAATACAATACAAATCATGGCTCTTTTATTCAAGAAGACTACTTTGCCTTTAAGAATATGCATAAAGAGCATGTGCAGATCATATTCTCCATTTTGAAACTACAGAGATGCCAGGTTATCACCATCATAATTAAGCTTCCATTGACACTAATCTGGTAGGTTAAGATAATATAGCAGTCAAGACAGTCTGCAGTTGTATGTTTGTAGTAATTGGGATGTTACCCAAACACACCACACACACACACACACACTCACACACACCAGAGAGAGAGAGAGAGAGAGAGAATGCGCAAAAAGAAAAAAAAAGACAGATTAACCTGTTCGCTGTGAGGAAGATATTTCCCATCTAATGTAAAACTACACGGTCCTTCCCATCAACACCTTGAACCTTGTCAACTGAACAGTAGAAGTCTATAGCTGACATACTGCAAATGAAAAAAGTAAAATTATTACTGAAACAGTGATCGAGGTATATGTGGTAGATCCTTATGATGAATCACCACCAAAAGTTAACCCTCCCATTCTAGATATGCGAAGAGAGAACAACAATAAAATTGAACATTCGTCTACCAGCCAAGCAGACACAGCTATCGTAGTCCAAAAATTAAAAGCTATGATTCTCACATCATGATATCATATAATTTTCCCATGATTTGATGAGATGTTCAGTTGTAATGCATAATTTCAAATTGGGATAGATGAAGGGCTCAATAGTTAATATCATTTTTTTGAGAGTATTCAATACTTACAATAATTGTCTTTGAAACTGTGATGAAAAGCATAATTTGTACAACTTACATGCCGTCACCAAAATCCTCATTAATGATTTCTTTGATGCTCTCTCCAAAATGCATAAGAGCTTCATTCAATCTGCAAGATCCACAAATTATTTAGATGAAATAACCAGCTATGACTGAAATATAATAAAAATAAGTTATATCCAAATGGTTTTCAGCAGAACTGACTCTTCCCCAAAGCAGAAAGAATGGTCATATGATCGATTTAGGTACAAGCATTGAATTGTTAACAATTTAAGGAAGAGAAATACATGATGCAATGACAACGGCATAGACCAAACATTAACGCAAATGACTGAACCACAAATTAAGGCTCCAAGGAGAACATGCAGAACAGCATAAAAACCTATGCCCGGACAGCTTAATTTGCAAAAAGGAGTAACTACCACCTGAAAGTAGCACTCCCGAAGATAAACAGGTAGCACCAGGCAGATAGTTTTGAACAACCACTAAGAATGCCAGAACTTCTTCAGCACAAATAGATACTCATGCATGACCGACGGATCAGACAACATATACATAGGCAGCATAACAATAACCGGCAGCAAGCAACTACAAAGAAAAGACCAAGGACAGACTCAAACTAGCAACCGAACAAGCAACATCAACAGCATCAAAGAATCCTCCAGTTAAGAGCTGAAAATCACCAGCAATTAAAAGTATACCAGACAAATATTCTGAAACATCTAGTAGCAGTCAAAAAAGATATGGGCAAATGTTCCTCTTCTTCTAGATGGACCAGGCGACATAAGATAAAAACCACAGCTAAGTATCTTAATGGTAGGGAAACGATTTGAACATGCTTCAAAAGGAGTTCCATATTTTTGTCGCAACATCAAGGATGCTCAAAAGAGTTCAAAGTACTGCTTGCAGGTAGCCAGGACACTATTTTCTTCTTGTAAATAAGGGAAAAACAACTTCATAGGTAAGTATGAAGAACTTATGAAGAACCCTGAAGTTTTGGCAATAATCATCAATAAGGATTTCATCGGGCACTATAACCATAAATAATAAATAATAAATACTAACAGAAAAAATTGTTCAAGCTGCCATCAAGCTTAAAAGGATAAACTATAAAATTTAGCAAGAAGCTAGAAATGAAAAGTCAAAAATATAGGGATGCAAAGAAAGAAGCTTAAAAAGCGATAAGTAATGCTAAACTTAAAGCTCATGATAATTATATAATAGGCTAGATACGAAAGAGGTAAAAAGATTACATATAAACTAGCAAAACTAGAGAAAAAAAAAAAATCTTGACTATATTAAATGTATTAAATGAAGATAAAGAGTCTTAGTAAAAGAAAAAATAAAAGAACAATGAAAAAATTATTTTAAAAAATATTAAATAAAAATAATTTAGTAAATTTAAGGGTAGAAGGATGTGATAACCTAGGAGTAACAAATGAAAATAATTTTTTTGTAAATTTAGCATGCTTGAGGTTAAAAAGGCTTTGAGTAAAATAAAAAATACAAAGGCATTACAGCCAGATGCGATCCCTATTGAATTTGAAAAGCTTCGGAGAAATTGGAGTCATATGGTTAACCAATTTATTTAACAGGATTGTAGCAACTAAAAGAATGCTGGATGATTGGAGAAAAGCATATAAAACCCATATACAAAAATAAAGAGATATTCAAACTGTGCAAATTATAGAGGGATTAAGTTGATGAATCATACAATGAAATTATGAAAGAAAGTAATAGAAAATCGAGTAAGAACTGAAACTTTAGTGTCAAATAATTAATTTGGATTTATGCCTGAAAGATCGATCATGGAAGCTATTTATTTATTAAGAAGATTGATGGAGAGGTATAGGAAAAAGAAATTTTTTCATATGGTCTTTATTAATTTAGAGAAAGCATATGATAAAGTATCTTGAAAAATAATATGGGGTTTTAGAGAAAAAGAAGTTACCAAAAGATACATAGAATTGATAAAAGATATGATGATAAAGCAATAACTATTGTCAAAACAACAATAAAAAATAGTGAGTTTTCAATAAATGTAGGTTTATATCAAAGATATGCCTTAAGTCCGTATCTTTTTGTATTAGTTACGGATGAATTAACTAAACATATTCAAGATGATATCTCATGGTGTATGTTATTTGCAGACGATATAATGTTGATTGATGGAACTAAATCTGGATTAAATGCTAAGTTAGAGATTTGAAGATAGGCTTTAAAATCTCAGGGTTTCAAGATTAGTAAAACTAAGACTGAATACATAAAATATAATTTTAATGAAGTAGAAATACAAATGAAGAGACAATGAAGATTGCAAGCAAAAAGATACTAAGGAGTGAAAATTTAGGTATTTGGGATTAATTATCCAGTAAGAAGGTGAAATAGGTGAAGATGTGAATCATAGAGTTAAAGCAGGATGGATTAAGTGGAGAAATGCTTTGGGAGTCTTGTATGATCGATGTATTCATTAAAATTGAAAGAAAAATTGTATAAAACCGTTATTAAGCCAACTATGCTATATGGAACAGAGCATTGGGCAATACTGAAATAACATATGAATAAATTAAGTGTAACAAAAATGTGTATGTTAAAATGATATGTGATAAAACTTTAAAAGATAGAATTAAAAATAAACATATAAGAAAATTGATAGGAGCAGCTCCAATTGAAAATAAAAAAAAAAAATTGATTAGGATGGTTTGAATATATATAACGAAGACCTTTAGATGCTCCAATTAGAAAGAGTGATCTTTTAACAATACATGGTAATGATAGAGGTAGACCTAAACTAACATGAACAACAATAATTTAAAAAATATAGCTATTTATAATTTGAGTATCGACTTAGTCTTGAATAAAGCAGAGTGGAGGAAGCATATTCATGTAGCCGACCCCATATAGTTGAAAAAAAGTCTTAGTTGAGTTGAGTTGTAATAGAAAAAATTGTGGAGGACCAAACATGCCCCTATTTCAAGCAATTGAGAGGAATGCAAATGTGGATTAACAAACAACTTAAAATCACAAATAAATGAGAGGGAAATTTTAGGAGATTATACTTAGTGATCCTAAAGATGGCAGACAGCAACCACCTTCAAAAAAACATCGTGTGGAAAGGTATGTAATCCTGAAAAGGCAAAATGATCTTCCAAATCCTTTGCAAAGTTGAACTAGTTAATCTATCTATGAAATGACAAACACCAGACAATCAAACAGTAGGCAGCACACCACATTATTAGAACCACTCAAAACTTCACGAACTTAGGATTTCCATTGAGCATCAAGAGGCAAACAGCCTTTTTGAAACACTAATGAAGACAATATGAATGGCTCCTTGTAATCCTTATAATGCTAACATTTTAAGTCTAAAAAGCATTAAACAAGGAACTGCCATATCAACTATCTCCCAAAAATTAACAAAACAACTATTACCAATCTTGTATATAGCCGCCTTCTTACACTTTCATGCACACAGACCTTGAAATCTACCTAACCATAAATGCCAAGATATTTAAAGCTTCCAGCATCACTTGCAGACGATAATTTTCTCAGAACTGCTTATTTTCAAATCCCCATGTGTACTGCCATCGTAGAGTTGAAAAGTAGTCAAATACTCTGGAACAATCCATTGATTTTTGCCAAAAAAAAAGTCCACTTTATTGTTGAAACAGTGGAACTTAATTACCGGAATTGTAGAAAATCGTTATCCGCAAGGGATTCAACCTGTTTCATATACAGTATAGATGGAGTCATCCCAGTAAGAAGGATGGTGTTGCAGGCTTGCAGCAATGAGCTTGCAAGTGTAGCTCTGATACGCATCAATGCTAACACTAAAACAGTACAGCACCAGGTGCAGTGATACCAGTGCTGGCAGGTGGACTATGAAATGGAGGTCTACCCAAGGCAAGAAACGGTTTTAACCCTATTAATCAATCCTGAAAATTAGACAAAAAGACAATACCACGAGAGCTCAAAAAAATGCATCCAAGAGACTAGTCCGAGGTGATGAAGACACTAAAGCTCAGGATACAATGTAAATAAGATCCATCAGTAAAGGTAGAACAAAGTCATCAATGAAAGAATTACAGGCCGAAGACTATAAAACAGCAAGAGAGTAGGGAATCCTAGTACTATAGACTAAGGCAAGAAGCAGACAAACGAAACAGGGGGAAACGAAAAATGAGGGTATTTGATGAAGCCAGAAGACAACATAGGGACACGCGAACTGCTACAAGGTATCATTACGCAGCTAGTAACAAAGCGCATCGAATGAAAAAGGCTACGCAAGTAGTGACGGCCAGGTATGAAGAACCAAAATATTGGATCAGTACAACGGGTTCGTTTCCCCAAGAATCGAACTTTGTGTCTGTGGGTAGCCTCCAACAGGCAAATCAAAAAAAAAAAAAAAATCAACAAGAAATAGGTAAGAAAAAGATAAACCCTAAATTAATAAGATAGCTGGGGAATCGGGGAAAAATGATCAAAATACCAAAAAGAAAGTAGGAAATAAAATAAAGAAAACTGCTTTCGAACAGGCAAGCGAGGTAGGATCCGAGAATCGAGAGGAAGGAGAAGAGAGGGAATTGGGCGACGTACCGGTAGATGGCGGGCTCCTGGATGAGATTGGGGTGGTAGGAGCGGAAGGGCGGGGCCATCATTTCTGCAACGAGGTCAGCGGTGAGGGTGGGGAGGGCGGAGCGGACGGCGGGGGCGGTGGCGGGCTTGAGTGGGCCTGGCGGCGGAGGAGCTGAGCGACGTAGACGTTGGTCAGCCCCGTCTCCGCCGCTATCTGGGAGTAGCTCTTCCCCGACGCCTTCTTGGCGGCCATCAGCCGCCTCACCACCGTCTCCTCCGTCATCGTCGGTCCTCCTTCCATCGCTTTCTCTTCGTCCCTCCGAAGCAGCGTGGCACCACAGGAGCAGACACCAAACCAAAGAGCGCCCGATTTAATCTCTATCTAAATCTATAAGTCTAAAAACGTGAAACGGAAATCGGAGGCTGCGTGTTTGTTTGCCACGTATATATCAAGTAGTACAGAGGGCTTTGGCTTATTAAAAAAGTCTGAGCACTGATAGGTCCACCGATCCAACGGCAAACAAGGCATGACGCTTTTATCAAACCGTTGCCGATGGACAGCACACGTTAGCCAGCCTCGCAGGCCATAATGGCGAGACCGCCTGAAAAAAAAAAAAAAAAAAAACTCGAGTGCGGGCTGCCGTCGCCGCCCGCCGCTCCCCGGGCCCTTAACCTCCTCGTAATCAGCGCCCCCCCTTCTCTTTTTTTTGGCTCTTTAATTTACAATCGATTTATTATTCGTCTTTTTATTCTGTTGGAGATGTTTCTCTGCAATTGGGTCCATTCGCTGCCCAAATTTCTGTTTTTTTTTTGTTGGTAGATTTTCCTGCAATTAAGCGATCCATTTCCAGCGTTTCTCTCGGTAAAATAGAACAAATCGATTTTGTTCCTTGGGTGTGGAAATTCTCGAGGAAATTGATCTGTAGACGAAGCCTTCCGGTGAAGAAGAATGGATTGCCACCGTGGGAACCATAAAACCGGCGACAGGGGCGAGCCGCCGGCTGTTGAAGGGCCTGTTGATGGAGTAAATGAGATGGAAGAGAGGAGGAGGAGGAGGAGGAGGAGGAGGAGGAGGAGGAGATGAGATCTCTTTTGCCGCCGGATGCCAAGGAAGGGATGGCCGGAAAGGAGAAAAGATCCGGGAGGAGGAAGTCCAGTGGAATGATTGCAATGGGAACCAACTCGTCGAAGTTTTGGAATTCTACCCTAGGTTAGTCCTCATTCCAGTTCGTCCCGTTTCATGTTCTTTTATTATAATTCTTATTGCCCTTTCTTTTTTTGGGTCCTCCCACATATTAATTTTTTTCTTAAAAAGATTGAATGAAAGAATATTTTAATGCAACTTTTTGTTTCATTGTTACCTATTTATATCTTATGATTATTGCTTTTTTTAATTTTATGAACAATTATCATCTGTTATGTGTTATATCGTTTATAATTTTATGTGTTATATCTGCTCTGGATTTCCCCCCTTTCACAATCCTCTTCTATTGCCATTTAAGAGTATGAACAGGTCAGCCGTGTTCTACCACGAAATGGTCGTGAATGATGGCTGCGAGAGTTAGTGTTTAATCCCAATTGATTATACATTGAAAAAAAAATTGGTATTTATATAGGATTAAAGGGTTCAAATAATACTTTTGGCGGATTTTTAGCTGAGATTTTGAGTCATCTTTTTGCATTTGTCATTAATTTAAAAATAGATTTAGATATAAACCTTTGTTCCAAAAAGAACAATATATAAGAGTCCATGCTCATATGTATTTGTCCCACATTGGTTGTGTACTAAAAAAATTCTAGATATTCATACAAGATTAAAAGAGCCAAAATAATACTTTCTTGTCTAGCCTTTGAATGGGATCCTAATTGTTGCAGATGCATTTTAACATTTTCTTAGTGTCCAGTTTTTTTTTGGAAAAAAGAAAGAAAACTGCATCGAACACTCTAATTACAGTCTCTCTATTTTATTTTTGTTATTTGTTTTATATTTTAGAAAAGATATGGAGGGATAGGATTCTGAATTTGTTCTCCAAATAGTGCATCATGATATATAGTGTGATTAGTTGGATCTTTACACTCAAAAATTATGAATATGTTGCTAGTACCCAAGAGGTAGAATCATACTTAATGTTCTTAGGAGATGTTGGTGTTAATTAATTAGATGATGGAATGGCTAAAGGCAATGTTAGGACGAGGGAAGAAGGCTTTTGGGGATAAGTCATTGATTTAGTAAAACTAGGATGAGGTATGTAGAATGCACCATCAATGGAAATTGAAATTTTCTCAAGGTTTCAAGCAAAATTGGTGCCTAAGAGACAACAAATTGCAATTACTCTAGTTACTCTGAATCAACTACATAGGTAAACAAAGAGATGGAGACATATTTAATAGACATAAGGTTAGGTGGATAAAGGGAGAGGTGCTATCCAAGTGGATAAAGGGAGAGGTGCTATCCAAGTGCGACATCATTAGTGTGTTTGGGTCTTTGAAGGGAAAGGAAGGGAAGGATGAAGGGTGGAGAAAGAAAAGAAGGGGAAGCAAGAGGAGCGGAGGATTGTTATCCTCTTCTTTTTTTGGGAAGAAGAGAACAGAAAAAGAGGGTAACTTACATCATCTTGTTTGGATGAAGAAGAAAAAAAGGTGAGGAAAAATATATTTACAAAATCATAAATATACCCTTTATCATAAGAGAAATCTAAATCAATTTGTAAGGATAAAGTTTAAAAAATAAGGCAAAAATTATAAACCTGTTCCCTTCCTCCTCTTTACCTTTCAGGTTAGGGGTAAAAAAATTGAAGCTTTTGAGGGGAATGAAGAGAAATGAGTAACCCTTATTCTCCTCCTCTTCCTTCTTTCTCCTCTCTCCCAACAAGGGTTTTTAATGCTTTTCTCATTTCCTCCCCTCTACTCCCCCTCATTGACCTCTTTCCAAACACACACGTAAAGTTCTAATAGAAATTTATACTATAATTATAACTTCCACAATTTGGTTAGTTTAGAATGCTGAGCAGCAAAGGTCTAGGAAACATAGGATGAGTATGCAAAAGATAAGAACAATGAAGTGCATGCGTTGTGAAACTAAGAAAAGGCTTAGGAATACATACATGCATAGAGGATGATAGGATCTCCTTAAAATGGTGGAATCAACTGAGATAGCGTGAGTATTTCCAACAAAGATCTAAGGGGAGTCTAGTAAATCTATCTAAAATGTTCAAAATGCTCCAAGTCAATCCACCGCATAATCTTTAAGACCAAGATCTTGTAAATAACACACACATCAGATGTTGTAATAATGGTTCTCACAAGAAAGATTATGAAATATAAAAAAAAGTAAAAAAAAAAAACTCAGGCAAATACAATTTTCCAATCTTCATAAAACCCCTCAAATCTTGCAATACTGTAATCTCCTACTCAGGAGACAGAAGAAATGATTTCTCATAATAAAGAAGGGGAAGACAAAAGAAAATGGTGAAAAGATAGCCTAAAATCCATGCAAACCGCTTTAGTGAAGGTTTCATTGGCTTTTGCCAATTTGACTGGTAGTGATCCTAAGTTTTGGTAAGCTAGCTATCATCAAGGTTACCCATTTTGGTTGAAACATCTAGCTTCAATTGAAAATTTATATCTTGGATTTATTTTTTTTTAAAAACTTTTTAACCTACCTTGCTATATCTTGAGTTGTTATATTTTAAGGCAGACATATCTGAGTGACTGATGGCCTCTTTGGATATCTGACCAGTGGAGGATATAAGGATAGCTCCATTAGAGCCGGGGTTGGCTAACATGAAGAGGCATGGGGAAAGAAGTCAGAATCTTTTTTTTTTTTTTCAAAAAAAAAGGAGAGAATTTTGTAGGGCTCTCCTATCTCTATGATTCAAGTGATATAGAAATCCATTTTGAATGGTGATATATGGAATCGTAACAATCTTGGACTACAGGATAAATCAGTCTCCTGAATCCTTCCAGCGTCTAATTTCTATCATTGTCTTCCTCAGTGGACTCCCACTTTGTGTTTACTATCCTTGGACATGGGAATCAACAATCCAAGCAGGCCCTGAAACTTCAACATGTGCATTCTTTGATAAAATATTTGAGAGATATTAATGATAAACTAAACTAGCTCAAGTTGCTGGTGTTTATGTCCTCAAAACTGAAAACTATATAGAGAACATAGATGTGTTGAGGTTTGTTGATTGTTGAATGCTAATATAGCAATACTTCTAAGCGATGACTGATCTACAGTATGCTATTGGTTATCATCATGATTACATGTACATGTATTGCTCACAAAATCATCTTGATATGTTTATTTGATATCAAAACGTGTCAGACATGGACATTCTCTGCTCCAAGGTAGCAATTTTTTTGAATTTTAAATCGCTAGAAGTAAAAATTTTGGTGCATGAGTTGAATATATGAAGAACATTGCAAAAGTATATAGATTTCCTTCAACTGACTCCTAACCATTGTTTGTCTATAATTCTTATACAAAATTAATGTGTTTAATTATCTTGCTTCATCCTTTATGCTTCATTATTACATTTAAAATTTTAGTTGAAGCTTGCTAAGTTAATTTTTTTTCCTTTATCCAGTAACTCGACATTCAGAGACATCAATGTAGAGAATATATATTTTAGGGAAACATCTTGTGGAGAACTCATAATTGGTTGCATATACCCTGCAATTGTTATTGATAGTTATTTATGCAGTTTCTTGTAGATATGCCGCAGTTGTTTTTAACAGATAAATCTGAAGAAAAATTCGAATAAAATTTCTAATAAATAACTTATACTTTGTTGTCCTTATTAGTAGATATACGTGTGCATCTTGCTTGTGAAAAACTAGCACAATTGTGATTTGCTATCATATAATTTTTTCCTCTTGACATGCATGAATTATTGCTATAATATAAACTATAACTGCTGCAGTAGTATATGATTTGCTATCATATACTACTTTGTTCCATTTGGAGAGCAATACAAAGAAAGGAAAGAGCAGCTCAGACTAGAGACTAAAAGGTCACAAAAGTTTCATGAGAATTTTGTAGATGATCCAGTCATTGCTTTCAGCAATGTGCTAGTTTATCTCACTTTTAATTATCAAAGTGCAGCCATAAGAAGCATGGACATCTTTGTAAGAGAAATACATATAAAATAGTGCACTAACGAAGAATTACATATAATATAGCTTGTTAATGGAAGATGTCTTAAAATTTGGGGTTTGAGTTTTAGCTTTTGAGGGTCTGGGCCATGATGTCTGAATATGTTGAGCAAATACTAAGCACCAATGTGTCTGACCATGATTTAATATTCATTGAAAAACGTTGGAAGCATGGAGTACTGTAGACCAAGAAGATTGGGATCTAGATACCGAGTTGATTTTATTTTATTTTTTTAAAAAAAAAAACTTTGAAACCTAAAATTGGGCTTTTTATTAACTTAATAAGTCAACTATGGGTGAACCAGTAAGAATTTATTGAACTAGGTGAAAAGAAAATACATATTTTCGAAATTTTGTTCTGTTATATGAGTAATCATGGAATAAAATGGTTCAAAACACCACATTTGGAGCTGGCAACATTGAAATTGTTTCAGGACTGCTAAGTTCAGCTTTAACAGGAATTAATTGAAGCCATTATATTCAGGATTGCACTTAAGAAATATTTTAGAATCATGATCAGAAATTGAGATGATGGAAGATTTGACCTTCTATTGAGTTGTGATGGATCAAAAATTTTCAGAACAGGATCAGTATAAGTTTTATGGGAAAATTGAAAAATAATGTGGGGAATGAATTGAAAGCTATTCCTGAGAGAGAAGAAATAGGAATAAATATTAAAAATGTCGAACACACAATTCTAGACTTTTTTTACAACTGAAAAGCCAGGTATATATCTAAATAGGTATGCAATGATTTATTGAGTTTGCAAATGTCCATCATGCACTCGTGGACTAGGTAATGCCGTAGCATTCACATCCCTCTCCTCCTTGAAGAAAGCTCAAGATCCAAAGTCTTGGGTGGTGCATGTCCAGGTATCCGGAGTTGGGTAATTTACCTTGGATAGAGGTCTTCCCGCTCTTTTCGGTCATAAAATATATATTCGAAGCTCGACCTACTGAAAGGAATCACAAAAAGGAATCCCACCTTTCTAACATTCTGACATTATATTGTGGAATTAATGAGCATACACTGTGGATATTCTTCTCATCCATCGAATATTGTGATTTACAGTGATTCAAGCGACTTGGAGGATGAATATTTGGACGCCTGTATTTGTGCGGTTATGTAAATATCTTACACAACATTGTTACAGCTTCAGCTGTGTCTTCAGAAATGGCAGAAATATAACTTTGTCATCTTTGATGTTGCTGTTGCCTATGGGGGCTGATTTTGTTACATGAGCTACTACTCTGTTGTTTTTGTTGAGGTGGCATTTCCTCAGTCACATGAACAGGACTAACAGCTCTTTAAGGTGGCCTGTTCAGATTAATGGGTGATACGGGCAGCATTTGGGAACAGCCATGCATTGATGCTGATTTTCACATGGGGTAAAAATCTTATTTACGTTCTTTAAGATTACTAATTAAACAAACATTTGTTGCATCGCTTTGTTCCAAATCTTATTATAAATTATATGGTAATAATATGTTGTGCCTTTCATGGGCGCGCATTGTGTTTCTGTGCTTGATATCGTTCTGATTTATTATTTGTTCTTTATGCCCATGTCCTTTATAAATCTAATGATGTTTCAATGGTTTGGTGAAAAAATAACGGTGAATGAAATTGGTTGGATTACTAAACCCTTTCAATCCTATAGCCCATGTCTCTTATGAGCCAGATTACTATAATCAACAAATATATCAGGATCTTCTTCCGCATAAGCATAGGGCAAGAGGAATTTAAAATAGGAGTCATCATGCTCTATGGCGTACTCATAGAAATAAATTTCACAATATGTAATTACTTAAAACAAGAAATTATAATTTATTAAATCAACTAACAAATCGAGACATAATATTAACAACTTAATATAAATCAATATAAGGGATTAATATCAAAAACACTAAATATCCTAAATCTGAACTAGATCATCTTGTTGTTTAACTTAATTAAAGAAAAAGTTGGCTAATTTCTATTAGAATTTCATTCTTAAGTTGAGTCTCTAAAGTTCTTTAAAAAAAAATTTGTGAGCTAACGTTCAATAAGTAAATCATGATTATATTTAGAGAAATCATGCAAGTATAGTAATACAATTTAAAATGCATGTGTATTACAATAATATTTAAAATAATACCCATGCTTATAATCAATAGCTTTTAGAAATCAATGTTTTACAAATTTAGAAGAAAAATATTTCTTGTTTTCTTTCAAAAAATAAGGCTTTATTTAAATTTCAAATGATCTAATAATGATTCTTCAACTAATAAATTAAGGTTACATACAAACCCTAACTAGGCTGCAAAATGAAAATTGCATATAACCAATAAATTATGATTACATACAAACCTTAACTAAGCTGCAAAATGAAAATTGCATATAACTCTATGGCACAAAGTTACACGCGAATCATATGTATCACCTATGAAAAGGGTATACACCATATATTTTCAAATGATAAATTTAGAAATAACTCATTATATAATTTCAACAAATTTCATTAGAAAGCCTGATGCTTATAATAGTCACATGGGCAATAAGACAATCCATATTTTCAAATAAACAAGTTATGCAAAGTCAAATTTCAATTATCCTTTCATGTCATAAATATGTTTATAATATTTTTCACATTAAATACTAAGCACAAAAAAAATAAATTCTGCTTAATTTAACCAATATATTAAATCCAAATATTTGAACCTTTAAAATATAACAATATCTTAGTACTTATTTAATCTACTTTTTTGTACAAATAAATAAATAAATATTGATAAAATAATTTAATAAATTATGAATAATTTTAATAAATACTCTTATTACAATTAGGTTACTTGCAACTTTTGCAATTCAGTTCAAAATTCTTTTTGTATTGCCAGAACTTAACCTTTATTAATTCATCATTATGGAATAATTTCTAAAATTTCCAAAGATGCACAATTAATCAATCAAAATTTCTCTTTGACTATATCATGAAACAAAAAAGCTATTTCTTACTTGATAGAGATACACTTTGATTAAGTTTTTTTCTAACGCAATCTAATGTCAATCTATAATGGTAATATACATTCTAATTATAATATTAAAATTAAGTGATAAAGGATTAAAGCCTAAATCCAAGAAATTAGTCTAGGGCAAGGATCTATACTTCACCATGCAAAAAATAAAATAAGGCATAGATTATACCTTTTACTAAAATTAATCATAGATTCGGATTGTAACTTAATTCCTAAATATGTTGTTTTATAAAGATTATAGATTCTTTCTAAGCAACCCTCAAAACTTTTATCCTTGCATTATTGCCTCTCACAAAATTTCATAGTTTCGTGGTAAATCTCTCCAAAGCCAAAATTGAAGAGAAACTTAAAGATTTTTATTGAACATAATTCATATCAAAGATGATAAGTAAGGGCTACTTATAAAATGAAATTCTTTAAACCAGTAGGCCTATTAGTTCTCGTAGAATATTAATTTTTAAGAAAACTAAACAAATAAATAAATAATAAATATTTAAAAATAAATTTCTAACTCATAACAATCTTTTGATTCATCTAACATAGTTTTACAATATAAAAATTTGAATAAAAATACTAAAATTTATTCTTATCACCTTGAATGATATTTTTTAATTTCTCATACGTTCGTCAATACTGATATATGTTCATAATTTTTTTTTAATTTTTTAATTAAACTTTGATTTAAATAATTTAAAATATATTAAAAGGCTAGCTTAATACCAAATATATGAATATATTTAATTAAAATTTTAATTATATTGTTTTTGATTTTTTTTAACTCAATTCAATCAAATTTGATCTTAATCTAAAATGAGCATAGATTAGAGCTTAGCTATGATTATATTTGGGCTGTTATTTGGAGGACTAAGTGCATGTTTTGATAATTAATGGATTGCTATGTGTTGAAGTTTCTGATACCTAAGAATTAGAAATTCAAACATCTCCCAGGCCTCCCAAAATATTATCTAGACACCCCTGCGTGGCTATGCCATCTTAATGACCTCCATAAAGAGAGTCCTACTTGAGCAAAATCTTCAAAAAAAATTACGTCAAAATCTTCAAGTTTGGACTATAAAATTTTGTTGCACGAAGATAAGCCTGATCCTCATTTTAAAGCAACAGTTTATGAAAAATCAGATGTTACTTTCGTCTCTATAGTAGTGAATAAGAAATGGAATCTAACTCTTGAATATTATTTATATCTTAATTTGAGCAAGAGAGCCTTAATATTATTCTTGATCAACCTGAGAAAGTGTAAGGGTATCCTTATGTGATCTTATTTATAGACTATAGTTAGGCTTGTTCTCATCCGTCCATCTCGCCCATCCTAGCACCATATCTACCGAATGATAGCTTTTATTTTTTGTGGCGTGTCTATTGGCCGTAAATCTAGCAACTCATCTGGTCTAAAGCATATGTACTTTGATAATACTATTAAAAATATTATAAATAAAAATATCACTACCTCCGTATTTTAAACCATCCATATTGAAATTTAGTTAAAATTATACTTCCTACCTCAAAACTTTTATTACCCAAAATTCATTTGACCGTGAAACTTTCAATCCTCGCACCGCTTTCAACTAATGAAGGGGTGGAAATTTAATTTTTTTTTAAATATAAAGTACTAAATTATAATAGCTGAGAGATTGAGGACCGAAAACGAGTTTTGAGTGAAAATATTTTGGTGTAAAATTTAACTGGATACAATTTCTTGCGAGCCATCCCCGCTGTCCCATTATTCCATACGTGGCAATTCCCTAGTAGTGCAGAGGACAGCCATGCCCATCTTCTTAACCAATCAGAAGCTTACACGCCCTCAACGCTGTCTTGGACCGCACAACGGGGGCGCCGGGGCGTAGGCGCTGGATCGGACGTCAACTCCCTTCCCAAAATCAAACGGCACCCAAAAAAGGAACCAAACTGTGACGGACGACGTGGCAAATTCTGATCGGGAGGTAACTTCACTGCGTACGGAAAGGCTAGCTATTATTATACTTTAATATTTTCAATTAGAAGGCGCCGCTCACCATGGCTCCGCCCAACGGTCACATCCTCCGACTTCATCAAACCCTTTAAAACTCTGTTGACCGTTTTGTCCTCTCCTCAGCCTTCTTCGGATCTTCTCCCCTCTTTGGTCCCCATCCTCCAAT
Source organism: Calamus simplicifolius (assembly GCA_900491605.1). Lineage (NCBI taxonomy): Eukaryota > Viridiplantae > Streptophyta > Magnoliopsida > Arecales > Arecaceae > Calamus > Calamus simplicifolius. The sequence continues at coordinate 149,932 of UESW01001427.1, read as the reverse complement.
TTTTTTCCCCCATGAGGAAGCTCTAGAGGGCTCTCTCCAAACTGATCCGAATAGAAGGCAAAGGGGAGAGAGAGAGAGAGAGCTCTGGTTCATTTCCTTGCTCATGGGGTGCTTCCTTGCCTGCTTTGGGGGTGCCAAGAATCGAAAGAGACGAAGACCACCCAACAAATCACTACCAGTAGATCGGGTAGGCTTGCTCTAGAGCTTCCACCATTTGTTTTTGTTTCGTTTTATATAATCTTAGTCCTTTAACTTGCTTGCACTTCTTAGGCGTGCGAGAGTTACAAGCCTCTGCAGAGCCCCTCTACGAAGCAACTCGCACCGAATCTTTCTCCAAAGAAAAAATTTGTCTCAGAAGCAGTGGTCGGTTCGACTCCGGAACCAAGGTATTAACTTTTTTTTTTCTTCTTCTTCTTCTTCTTTCTTTTAATAATATATTGATGTTTAGGCTTTAGTGGTACTACTCTCAAAATTTGTAAGCTTTGGTCTGAGAGACTTGTGTGGTTTTAGCTGAAGCATTCTATATGCTTACTAATTTGTCAGATGTTGCTTTGATCTGTTCTCGCCCTTTCAGTTCTAGCTAGGATTTAACATTTAACTATTTATATTTGTAGAGGAGATAAACAGGAGCAGGGAAGCTTTCGCAGCAGCAAGAAGAAAGTGACATTTGATTTGAATGTGAAAACGTATGAACAAGTCTTAATCGATGAAGATCCAAAGCATTCATCAGAGGGTGAAGTGATAGAAGAGGAAAGGAAGCCTGAGGTGGTAGCTGATGATGAATCTATTGCAAAGCAAGGAGCTTTTCTCTTGAACCATAGGTATCAAAATTGTGAGAGTAGCGATGACGATGATATTGGCTATGGGGATGAAGAAGAAGAAGGAGGAGGAGGATTATGTGGACCCTGATTTCGATGAGGAAGCTGATAATATTGTTGACACAGAGGGAAATGACGAAGAGACTTATGATGCATATTTTCACCACCAATGGAGAAAGAACAGCAGTGTATCCAGGAAGTCAACAGTCCAAAATCCAACAGTGTCTCTTCTCCCGACAGGCAGCCATCCCTTCTGGCCAAATGTACTGCACGCGACAGGAGCCAGTATGTCCATGCTGTGCTGAATCCTGTAGAGAATCTCACTCAGTGGAAAGAAGTTAAGGGGCGTGCATCTCCATCCAAGAATCAAAAAAAGGAAAGCATCAACTCAGACATGGAGAACAAGTTGGCTCTCAGTCCTGAGCCTAAATTTAAGATTGAGAAGTCCCAAAAGCTTGCTGGTTCAAATACAAGTCCAAATTGCCCTGCCAAACACGATATTCCAGTGGATGCTAGCCTTTCTAACTGGCTGGTCTCATTGGATAATTCAGCCAAGGAAGGGCTCCAGCAAAGCAGTTCTCATCTCTCCAGCTCGCCAGTTAGTCAAGAGGAGAAGCCTATTTTAGGTGCCTTGACTGTTGAAGATATCAAGCAATCATCCGTGACATCGTCACCCAGAAGGTCTCCCAGTAGGAGCCCTGATGAAATTCCCATTGTGGGTATTGTGGGCAGTTACTGGAGTTGTAATAACCAGAGAAGTGATTCAGGTTCTTCTTGTCAATCTGGCTCAAAAATCAAAGGGATTCCAAATACCACAAGCAAATACAGAGAGGTACGTTAAGTGCCAGAGAACATTAGTTCTGAATACGAATTGTAAGCACTAACATCTTTTTTGGACTAATGCAGGACAAGAGAGTGAGAGTGAACTGGCATGCTGCCCCGCTTGAGGCCAGGCTGGGAGGAACTCTCAACAAAGGTGCTGCTTAAGCTCACGCAAGTTGCTGTGCTCATGTTGTATTCTAGAATGTGTATTGAACTGCTGTGTGATTACCATAGTCTTTTTTCATCATCTTATGGCTTAATGCTCTGCACTCGTCGAAGTACTCATGGCAAGGTTGTCCCCAGGGCTTATATGAGCCATCCTTCCAGTACATATTCAGAGTGAATTCAGCCCTTCTACTGCATCTTCTGTCACTATCTGATGGTCTATATTGTCATTGTATTGCCAATACTGTATCTTCTATCATTCATCTCTGTCTGTGTCAGAAACAAACAATAATTGAAATCAAGCATATTTTTAGGGTATGTATAAATTGATTTGGTTTTTGTTTTTGTGTAGATAAATGCCTGTAACAAGTTGAGCTAGGGTCCACTATTAGTGTGCAATTTGAGTATCTTAAAAAGATGTCAAATTTGCATTTTTCTCCTTATAATATCATACACTCAAAGCTAAACTTATTCTTCTTGAATGTGATATGTTTGGTTCTTTTGTTGAAGCAATCCTTCCAGTTGGAAAAAAAAGAAAAAAAGAAAAAAAATCAAGTGTTGGGAGACCGGGTCCTTCTCAAGTAACAGGAGGTATTAGCTCAAGCTTGAATTTTAGAAAATTCTTATATGACACCATAAAGTAGTTTAAAGACCCTTCCAGAGGAAAAGAAAGCGTGGAATTTTTAAACGGTAGGTCTTTATGGAAGGACAAAGTAAAGAACACTGATACAGAACCTTCTCCAATATCAGGAATCCAATTTGACCAAATCCTCATTAACAAATCATGTGATCTGCAAGCGAGTTTGTGCATCACATAACAGAGAAGTTTTTGGCAACACTCGCACATATTCCAGGCAGCACTCGCACATAATAGTTATCCAAGGTCAGTACATAAAATAAAATTGGCCTCACTGTAATGTCTCCTGATACGTTGAGTTCTTTAGCTAACTATTTTTTTCTGGTTAATTGTTGTTAAAGAAGAAAGTTACTATGAGAGGCGATATTCGCAAAAAGCTATTTAGTCTAAATTAAAGAAGCCTCCCTGTTAAAAAGAAGGAAGAGACGAGACCTACAAGAAGTACAACATCATAAAAGAAGAAAAAGAGAATGCAAGAAAAGGCAAGCAATTTGCATGGCTCAGTGAGAGATTGAGAGACTCAGCCTGCGTTTGCCTTCTCCTGATCCAGCGCACAAAAGTTCCATGTAGCACAAGAACTCAAGGGAAAACCTTCCTTTTATATCACAATTCTGTGGATGATCAAGAGTTACTGAATGTCTATCCAACTGTATTTAAATCTGAACTTAATCCATTAAGCAACAAAGAAATAAGAAGATGAAATTGAAAAAAAAAAGAAGAAGAAAGCGTTGCAACTCACATAACTGCTGAGAGGAGCTTCAGGGCTATCCACCTGCTGGGACTGGAATTGTCCTAAAATTAGACCCGGCACTGCGCGACGCGTGCCCGTCCGTCCCTGCCGAGAAACAAAAGCGGCCAACTCAACGAGCGCACCGCCCACCTCTCTCTCTCTCTCTCTCTTAGTTGGCCCCTTGCTCCTCGACCTCATAGATCCCCTCCTTAATCGCTGGCAATAAAACAAACAGAATGCCGGCCAACGAACCCCTTTCCCAACCCCCCCATCTCTCTCTACCCCTCCTCCTCACTTCCAATCCCCTCTTCTGCCGGGCAAAAAAAGAAGGCACAGCATGCCGTGGATCCGACCCTCGCTTCCCTCTCTTCACTTTTGATCTCTCTCTCTCTGTCCTCACTCCTCCTCCTCTCCCCGACGGCCGTGACCTGAACGGCCGCCGCGGCCGGCGCCACCATGATGCGCCGCAACCCCTCCCCATCCTCGGGCTCCCGGTCAGAGAGCAGCATCGACTTCGACGGCGAGCTGGAGAGCCCATTCGGGCGGCTCGAGACCCTCCGGCGGTCGGAGCTCCGCGAGACCGCGTACGAGGTCTTCTTCATGTCGTGCCGCTCGTCGGCCGGATTTGGTGGCAGCCGGAGCGCGCTCAATTACTACGGTTCGGAGGGCGGCGGGGACGGGTCTTGGACGGCTGGCGGGCCGAAGGGTGGGACGGGGATGATGGTGGTGAACAGCAGGATAAAGAAGGCGCTGGGGCTGAAGGCGAGACGGCCGCCGTCCATGCGGACGATGAACCAGTCGGGCGCAACGGCGGGGAACGTCGGGCCGCACTCGCCGGGAAGGTGAAGCGGCCGATGACGTCGGCGGAGATCATGCGGCAGCAGATGCGCGTGACCGACCAGAGCGACTGCCGGCTGCGGAAGACCCTCATGAGGACCCTCGTCGGCCAGGTCCGTCTCATTTTCCTACCAATCTTCTTTTCTTTCACCGCCGATCCCCGCAAGACCCCATAGAATTATTTTTTTATTAAAAAGAAACGAGTATAATATTTATGATAAATGATAATAATGCCACATCCTCAGCTCAACTCAACTCAACTCATCTAAGCCCTTTTCCCAACTTCCTAATTAATGCCACATCCATCTGAAAATTAAATCACCGAGAAGGAAGAAGAGCGTTAATGCATGCCATTTTATTTTTGGGTGGGTGCGCTAATTAATGTACGTGTCTCTGTCATTATTGTTATTGCCGTTAATAGGTAGGTAGAAGAGCAGAGACGATCATCCTCCCCCTGGAGCTCCTCCGCCAGCTAAAACCGTCTGAATTCAATGACGCACAAGAGTACCACCAATGGCAAATGCGCCAGCTCAAGCTCTTGGAAGCTGGCCTCATCTTATACGCCCCGGTTCCCCTGGACCGGCTCAACTCCTCTGCGCTACGTTTCCGGGAAGTCATCCGGTCGAGCGAGCAAAAGCCCATCGACACCAGCAAGAACTCCGAAGCCATGCGCAACCTTTGCAACTCCGTCGTCGCCTTGGCATGGCGCAGCACCGTTAACGGCTCCTCCCCGGAGGTCTGCCACTGGGCCGACGGCTACCCCATGAACGTCCACCTCTACTTGGCTCTCCTCCAGTCCATCTTCGACCTCCGAGAAGAGACCGTGGTCTTGGACGAGGTCGACGAGCTTCTCGAGCTAATGAAGAAGACATGGACCACGCTGGGGATCAATAGGATGATCCACAATGCGTGCTTCACCTGGGTGCTATTCCAGCGATACGTCGTAACCGGGGAAATCGAACCGGACCTCATATGTGCAGCAATGGCGATGCTCGTCGAGGTTGCCAACGACGCAAGGAGGTCAGTCGACCGCGAGCCCAACTACTTGAAGGTCTTGTCGAGTGTGTTGTTGGCGATCCAGGGATGGACGGAGAAGAGGCTGTTGGATTATCACGAGAACTTCGACAAGGGAACTCTGGGCAACATGGAGAACATAGTTTCTCTTGCGCTTGCAACGACGAGGATCATCTCTGAGGACGTACCGCTACCAGATACGTGGGAGTGGGAGTGGGATGAGCATGGCCGCCGCCATGTCGACGGGAAACAGGGTGGACTACTACATAAGATCTGCTATAAGGAATGCATTCACCAAGGTACGTGCGACACGTAACTTTTATTTTTTTATTTTTTGCATTAATTATATTATATATTATAGGTAGCGCTTGATCGATCGATCGATCACATTAAATTTTGCATTTGTCTCTGCACCGAGAAATCTTACAGTCGTCGACTCAAATCGAAGCTGTTCGTTCGATGTGGTGGCAGATATTCGAGAATGGAGCTGGAGGCGCCGATGACGTGATCGTGGAAGTAGAACGGGATCCGAGTGAAATATTGATAAAGTTGGCCAAGGATACGGAAGAGTTAGCGCTCGTTGAGAGGGAGACGTTTAGCCCGGTCCTGAGGACATGGCACCCAAATCCGACTGCTGACGCGGCGGTGACCATCCACAACTGCTTTGGAATCGTGCTGAAGCAGTACGTAGCCAAGGTCAATTGCCTGACAAACGATCTGGTTCGGGTGCTCCACTCTGCTGCAAAGCTGGAGAAGTTCCTAGTTCAGATGGTTGTGGAGGATTCAGTAGACTGCGAAGATGGTGGGAAGGGGATTGTGAGGGAGATGATCCCATACGAAGTGGACACCATCGTCGTGAACCTCCTCAAGACTTGGATAGACGAAGGCTGAGGATTGGAAAGGAGTGCCTCCAGAGAGCTAAAGAAACAGAGGTGATCATCAATCTGCAGTTCGTACGTATATATTATATATAACACCTTTCACACAGCTAGCTAGCTAGCTAGGGCGATCGATCTGCTGCTGTTCATTGTTTGACTCGTGCAATCTGCTGCTGTGTCGATCTCAGAGCTGGATCCCGAGGTCCAAAAGCGAGCCCTATGCCCAATCTGCTGTGGATCTGATGAAGCTAGCCCAGGTGACGGCGGATGAGTTCTTCGATATTCCAGTAGGAGGGAGGAACGACATGGTCCAAGACCTTGCTGATGGACTGGAGACCATCTTTCAGGAGTACATTTCCTTCGTTGCATCGTGTGGTATAGAAAGCTTGCTCTTGCGTGCTGCTGCTGATTAAGAATGAAATAGACTAACAATATTATTTAATTAGTTTGAGCTAATCTCGATCGATTCATCTGTTAATTTGCCGATCTGCAGCAGGTACCAAGCAAACCTACGTTCCCGCACTTCCCCCGCTAACAAGATGCAACCAGGAGTCCACAATGACAAGGTTATGGAAAAAGGCGTCGAGCCCCTGCAACGGCGGTGCCAACCAGCCGACGACGGGGGCGAGCATGAGTAATAGTGCCGAAGGGCACCAACCAAAGCCGTCCACGAGCCGTGGCACGCAACGCTTCTACATCCGGCTCAACACCCTGCACTACGTTCTGGCCCACCTCCACTCGCTGGACAAGTCGCTCTCCCTTTTCCCCCGGGGGGTCAACAGGTCTTCTTCCCCCCGCGCCCGCGTCGCCAACAGCAACCGCTGCCTGGCGCCCTCCTACCACTTCGACCTTGCTCGCTCCTCCGTCCAGTCAGCCATCCAGTACGTGTCCGAGCTCGCCGCCTACCGCCTAATCTTCCTCGACTCTCACCATTCTTTCTACGACGGCCTCTACTTGGGCCACGTGGCCAATGCCAGGATCCGCCCGGCCCTCCGCATCCTGAAACAGAACCTCACCCTCCTCATCTCCATCCTCGTCGATCGGGCACAGCCTCTCGCGGTGAAGGAGGTGATGAGGATTGCATTCGAGGCATTCCTTATGGTACTTCTCGCCGGCGGGAGCGAGCGGGCCTTCATACGGGCTGACCATGAGATTATCCTGGAAGACTTCCGGAGTTTGAAGAAAGCATTCTGCACATGCGGCGAGGGACTGGTCGCGGAGGAGGTCGTCCAGAGAGAGGCAGAGGTGGTCGAGGGTATAGTGGAGCTGATGGGGCTGCCGACCGAACGACTCATAGAGGATTTCAGCATCGCCGCGTGCGAATCCAGTGCCCTCCTCCTCGGGGCAGGAGGGCACAAGTTGCCGATGCCCCCGACGACGGGGAGGTGGAACCGGACCGACCCCAACACGATACTGAGGGTGTTGTGCCATAGGGACGACGGCATAGCCAACCAGTTCTTGAAGAGGATGTTTCAGCTCCCAAAGAGACGGTGAACAGCCACGAGCGATAATAGCTGCTGTAAAACTTATATAAAGACGAGGGGTACATTTACTGTAAAACTTATAAAGGGTGGGGGGGAGCAACGAGGGCGCTGTGAACGTACATGTAATGGTATGCATGTAGGATACAATTGTCTTTCTTTCCCTTTTTCTTTCTCCTCTTGTTGACTTGGTTACAAATTTTTTTGATTGTTTCGTGGAACGTTGAAAATTAATCATTAAGGTTGAAATATAAGAAGACTAAGTACTTCAAACATCCCGTCTTTTATTGTTTCTATTAAATGCACCATCTCAAATATATACAGATTTTTTTATTTTTTTTTTTTTTGTCTGTTAACATTTGTCAACAGAAAACTGTATAGACATAAGTATTCCAAGGAGCCAAGAATTGGACTGAAGCGAACCAAATTTGGATAAAGAAAACTTTTCCGTTAAATGACGCACGTATTTTAACAATAAGAATACAAGGATAAATGCGAATAGCATAAAGACAATGCTAGTAGCAATAAATCTTTGTTTATTAAATAATATCAACTTCCTGATATTTTACTAATTAAGAAGCCGTCCTCACGAAAAGACTCACCAAGTAGCCTAGAGACCTCGTCAATAGTGTAACTCATAGAAGGTTGTGCAACTATAAGAATCAACATGCACGGCAACTACCTATTGCCAGAAGTTTTCATTTAGCCGACAGTATTTTTTCAAGGGTGAGCATGCATGACCTACATGCACAAAAGCATGCAAATCTCCTACCCATCACATTACTGCTAAATTCTATTTCATATTTCAGTAGAATGATGCAAATGAAAAATCTACAAACACAATGGCAAACATAAATACAGCCAGACCTCACCAACCACCTCTCTTTCGCATGTATATGAAAACTTTAAATGTTTGTATGGTTTTCAAGCCTAGTAAGACAAGATTCACGAAACTAAATTTCCACCGTTCATTTCACAAGGCTCATTGACCATCCCTAAAATAATTTCCAAAGAAATCTTGCAGTATAAAGCAGCAAAAATGAGTAACGCTGCCCAACAGGTAATGAAGGAGGTAGGATCATCCATTTCAAAAAATCACCTGCTGTGAAGTGCAAGCCAACGCCCTTCAATAATTGATTTAGTCAAAAGCCACTTTCAGTGTGATGAATAAAAACAAATTATCAGGTTTGGAAGCATCCTCCTGTGCTTGAGTTATCGCCAGACTATTAATAGAGGTTCCCCAGTGCTTTATAACCTCACCCTGGTGAAAGGCTTCAATGTTGGTGGCGAGGATAGAGAACAAGAGCAGCAGCCCCCCTGTACAAAAGGGAAAATACAGGAGGAAAGAAATGATTATGCTTTGCCAAATGTCTCAACTACTACTATGAATGGCAAATTCTCTAGCTCTTACACCATCCTTAAAGTAGCAGCCTCCATTACCCACTATATCTCTAATTCTCTATTTCATATGGCAGTGCTAAGAAGAAGTTATTTGTAAAAGTCCTACCACGTATAAGAGAAGCTATGAAGGGAGTCTACATCTTTATCACATTACATAGCAGCTACCGAAGGATATATAAATCTATAACCCCATCACATATTGATAAGCTACTGAAGGCAGTTTACATCTCTACTGTCCATATCAGAGAAGCTGCTGACAGATGTGTAATTTTTATTCCCTATCATGTCCAAAGAGTAAGATTGAAATAGTTCTAAGTGTCAATCAGAACCAAAAGAAATTGCCAAGGATCCCCTATCGTCAGATTTTGAGAATCAATGCCATTACCATTAACATAGTAAACAACTAAGTACCAAACCAGCAAGACAGCAATAGAAAGTCTAACATAAGCTACTCTAGCTTTAAGACCACAAGAAAAGCTAGGGAAATCAACTCCAGATAACTGCTTAAAGAAACAACTACACGCCGACAAATAATATAGGAAACTTCAAAGCAAGCTAGTGCGATGTATATTCTACTCGTAACAGCTACTTATAATATACTAGAAATATAGAATACTACTAAACTACTGAGGATTCAAGCATTCCAACCCGTCCTGGAAAACTGCTTTCCTCAGCAACAGCCTGTCATCTCAACAGGCAAGAAACCAAGTGATGCAGGCCTCATGACAAAATTCAAGAACCAATTCTCGAGCCTGAGTTCCACGGTGGAATTATGATCCCACCATCAAAATCACTGCTGCTGAGCCTGCCTTGACTGAGCACCACATAGGCACCACCGTAACCAGCTGGCCCACCAGGAGGCCCATTCACTTGGCTAGTTCCATATCCCATTCCTTGAGAAGGATCAGTCCTCCAAGAATTTGGATAACCAGAGCCACCACTTGCATCACCATAGCTGCCACCCATGTAGCCAGGACCAGCTCCTTGTTCTCCTGGGCCACCAGCAGGATTGTTAGTTGGACCAGCACTGCCACGTCCACCAACAGCCCCATAACCACCTTGGCTGCCATAAGAGACTTCGGTACCCCCATATCCGCCATACCCATATCCCTGATTCCCATAACCAGTAGTCCCACTGGGAGACTGACCGGTAGGTGGGGCAGCAGCCCCACCACTACCTGCAGCATTCCATGAAGCTGGTGCCCCATAGCCTGCATTTGCGCCATAGCTTGCAGAGCCATAAGCAGATGGAGCTTGGTTGCTCCATGGGCTTCGAGGCGCGCCCGGTGGACCACTTGCATAGCCTGCAGCTGGGGCATTTGGATTTCCATAGGCTCCAGCAGGTCCACCATATCCAGCTGTAGCACTTCCATAGCCACCAACACCATAACCTCCGTATCCTACACCATTGTTTGCTGCTCCATACCCATAACCAGGTGTACCATAGCCTGTTGAACCATACGCTGGGTAACCACCACCAGCAGCTGGTTGCATGTACCTACTAGCATCAGCTCTACCATCATAGGAACTCATATTGACACCAGAAGCACTGTTGGTTTGATAGGGCCCTCCAGCCATCGGGCGGCCACCGCCACTGCTAGGGTTTGCATCCTTTGGGAGTGCACGCTTGACCTCCACAAGTTTTCCATTGAGCTCATGGAAAGTCTTGTGTAACACTCGATCAACAGCATCTTCAGAATTAAAAGAAATAAAACCAAACCCTCGGGGTCGCTGGGTGTTTTGGTCATACATCACCACAACATCAGTTACATCTCCATAACTCTGAAAGTACTGGCGGAATGCTTCTTCTGTTAAAGTTGGGGGCAACCCTCCTACAAAAATCTTCTTAGTCCTGAAATTACCACCACTAACAGGTCCTCCAGTTCTGCCAAGATTAGGGTTTAAAGATTTGGATGCCTGCTGTTCCTCTCTTGAGAGAGCCCTTTTTGCTTCCACCTGGAAATCAAGGCAGAAGTTACAGAGAAACAAATGCAAGAGGCAACATATCTAAAACCTTGCAAACAATTTGCTGTTAGTACAGCAAAAAAAGCGCTTGAAACTTTATCACATAAACTTGCATCATATCATTCAGTAGTTAAACGTTATATTTGTAAATCATGAATAAAATAACACTACCAAAAAAACAATGAGAGAATAACTTACAAAAACAAAATGAAATAGAAATGATAAAGGAATTAATGAGACCCTAAAAAAAAAATTCATCCTATAAGTTTCTAACACAACTCTGAATATAACAGATTTTCTTCTTGTTATGTAAAAGATGGAAGAGACCATCAACCTGTCATTGATGAAACAAGCACATAAAAGAGGGACCTAAGGCTCGGATAACAAAAAATGACTGTTATATACAATTAGGGTTCGTAACGCACCAAAATGCATTTTTTGTCAAGAGCAATAATAAACCAAGATCATGAAAGAGTCTTCTCTAAATAATTACTTATAAACAATTTATAATAAATGTCAACAATGGTAGAATAATAAAGGAAACCAAATGCAGTGGCCTATTCCACAAAGCGCCATTTCACAAAAAATACATAATTTTGAACTTAATGAGCACATAGTCAGCTCTTCATACTTCCACTAGAAGTTCCAATACGTTCATGCTAACTTACCTATAAAGAGAATTATAAATACATTAACATTTACAAAATATAGCAAATACTTATTGCAAAAAGGGAGGAGAAAAAGATATGATTGCCTGAAATGTCATGTTACCATCTGATTTCATAAACAATTAACTAAGATCAGAACAGTTCTAACAAGCCATCCATGAAGTCCAACAACTCTAACGAAACAATGGAGCTGCTGTGGGGCATATTACTCAATTTATGCCCAAAATAGATTCAAAAAAACAAAGCCATCATACAAATATGCTGCTGCAGGGCATATAAAAATTCATTTCAATTTCATAAACTGCACAACCAAAAACAGGAAATATAGAAATTTCCAAATAAAGTCAGTCTACTCTTTATGATACCAACAGGATGAGAAATTTCAGTCCACAGTGAAAATTTTAGTGGTGAATTTGATCAAAGAACCAACCCATTTTTTAAGATATTCATAGAAATAGGCACAAACCATGGAGCTCCCACAGGGAGTGGAAAGCACAAACAAAGGGGGAATAGACAAAAACAAATAATGTAAAGCCAGGAAACTCTAGAAAATCACAATTCCTATGACAATGCCGATGATAAAACAATAAAAATCCCTACTAGATAAGGCAATAAAAGCCATCCTCACACATTATGGCCATATTAACCTAGGAATATTATCAAATCGTAAATAGAACTTTCATTGGTCACACCCCTCCAAGTAAAGCAAAGGTAACAAGTTCAAGTCATAGATGGCAGATCGCAAAAAGACTAAATTGAGGAATGGGATCTGATGATGCCCGATCACCTCGAGCTGACATCCTTGAGCGCCAACTGGTACACCACCAACCTGCTGAAAGGGCTTTCCTTCGTCTTCAGAGCCTGCGAGAAGTCCCGAAGGCCGGATATTCCAGCAGGGACCTTCTGACGCTCAAGTTAGTGAGCAGATCACAGCAGTAGGTTTGAAAGAGTTTGAAAGGGGTAGACTCTAGAACTGGTTGAGTCCTTGGCTTCTCCCCCCCCTTACCTGTTTTTTACTCGCCTCTTGAGTCTGCCTGGCTTGCTCGCTAAGATTGGGATCTCATGATGGGTTAATGCTTTCACAGATAGAATGTCAGAGCTTGTCGGATTGAATCTGCATCTTCTGATTCTGGATGATTAGCACTTTATAGCAGGTACCGCCTTTTAAGGCTTATTTAGCCAGGGTCATTAAATTTTGCTAATAACTTTTTGGGCCTTAGTGGCTTTTCTGACCCGAGGTGATTGGCACTTTACAGTAGATAATCACCTTTTGAGGCTTATTTAGCCAGGGTCATTAAATTTAGCTAATGACTTTTTGGACCTTAGTAGCTTTTATGACCCAAGATGATTGACACTTTACAGCAGATAATCACTTTTTGAGGCTTATTTAGTCAGGATCATTAATGCCATCTAATGGGTCATGACTTTTCGGGGCTCATGCTGGAACTGGCGGTTCCCGTCTTATTAATCCTACAGGGATCGAGGATGGTGGACGAGCTCAGCTTTGTCCATGCAAAGGGCTTGTTCGGAAAGCTGGAATGAACCATGAGGATAAAACAAAAAGAGCATCAATACCGCTTTGGTAGCCGGGGCCGCCTAGGAACCGCCTTGGGCTACCTTGGGACCACTTCTGTAGCTGGGGCTGCCTAGGAACCGCCTTGGGCCGTCCAAGGACCGCTTCTATAGCTGGGGCTGCCTAGGAACCGCCTTGGGGCGCCCAAGGACCGCTTCTATAGTTGGGGCTGCCTAGGAACCGCCTTGGGGCGCCCAGGGACCGCCTCCGTAGTTGACCGCCTCCGTAGCTAGGGCTGCCTAAGAACCACCTTGGGCTGCCCAAGGACCGCTTTGTGCCGTCTAAGGACCGCCTCCATAGCTGGGGCTGCCTAGGAACCGCCTTGGGCTGTCTAGGACCACCTCCGTAGCTGGGGCTGCCTAGAAACCGCCTTGTCTATTAATTATCACGTGGCTTTTAACAGCCACGTCACATGCCCTCCTGCTTCTGAGTCTTAGCCCTCACACGCTCGTGGCGCTTGCCAAGAGAATGGAGCGTAAAAAAAAATTCCCTCTTTAATTGAAAGTGGGCACATGTTCCCGAAGAAATAAAGTCTTCTCAGAGTCTTTTCGTTATTTAAGGGACGGTATGGGGTATAGCGTGGCCCACGAGTGGATTGAGAAAAATGCCTCGTGATCAGTTAGAAAGGGAGGCGTCATAATTGAATTATTCTGGCGGTGTCTCGTCATTGGGCATGGATTGTACTCCCTCTGTAACCTAATGACACCTAGGCGATAGACCGACCTCTTTAGTTCTACTTTTCATGATAGGCGGGACCTTCAAAATTTGGGGATTAATATTGTCCCACCCGTCTCCTCTGCCTTCTAGCACCTCTATTGTCTTATCCGTGTTTCCTTCAAATACTGAGATCTTTTTGCTTCCATTCCTTCGATTCAAGGTCAGTTTCTTTCGCTTTTCTGCCTTTTCTTTTCTTCCTGATGGATCCCCTCCCTGATAGGAAAGGTAAAAAGCCTTTAGTCAAACCTTCTAGGGAGAAAATCCTTCAAGCCCACCACCGAGCCCCCGGTGGCATCTCTATCCACGGTCGCCCAGCGACTGCTGTTCCGACCTCGGCTAAGGCTCCTTCTCCAGCACCTAGAGCTTCTTCTCCAACCACTAGGGCATCGCCTTCATCTCGTTCGGCATCTCCTCCGATTTTTGAGTCTAAACACATGGGTCCAGGGGGAATACATTCCACCGTAAAGGATCAGGAATAGAAAGAATTAGGATGAAGTACAGTATACCCGATGGTGTTTGTTCGCACCCTGGTATGGCGACAAAGTAACCAGTGGTCGGTCAGTGGAGTCGTCTATATGAGGAATTCTTCAAGAGTGGGCTTCGTCACCCTTTTCACCCTTTCTTTCTGAATTTTTTAGATAGGTATGACCTTGTTTCGGCGCAGCTAACCCCAAATTCCATCCGGATTATCTACGCATTCATAGTTCTCTGTCATTTTTATGGGGCTCCGCCCGAGTTTCTCTCTTCCGAGCCTTGTATAAGCTTCGGAACCCTAAGAGAAATGGACGGTGGAGCTTTGCCTCCCGACCTAAAAGAACTCTCAAATTAGACTTACCATCTAAGGTTAAGGAATGGAAGTCTCGCTTCTTTTATGTTCATGTAGAGGGGGTGAAGACATCCTAAAGATTTCCTTCAGTCCTAATAAGAACTCGGTCATAGAAGAAAGAGATCAAGAGCTTTTCGACGGCCTCATGTCCTCTATTATCCCTCCTTGTGCGGTGTTGCTATCGGAGGATAACCTCCGCGAAGCCCTCGCAGTGCCGGCGTCGCCATCATCGACACCCGATGAGCGCCACCCTCTTCAATTATTAGCCATAGCTTTTTTTTAACTCTATCCCTTCGTGCAGAGATGAGGTTCTCTCCCGACTTCCTCGCGAAGGCCCTTAAGAAAGAAAGAAGGCCGCCGGTGATCCGGCAAGAGCAGCGCCCAAGAAACCTCGACGAGCAGAGCAGGACGGGTCACCCCTAACCTTTGTGGCTTCGCCCCCTGCTCCCGAGGTTACTCTAATGAGGGAACCGAGGGAAGATCCCCCCGCCGAAACGTTCGCAGCAAGGGTCCCTCCCATCGAGACTGAGGAACTACTAAGGGGGACCCTCGTCCCCGCCGGACCCGAGGGTGAGGCCGTGCCAGAAGCAAGAGAAGCGACACCCCGGCGCAAGGAGCTAGGATGACCACTCATCGGCCGCTCACCCGACATCAAAGGAGGCGAGAGTGTCGCTCAACGACGTCCCTCTGAGCCGACCATCCCGAGCCACCGCGATGTGCCAAGGCCGTCCAGCGGAGCGTCTTCTAAGTCGCTCAACCCTTCCCAATCTTCAGGCTGAGCTTCCGCGTCATGCGTTGAAGAAATCCCTCGACACTTTCTTCACCGCTGTCCTCCAAGTAAGTACGCTAATCTTTTCCTCTTTGATTAAACATAGGTTCCATTCTAACCATTAGTGTGCACAGGTGTCCAACAGTGCTTTTGTTCTTCGGGACGCTTACATCGGGTGTCACGCCCCCAACCTGATGCCTAGGCTTGGGGCCGAGGCGTGGCACACTGCATGGGCAATGGTGCGCATGGTGGACCATGCGATGGGTTCGCCATACCTGGGTAGGGCCCAAGTGACTTGGCCGCGCATGGCAAAGGGTCGAATGCCCCAGGAGCGGGGTGTCACGGAGTTAGGCGGTGCGCCAGGACTGCCTAACATGATGGATGAATGCCAAGGGCCGACATGATGGATGAATGCCAAGGGCCATGGCGCACATGCGGATCCGACCACAGCGAGGTTCCATGGAGGGAACCTCACGCAGGGAAGATGACCCCGGCATGACATGACGCAGCAGAGGCAGGCGGAGCATGGGGCATGGCCATGTAGGCCTTCGCCAAGTTAGGCCGTGCGGACCGCATGAGCCGAAGCGCAACGGCCAGAGGATAGCACAGCACCGACGCAGGGCTGGCAGAAGGCCGGCAGCATGCGCGGAGTTACACGAATGCGTGGCGGACTTGGAGACATAGCAAGCGGTTCTAACCTCAACTCTCAGAGGACGATTGCACAACTGCCACGTAGTGGGCAGTTATGGGGGCGGTTGCCAGAACCGCCCAACGCATGGGCTACGTACACCCGGGCGTGCGCACGACCAGGCAGTTATGTAACCGCCTCCTGGCTAGGAGCACAAAGATGTGCGCCAAGGCACGCGCACGACTGGCGTACACCCGGGCGGTTACCCAACCACCCAGCCAACATGCAGATCGACCAGAACGTGCGCGCACGTCCAGCAGAGTCTGGGGGAGAGTGGGCCACGTGGAAGCATGCCCAATAGTCCACATGGCGAGGTTGAAGGACATGATGCTGGGCGGTTACAGTCTACTTACTCCTTGAGGCTTGTATTCTTTGTTGTGTATGATCAATGAAGGTTGGGGATTCCCTGTAATTGTGCTTGTGAGAATGGTGAGGGAAGTGCGTGTAGCTTTCTAAGGGGCTACGGGACTCCGATCGTGAGACGAGAGGCTGATTTAAGGGAGGACCTTAAGTGTCGCACGCTCAGGGCGGCCTTAGAAAAAAAAAACCCTACACCAAGGGCATGACACCAGGAGCTCTAGCAACCGAAGGTGTGCCCAATCCGAGCTGGATGCTCTTAAGGCCCGGGTTGACGAGTTGACCCAGGAATTGTTTGAGGTCAAGGCTCGGGAAGCAGCGATGTCCATCGCATTACAAGCTGCTAAAAAGGAGGGCCGATCTTACAAGGCCCAAGCTGAAGAGGCAAAAAGGAAAGCCAAAGTTGCCGATGCCAAGTTGGCCGAAGCCATGTCAAGGCTGAGGCCAACTAAAGAGAAATTGGAGTATGCCCTCCTCCGAGCGGACCGTGCTGAAGATAGGGCGGACGCAGCTGAATATGAGGCCTGGGCTGCCATGGAGAAGTTGGCTTCTACCAAAGTGGAGGTTCAAGAAGCCTTGGAAAGGTTGACCGCCATCCAGGCTCAAGCCATGGAGAAGATGGCAGCTGCCCAAGTTGAGGCATTAGTCAAGGTCCGCGCCGCCGAACACCGGGCTTGGGAGGCCGTGGAACTCTATAAAGGTTCCACAAATTTCGCCTCTGAGTGCAGCGAGGCGGCCATTGACGCCTACGCTCAAGGTTTTGAGAAATGTAAGGAAAAGATCCTCCGAGTTTACAAATTAAGTGGCCTTGAAGACATTCAGCTTGTAGATGAGGACATCGAGGACGGGCCAGGACCCGCCGAGCCTTAGATTTAGTTTCCTTCTTTTCTTTTTATATCTTGTAACGCGACCAAAGTTGGTCTTTTGTATGATAATGGGATTAATGAAAAAGCATTTTTGATAGCCAAACTTATTGCTCAAATCTCACAACTTCGTTAGCAATGTTTTGGTTTTCTATGCGATCATGCTTCGGCCTCTGACCTTTGATAATATGCTTTTGTTTCCGTAAGTATGCTTAGGAAGTAGCCGGCTTAACCCGTGGTCCTCGCAAGGGATTTTAAATTCATGTTGTATTTCAGGTTTTTTGTCGGGAAGCTCATTGGCATTGATCGTCACCCTAGGGTATCACGTCTTTAGGGTTTTTCTGCGTCGGCCTAGGAGTTTGACTCGGGGTTGCCGAGAACACAGAACTTGAACCACTGGAGGTTTCTCGCGCCGGTCCAGGGTGTCAAAGATCTCGAGATTGCCGAGATCCTTTTGAAAACTTCCACGAGGATTTCTTACGTCGGCTCGGGAGTTTGACTCGAGGCCGCCGAGAACACGGGACTTGAATCACTAGAGGTTTCTCGCGCTAGTCCGGGATGTCAATGATCTCGAGACCGACGAGGTCCTTTTGAAAACTTTAACGGGAGTTTCTCGCGCCGGCCTAGGAGTTTGACTCGGAGCCGCCAAGAACATAGGACTTGAACCACCGAAGGTTTCTCGCGCCGGTCCAGGATGTATGATCTCGGGACCGCTGAGTCCTTTTGAAAACTTCCACGGGGATTTCTCACACCGGCCTAGGAGTTTGACTAGGGACCGCCGAGAACACAGGACTTGAACCACCGGAGGTTTCTCGCGTTGGTCCAGGGTGTCTATGATCTCAAGACCGCTGAGGTCCTTTTGAAAACTTCCACAAAAATTTCTCGCACCGGCCTGGGAGTTTGACTAAGGACCGCCGAGAACACAGGACTTGAACCACCAGAGGTTTTTCGCGCCTGTCCGAGGTGTCTATGATCTCGGGACCGCCAAGGTCCTTTTAAAAACTTCCACGGAGGTTTCTCGCATCGACCTGGGAGTTTAACTCAGGGCCGTCGAGAACACAGGACTTAAACCACCGAAGGTTTCACGCGCCGATCCGAAGTGTCTATGATCTCGAGATCGCTGAGGTCTTTTTGAAAACTTCTACGAAGGTTTCTCGCGCTGGCCCGGGAGTTTGACTCGGAGCCATCGGAAACACAGGACTTGAACAACCGAAGGTTTCTCGTGCCGGTCCGGAGTGTCTATGATCTCGGAACCGCCAAAGTCCTTTTGAAAACTTTCACGGAAGTTTCTCGTGCCGGCTCGAGAGTTTGACTTGGGGCCGCCGAGAACACAGGACTTGAACCACCGAAGGTTTCTCGCGCCGATCCGAGGTGTCAATGATCACGGGACCGCTGAGGTCCTTATAAAAACTTTCACGAGAGTTTCTCGCGTCGGCCCAGGAGTTTGACTCGGGGCCACCGAGAAAACAGGACTTGAACCAACGAAGGTTTCTCGCGCCGGTCCAGAGTGTTTATGATCTTGGGACCACCGGGATCCTTTTGAAAACTTTTGTTTTAAATGGAGAAATAGGATCAAAAACTCTCTTTTTATAATCATTAGCCAAGTACACTCACTATTGGTAATATCAGCGAAGATTGCCAGCATTCCAAGTACGCAGGATCGGCTCTCCATCTATCCCCTCAAGTCTGTAAGCTCCTCGAGGAAGCACTTTCGTGACCCGATAAGGTCCATCCCAATTTGGGGATGGCTTGCCTCCTTCAGTCGGTTTGGATATTTCAGCTCTCCTCAGGATCAGATCTTCGGAGCGAAACATCTTAGAACGGACCCATGCATTATAATATCTTGCGGTTTGTTGGCGAAACATGGCCATCCTGAGTCGTGCAAGATCCCAAGTTTCGTCGATGAAGTCTAGATTAGCCCTTAGTTGATCAGAATTGTCTTCATTTTTATATAACTCCACTCGGGGATTGAGAAGACCGATCTTCACTGGGATGACCGCTTCAAATCCGAAGACGAGGCTAAAAGGAGTCTCTTCCGTGGGGACTCTGGAAGTCGTATGATATGCCCATAATATACTTGGGAGTTCCTCCACCCATATGCCCTTAAGCTCATCCAGTCGAGTTCTGAGTCCTCGAAGGATGGTCTGATTCATAACTTCTGCCACTTCGTTAGTCTGTGGATGTCCAACATAAGTGAATCGGTGACATATACCTAGTTCGGTGCAAAAGGCTTTGAATGCCGAGTTATCGAACTGGCGACCGTTATCGATGATCACAGTATGGGGCAAACCAAACCGGCAGATGATAGATTTCCAAAAAAATGCCTTCACCTTACTTTTGGTGATCTTAGCCAACGCATCAGCTTCGACCCATTTAGTGAAATAGTCGATGGTGACTAATAAAAACCTTTGCTGTCCTGAAGCCAAGGAAAAAGGTCTGAGAATATTCATTCCCCACTGAGCGAAGGGCCATGGAGCGAAAAGCAAACTTAATTAAGAAGCCGATTGTCGCTGGATATTAGAATGCCATTGGCAACGATCGCATTTCTGAACCAGCTCGATGACGTCTTGTCGCATAGTGAGCCAGTAATATTCCTGGCGAAGAGCTTTGTGCGCCAGAGATCTGCCCCCCATATGATTCCCGCATATGCCTTCATGGATCTCCCTGAGAACATAATTGGCATCCGCCAAGCCAACACATTTGAGAAGTGAATGAGAGAAAGACTTTCTGTATAAGCGCCCATTCAGCAACACGAACTTGATCGACCTCCACTTGAGCAATCTAGCTTCATCGGGATCGGCGAGGAGAGTACCGTCAGTGAGGTAGCGAATATAAGCATCCATCCAGGTTGGCTCTTGCACTTGCATAACTGGTACAATCTCCTCTGCCGAGTCGATACTTGGGCTTTCCAAGTGTTCAACATACGTCCTTCCCAAACAATCATCCGCCGAAGTAGCTAGCCGCGATAATGCGTCAGCTCTGGCGTTCTCACCTCTGGGGATGTAGCTAATAGTAAAGTAAACCAATGTGGAGGTTAGCAACTTGGCCTTATTCAGATATCGAGACATGGTAGGGTCTCGAGCCTCAAACTCTCCAGTGACATATCCGAAGACGAGTTGAGAGTCTGTGAAAGCCCTAAGGCGTTTTACTCCAAGTTCTTGGGCAAGCTTGATTCCAACTAACAAGGCTTCATATTCGACCTGATTGTTTGTAACCTTGAAAAGAAATCGAAGGGCATACTCTAATACAACGCCTTTCGAATTTGCTAGGATAAGGCCCGCTCCACTTCCTTGAGAGTTAAAGGCGCCATCGACATGGAGAATCCAAGCTTCCGCCAAATCTTCCTAAGCAGCTGGGCACTTCATGAGGGTGTCTTCGATTTGCTCGTCCATCCAGGTATACTCTACTAAGAAGTCCGCCAGTACTTGGGACTTAAGGGCAGACCAGGACTGGAATGAAAGATTAAACTCTCCCAGTTTAACAGCCCACTTAGCCAAGCAACCCGAGGTGTCAGGACGAGCCAAATTAGCTCTGAGAGGCTGGTCCATGAGCACCACGATCGGATGGGCTTGGAAATACGGTCGAAAACGTTGAGCATAAACGATCAAAGCAAAGATAATCTTCTCAATTCTAGAATACCGAACCTCCGCATCATAAAACACCTTGCTAGTGTAATAAATAGGTTTCTGCACTCCGTTAGGGTCAAGCCGGACCAGAACGGAACTAACCACCCTGAAGTGGCGGCAAGATAGAGGAAGAGCTTTTCTCCTTCCTTAGGCTTCAATAGTAATGGCGGTGTGGATAAGAATTTATTCAATTCCTCAAAAGGCTCTTTGGCAACCATCTGTCCACTCAAAGCCATTCATCTTACACGGCTTTAAAAAAGGGCAAGTATCTCTCAGCTGATCTAGATAGGAATCGACTCAAGGCAGCTACTCTTTCGATGAGCTACTGTACTTCCTTCTTACTGGTTGGCTGCCTCATGCTAAGGATGGCTTGGAACTTCTTCAGATTTGCTTCAATCCCCCGCTGAGTCACTAGGAAACCCAAGAATTTTTCGGCAATGACATCGAAGACACAT
Source organism: Calamus simplicifolius (assembly GCA_900491605.1). NCBI lineage: Eukaryota > Viridiplantae > Streptophyta > Magnoliopsida > Arecales > Arecaceae > Calamus > Calamus simplicifolius. The sequence continues at coordinate 128,642 of UESW01001427.1, read as the reverse complement.
TTACGAGGGTTAAGCTTAATCTAATGGCTCCGGAGATTGCCAAATGCTCCTCCAAGTCAGCAACGTGGTTGACGATGCGGGTGCATATCATCCATATACACCTCCATGTTGCGCCCAATCTGGTCTTTAAAGACCTTATCCATCAACCTTTGATAGGTGGCTCTGGCATCTTTCAGCCCAAAAGGCATTACCTTATAGCAGTAAATGCCCTCCTCCGTAATGAAAAAGGTATTTTCTTCATCCACCGGTTCCATCTTTATTTGGTTATACCCGGAGAAGGAATCCATAAAACTAAGAAGCTCATGGCCGGATGTGGAGTCCACCAGCTGATCGATCCGTGGCAAGGGAAAACTGTCCTTAGGGCATGCTTTGTTGAGATCAGTGAAATCGATGCAGATCTGCCAGCTTCCACTTGCCTTTCGGATCATGACTATATTAGCTAGCCAATTTGAATATTAAGCCTCTCGGATGTAGCCGGCGGCAAGCAATTTGTTGACCTCTTCATCTATGGCTCTGCCGCTTAGGGACAAAACTTCTCTTCTTCTGACGAATGGGCCGATATTTTGGATCAACATTAAGTTTATGAGTTATCATCTCTGAAGGGATGTTAGGCATGTCCGATGCTGATCATACGAAGATATCCGAATTTGCCCGCAAGAATGTGAGTTGATTTTTCATCTCCAAAGAAGAAGCTCGCCAATTTGCACAGTTTTCATAGGATCATCTCCCAGCGGATAAGATAGTAGGCGTTTAGCTGACTCTCCTCTTCTTTCAGACTCTCTGGGGTCAAACAACACCGAAGTCGACGGAGTCGCCATCTCCTGAGGGCTGCGAGCCATGTGATAGCATAACTGTGCAAGATTTTGCTCCCCGCACATCTTGTCGATCCCTCCATTGGTAAGGAACCTCACGAGCAAACGCCCGATGGATATCACCGCGTCCAAGAGGTTCAACCCAGGCCAGCCGAATATGGCGTTGTATGCCAACGATACCCGGGCCACTAAGAACCTCATTAGGACCGTGCTTTGACATGGTGGCGATCCTGCTGTAACTAGTAAGGTGATCTCGCCCTCGACTCTAACTGAGTTTCCCATAAAGCCAACTAGAGGTGTGGTCATAGGTTGTAGAGAATTAAGAGATAGACCCATCCGAACAAAAGCATCATAGGTAAGTATGTCCGCCGAACTCCCATTATCCACAAGTATTCTTTTTACAGGATGCTTAGCGATCGTCATAGAGATGACTACGCTATCATCATTCAAGTTGTCCCTCCCCTCTAACTCCCTTTCAAGAAAGGGATTTACATCTTCTATTCCCTCGTTCCCCCCTTGGCCTTTTAGAGGATGAAGCCGCTCCCCAGGAAAGCATGCCCACCGTTCGCTCCGTTGGAGTATTGTCAATGTTGGCCTGAACAGATGGAGGCCCCATCAAAGCTGGGATAGCCGGCGATCCTCCCTTCTAGATGAACTTTCCAAGATAGCCCCTTTGAATAAGCTCTTCAATGGCACACTTCAAGTTGCGGGACTCTTCAGTGTCGTGGTCATAATCCATGTGGAAGTGGCAGTAGTGACTCCTGTCACGAGCAGTATTTGTCTTCAGCGGGGAAGGGCGCTGGAAATAGGGCTCACTTTCAATTTCTATGAGGATGTGAGATTTAGGGGCAAGGAGAGGTGTATAGTTTTCTTCCTTGGAGGTCAGGTTCCGATGCCGATTTTCTGACCGGCGCGGAGGCTCAGGCTTCTTGGGAGAGAGTCTGCTTGGCTCTTCTCGGATCGGCTTCTTGCCAGTTCCCTCTCAGCATTCCTCCGAGTGAAATCGGCTTCGTCGGCACGAATATACTTATGTGCACGATCCAGGAGTTCGGCATAGGAACTAGAGGGCTTTTTGTCTAAAGAGTAAGTAAAGCGAGAAGGACGAAGTCCTCGCTTCAAGGCCAGGATGGCCACAGCATCATCCAAATGATACACCTCGAGAGCCGCTGCCTTGAACCAGGCTATAAAGTCTTTTAATAGCTCTCCTTCTCTGTTGAACGGAGAATAGGCTGTCAGCCAGTCGAAGGATCTTTCGACAGACATCAAACTGTGCCAAAAAGGCCTTCTCCAACTATTGGAAGGAGTCAATGCTACGCGGAAGTAGTCGAAAATACCAGGCACGCGCAGCCTTCCGAAGAGTAGCAGAGAAGGCGATACATAGGAGGGCATAAGTTGCTCTTTGGACTTGCATGAGGGATTTATAGCTTTCCAAGTACTCCAAAGGGTCCGTGGTACCGTCATAAGGATCCAGCTAGAAAAGATGGAACCGATGAAGTATGGGTTTCTTCATAATCCGACAGGTAAGGGGGGCGAGTATCATATTCTGCCCCAGGTTGGTTGTTAAGCCTCTGAATAAGCTCCTCCAAGCGCTGGTCCTGCTCCTTTAGACGTCTCTCCATCCGGTCATTAGGTTCCTCAACCGCCGATTCAGATGATGAGAGAGAGAATAATAAGGTTGATAATAATATGAACCTCTAGGTTCCTTCCCCGTCGTTGCCTGTAGCTGACAAAGTGAAGAGTAGGAGACTAAGACTCTTGGATGTTTCCCGATGATAGTGCTTGGATGGAGCTTGGTGATGATGACGCTCCTTTTGGAAGGATCTTATGTATGTAGACTGTTGGATAGCTAGTGCAACGGTCATGAGTGGCACGGGAGGTCCAGTCGACTGATGAGCGGCAGTCGTCACCGCTCTTGCAACTCACAGACCACCCCAATGAGAGCTTGGACCTACTGAGTGAGATTGGCTAGCTGCTCTTGTAGGGCAGCTGAGATCAATGGTGATGAAGAAGTAGGAAAGTTGGCCTCTGATTGCCCAACCCCACGGGGATGCCCCCCAGCGGAGCTAGAAGAAGCCTCTTGAGCATGTGTTGCCTTTATTAGGGTTTGAAGAAAGGCAAGCGTGCCAATCTGATGATGCCCGATCACCTCGAGCTGACGTCCTTGAGCGCGCCAATTGATACACCACCAACCTGCTGAAAGGGTTTTCCTTCGTCTTCAGAGCCTGCAAGAAGTCTCGAGGACCGGGTATTCCGATAGGGACCCTTCGATGCTCAAGTTAGTGATCAGGAACACAGTAGATTTGAGAGAGTTTGAAAGGGATAGACTCTAGAACTGGTTGAGTCCTTAGCTTCCCCCCCCCCCCCCTTAACCTATTTTTTTATTTGCCTCTTGAGTCTGCTTGGCTTGCTCACTAAGATTGGGATCTCATGATGGATTAATGCTTTTACAGATAGAATGTCAAAGCTTGTCGGATTGGATCCGCATCTTCTGATTCTGAATGATTGGTACTTTACAGTAGGTACCGCCTTTTGAGGCTTATTTAGCCAGGGTTATTAAATTTTACTAATGACTTTTTGGGCCTTAATGACTTTTTTGACCCGAGGTAATTGGCACTTTACAGCATATAATCACCTTTTTGAGGCTTATTTAGTCAGGATCATTAATTTTGCTAATGATTTTTGGGCCTTGATGGCTTTTCTGACCCGAGGTGATTAACACTTTACAGCAGATAATCATCTTTTGAGGCTTATTTAGCCAGGGTCATTAAATTTAGCTAATGACTTTTTAGCCTTAGTGGCTTTTCTGACTCGAGGTGATTGGCACTTTACAACAGATAATCGCCTTTTGAGGCTTATTTAGTCAGGATCATTAATGTCGTCTGATGGGTCATGATTTTTCGGGGCTCATGCTGGAATTGGCGGTTCCCGTCTTATTAATCCTACAGGGATCGAGGATGATGGACGAGCTCAGCTTTGTTCATACAAATGGCTTGTTTGGAAAGCTGGAATGAACCATGAGAATAAGACAAAAAGAGCATCAATAACACTTTCGTAGCCGGGAACCGCCTTGGGCCATCTTGGGACTGCTTCTATAGCTGGGGCCGCCTAGGAACCGTCTTGGGACGCCCAGGGACCGCCTCCGTAGCTGGGGCCACCTAGGAACCGCCTTGGGCCATCTAGGGACCGCCTCCGTAACTGAGACCGCCTAGGAACCGCCTTGGGCCGCCTAGGAACCGTTTTGGGCCGTTTAGAAACCGCCTCCGTAGCTGGGGCCGTCTAGGAACCGCTTTGGACCGTCTAGGGACCGTTTCCGTAGCTGGAGCCGCCTAGGAACCGCTTTGGACCGTCTAGGGACCACCTCCGTAGCTGGAGCCGCCTAGGAACCGCCTTGGGCGGTCTAGGGACCACCTCCATAGCTGGGGCCACCTAGGAACCGCCTTGGGCCGCCCAGGGACTGCTTTGGGCCGTCTAGGGATCGCCTCCGTAGTTGAGGCCACCTAGAAACCGCCTTGTCTGTTAATTATCACGTGGCTGGTAAGCCACGTGAGGATCGATATTCACTGTCAAGCTGACAATGACATTATTGTCATAGAGCATGTGGTTGCAAGACAGAAGGATCCATGAGAACAACAAATTCAAATGTGTGGCAGGATTATAACTAACTGACACCTAGAAACCAACTCGTGGATAAGTGCCTCAGCTTGAAATTACAACGTTGGCGTCTGATACTTCAGAATGGGTGAGAATGGACAGGATAGTCTGTCCAGATCTGTTTCCATATCTTAATCTATGAGGATAGAGATATTAGTTTCAGCATCCAGCTAACATCCATATATCTGTATCCATATTCAAAGAAAGCCAAATACAATATAGATAGCTATCTGATCCATACCGGAATAGCTTTTTTTTAAGCAATCTTACTTAAGCTTATACAGCTCAAATAAACATTAAAAATAAGTGACAATATTAACATATTTTTAACTTAATCCACATTTCACACACTGATATCTTTGATTTAGCATTTCATGAAGCACGTTTTCGTTGGAATCCTTTTTTTTTTTGGTTGAAAAGTGGTTCCTAAAGTTTACCTATCCAAATTGTACCTACATTTATATTTGCACCATCAATATCCAATTGCACAGTATCTGTTTAAAGCATTAAAAAATGCAATGTTTAGTGTCCAATTAATATTGATACCCATATCCATATCTATATCCATCGACTTATAATGGATTATATTGATATCAGATCCTTGGCTGATCCATTTTCAGCCCTACAAACTTCAAGCATCCAACAGATTGCTAAGTTCATTCTGATAAAGTAACTTCACCATTTGGACTATTTAGCAAGCTAGGTTATGGTGCCCATCCAATTCAACCCCCACCTTCCATTAACAGAAAAAGAAAGTAATAATAAAAGAACAAACAGACACAGAAAAGACAGCCTTCCAAAAGCCCAATCCAATGTACTAGGACTTGTGGTCACCACTCATCTATCTATTCTATGAAGCTGTCCACCTTGTCCCACTTCCTCTTTTGTTGTTACTTCATCCCCCTCATTCACATTAAGCATCTTCATCATCCCACACTCGCACTAAAAGCCCCTCATGTGCAAGTTATCTTCCCCTTTATTCTCCTCTTCTTCCCCATATATTTTCCTCTTTTCTGCCTCTTCCAGTCTTCCATGTCCCTTTTTCCACACCTAATGATATAATTGAACTCCTCCTTTTATCTAGTATTTCCCCTAACTATGTTCCTTATACCCTTTACTATCTTCTTCTTCTTCTTCAATATCTTCTTTCTAATTTTTTTGTTCTTTTCTCTGCTTTTAATCTTGTTTTGCTCTCTGCTTCATTCTCTTTTTTTTATTTCACTTCAAATTTTTCTTCATTTTGTTTTTCTAAGTTATTCAGCTCTTCTTTGAATCTTTTAGCTCGAGCCCTCGTCACTGGACCAATCGAAGCTTGAATTGGATCTCACCTTGTATCCTTGATGCCCTCATCATGTCCTTAAATTCTTCCCCATAATTGTTCTTATTAAAAAAAAAAATTGTTAGCTGCCTTGAGATTCCTCTTTGCTTTCGTTCCTTTATTTTGCTTCATTGTTCCACAAGATATCTTTGTTCCAAGAAAGAGCTTGAGCAAAAGCTCAATAAATCGTCTTAAGCGCAAATATCTCTTCATGCCTTGCCTTGGGCTTCAGCAACCTATCCAAGCAGTTGATGCTGTAAGTGGGCCCACTTTTATCTATTGACGTGCAGCACATGCGCACGCGTACCAAAGACGAAAAAGACATTCTGCCCTTGGCACGCATGCGCGCACGTGCCAATCGTCAGGCGCGGTGCGCACGATGCACAAGGACTTTCCTTATCCATAAACCAGTGCTTACATGAGCAACACAACAGTCCATTACTTGTTAAGCTTCAATTTTAGTTTTATCCTTCATGCTTTACAATTCTTTTACTGATTCTTTTCTGTTCTTCTACCCAAACATTTTAAGTACCACACATCAGTTCCATCCCTAATGTTATCATCTTTGTGTGTATTTATGTATTCAAGCAAATGCACCTAATGTGTATATGTGTGATTATGTTTATGTCTATATGGCTGTACAAAATAATATATATGCGTAAATAACTACAAGTATATTTGTAATGTGTTTGCAGATTCATGTAGCCGACCCCATGTAGTTAGGAAAAGGCTTAAATGAGTTGAGTTGAGTTGTGTGTAATGAATTTATGATGTTAAACATGTTAGAAAATAAAAGTAACACAAAAAACACCATGTATATAAATCCAAATACATAACGCTCCCATAAACATCATGGTAAATGCACATCTACAATACATGTACACGTAGTCATCACATCACACAAGAGACGCCAAAAAACATGTTTGTGTGTGTGTATGCATCTATGATGTGCACATACATCTATAATTCTACATATACACATGCACATATATAATAAGTTCATGATGTTCAACATATTTGACAAGAAAAGCAACAAAAAGAAAAAGATGTGCACAAATCCACCATAATTTTAGCCAAGCCCACCAGCAGTCACACTAACACACATCACAGTATACACAACACACAACACAAACACACGTATAGTCATCACATGTACAACATGCGTCACACACATAATCAGAAGGTGCAAACCTTTTGCAGTTTAGCGGCCCACAAAGGAGCATATAAGGTGCCCTTTTCAGCACTTTGACAAAGTCAACTTGCTTTGAGGTAATTAAGGTGCTAAGATGGTGCCTGGGTGCACCTTGCACTCAGACAAGCCTTTGACAAAACTAGATTGTCAGCTTGGCACTGGCACAGTACACATTCCAATACCACATGCAGTTAGGTACTGGCACAATACATGTCAATCCTAGCTTCTCCCAACTGCATCCCCTCACCTAATCATTTTTTCTACGGCAAGCCACTGTCATGGGCAATGACTCTAACTACAGCCTCCATCATGCACAGGAATGCGCTTACAATTGTCATTGTTGTCGAGTGCAACATATGTGACTGCTATTGCAGCCATCATATTGACATCTGGGAACTGGCTTTATGGTTAGGTGCTAGGTAGGCCCTTGGTTAATCGCCTTATCTTCTAAACACTGAAAATATTTACTAGTTTTTTTCTTTAAATATATAAAACAGTCATTTCAGTCATTAAGCAATCTGCCCAAATAACTTAAAGCTTACCTAGCCTTGTTGATAACCTTACCCACATGGCCTCCATTCCCCATTATCCTGTCCCTCATAAACATCGTTAATAATAATGCTTCTCTTCCTTCCACAAAATTTAGTTTATCATCCTGAGTCTAACATATACCCCTTTTACAAGTTTGATTGATATGAATCCAGCTTCTTCTTACACTCTCCCTACATACATATTAAGGTTTCTTCTCTTTACTTTATCAAGTGGAAAAGAGGATTTGAGTTCAATGCACCAATTTTCCAAGTATGCATAATAATTCACCAAAGACCACCAACAGAAGAAAACACATAGAGTCATAAGCATCAGCATTAAATATCAAACATAAATTTAGACGGATCACCCTCAAAAATATATTACATGACCAGCAATTGAAATCTCTGTTGCTAAATATAATACGACAATGACAGCAAGAACAAAAGAATTTACCACTAAGATGGATAGAAGCTTACATTTATCTAGTTTTCATTGCAAAAACGCAGTGTTAAGTATTAACAGGGAGAGAGATCCACAATTATTACAAAACTCAAATAGATTAGTTTAGTCTCAAAACTAGTATGAAAATGAGAGATCAACTCATAAAACTAAAAGAAACTACTAGAACTCAAAGTAATCATATATTTCCGTTCATTGAGTCCAGATTAAACACGGGAGGAAAAAAAATACCCGCAACCGTAGAAGGTTCACGGAATTCGAAGCACTAAGAAAAACCTAAAATATACAGTTTTACTCATGACGATTATCAATAGGGCTAAGTGAAAATCAAGAGTGACGAAAGCGACTGCTTATTCCGCTTATTCCGACCAGAGAGCAACGATAAAGTTATCAAACATCGATGGAGGCATTCTGAATGTATAAAAAGCCCCTAAATTTCAGATCAGCTAAGAAAAATCAAAAGAAGCCTTAAAAATTCCCTTAAACCATCACGAGATTAGGTGTTTTTAGTTGTTCAAGAACCCTAGAATAGCATAATAGATCAAACAAGGAACCAAACCCATGTAAATAAAACCCCAAATACGTCCAACGATTCCATTCTTTTCAAAATCACGAAAGCATCAGGCGTTCTGATTGCTTATAAGGGAAGAAAAAACACCTTCGTCAAGAACCAAACTTAAATCTTCAAACATAAATCCGTAACAATCGAAATTTTGTGTCGCGCGCGACACGAGATCGGACCAGAGAGAAGGGATGGAAGGGCGGGGGGCTCACCGTCCGGCCGTCAATGGTGTGACTTTCCTGAAGGACGCGATCGACGACGGAATGATCGGCGAAGACGACGAAACCGAAACCACGGGGCCGGCCCGTCATCTTGTCCCTCATAATCACCGTCTGCATCACGTCCCCGTACTTCGAGAAGTACTCCTTCATCTTCTCCTCCGTCGTCTCCCACGATATCCCCCCGATGAACAGCTTACCCTGATCAGAATCCATCGCTCCCTGCTGTCCGCTTCCTTCTCCTCTCTATAGAGAGATCGAGATCGAAGCAGATTTCGTTTATTCTACGCTTCTCCTTCCGAGAAGAAGGACGGAGAAGAGAAGAGGGCGAGGGTTAGGGTTTTGCGGGCGAGCCGGGCGACGACGGCGATGGGCGAGAGAAATATCTGACGAGAGAGAGGGAATAAGATGGAGAGGCGAGGACAGAGCAAGGAAGGATAACGAAGGGTGGAGATGGTGGGATTGGACGGTGATGATGTTTAGTAGCGGTGGAATGGACCGCGGAGATTTGATATAGGGTTTTTAAGTGTCGGAGCGTGGGCGGTTCTCCTTGGTCACACGTGTGGAGTTGATCGCAGCGGTGCAAAGGAGCCGCATTGATTTGGTTTGATCGGTTCGAGCTTGAATTAAAACTTGATTCAGGCGTTGTTTGGATTGATTTTAAGTTTGATTTAAATATAAATTAACATTTAATAGATTCATAAAACCAAAATATGGGCTAAACAAAGCCTTCAACTAATCATAATACATTAACAAAATCTTCACATCAAAGTTTTATGTCTAATCATTCTTTAAAATATAAAATATAAGTCAATTCATGAATGAAAGCATCATGATTCCATCTTAAATTCTGAAAAAGAGTATAAAAGCATTTATACAACATAAAGCATAATAATTTAACAATCATATTGGACATGATACTTTGATTAGGCTATCAATCGGATACTTTAGCAATAAATTGTTTCAAACTTTTGTTTAAAATTATTCATGCTTAGCTACTCTAAAAGGATACGCTTTGCACTAGAGTTATTTAGTGATATTTTTGTAATTATTGTTTAGTTATATTAATTCTTTATAGCTAATGTTAGTTACCTCTATCCAAAATGACTAATGTAATGATGGACCAATGAGAAAAATAAAATGTATTTGTTTAGATGGGTTCAAAGAATATTCTTTAAAGTGTTTTAAAATATAGTGGTGCATCTCTTAGGTTTATTATGTATCTACTTGTGCAACATTCAACACATTTTACTTATTTTTAAATAATCTTAAATTTTTTTAAAGAAAATCTATATTCCATAAAGCTTTTTTTCTTTGCACTGTAGCAATAATAACAACATTCATTTTCTATTTCTTCTTTTTTTTTAATAATATGAACTATTATATTATTATTAACATTATCTCAAGCTATGGAGTGTTGAGAGGAGGGATAGTGACTATATATTTACATAAAGACATATATATTATCAACTATTAAAAATTATAAAAAACTAATATACATAGCCAAATACCAACCCAAAAATAAAAGAAAATATCACAATACTTCATAATTAACATCATAGTATGTTCAATATAATAGAGACCATATAGAGTTAGGGTTTAGAGAAGAGAAGAGAAAGGTTGCAGAATAAATCATATAGAAAAACAAAAAGCAAGATGATTGTAAGAAACTCTCCAGGAGGAAATTGTAGTGGTGGAAGAGGTTGTGAGAAAAGGTGAATGCATTGAGTAAGTGAGTTCATAAGAGAGTGGAGATTATAAGAAAAGAGTTCATGGCCATGGTAAAGTGGATAAGCTTCATAGGCTTTATAGTCCCAAATGGAAAAGATAAAGATTTTTGATACTTCACACTAAGGATGAATTTTAAATTGAGTTAAGTTAGGTTAGACATTATTTTATTTAGGCTTTATAACTTGAACTTAAGCCAAACTAGAACGTCATTAGGTTAAGCTCGAAACTTAACTTGAAGTAATTGGTCCATTAAAGACTTAGCTTATTTCTAACCTTAGGTACCCACAGAATATTTTTTTACTATCGTTGAAGAAATAGATACTTCATAATTGAGGATAAATTTATTAAGAAGTTGAAAAGTGATGCTTCATAATTGAGGATAAATTTTTAAGAAGTCGAAAAGCTAAAACTAAGGCATAGGATAAAAAAGCCAATATTTATCATTTTTAACTCTAACTTAGTGAGAGCTAAATTTTTTAAACAAAAAACCCTAATCTAAGAGTATAATCGTATCATTATGGGCACTTTGGATAAACCAGACAAGATGTAGAACCAAGATTTACTGCATCCGAGACTCAATGATAAACTAATCTTTAGGAAGCTAAAACTTGATAAATTGGGAGGAATTAAAGAATGCAAAAGAAGTAAGTTGATTTAAGAGTCAAGATCTATTTGCACTTAAATTTAAAAATATTGATGATAATTTTTATTTTAAAAAATTATAGCTTAAAAGAAATTCTAAAAAGGTATATTTCACTGGTACAAATAGAAGTCTTATACAATATTTTTATATATATTGATTGACAGAAGGGAAGGTTTTATTTTTCTTTCTAGTTAATTTATATTTGAACCAAAAAAAGAATTCAAAAACTTGGATTGGAAAACTTGAACCTCATTAATACAAAAGATAACTTGTATAATAGGTTTATTTATCCTAGTAAAATTGGAATGTTCATAATCTTGTTTTAAAAAAATAATAAATATTATTATTTTATTATAAAATATTTGAGTTGAGCCGGTTGAATTTTTTTGAAGAAATATGATTATATAGAGAAAGGAGGATGGAGCCCAAGAAAATTTCACATTCTATGGTGCATAAAGATGATTTTCATCATTTTAAAAAATAAAATTTATAATATAAATTGTACTGGATTATACATCCTACAAGATCTTGAATTGCAATCCTTGCAGTCATTTTTTTTTTTTGTCCTTTTCCTTCAAGAAAGTAGATTCACCCTTCTTATAATCCTTGCTTATAGTTTTGTTATCTTTCATAAAATCACCATGATCATCCAATGAAGGGACTCTTTTAGATCTCTAATACATGATCTATATAATCTTTGATTACTTTACCAATATTTTTTTATTTATTCACCATAATTAGCTAATAATTTTAATCCTTGATCATGTGTTGTTCTTCATAATTGATTATCCATCATAGCTATGGTGCTTTATTTGATTGTGAGTCTTATGTAAGAGGAAAGAAAATTTTGATAAAGCCATTACAAATCCTGGTATTATAAATACATCTTTACCATTAGGCTTGAAAGTTCCTTAATAGACATATTATAGAAAACATGTAGAAAAGATTCATCCCAAATCCTATTACTCGAGATATTGTTTTGTAATGAGGGAGATGAGTAGTGATATGGCTGATAGTGATATGGCTGATCCTGTACCGTTAGAATGAACGACAAAGATAGCGGCAGCTGACGGGAGCTACATCAACCCCCAAGATATCCCTCTCGGTCTCGGGGCACATGAACAGTACATCAACCTCCGAGACCTTCCTCTCGGTCTCGGGACACATGAACAGTGCATCAACCCCCGATACCTCCCTCTCAGTCTCGAGGCACATGAACAGTACATCAACCCCCGAGACCTCCCTCTCGGTCTCGGGGCACATGAACAGTATATCAACCCCCGGGACCTCCCTCTCGGTCTCGAGGCACATGAATGACAATCTCAATCCCCGGCGCATGGTCAGGTTATTTGGGCCACCTGGAGTGCCCACATAATCCACCGCACATCCGTGGTAGAAGGTGGCCATACCTCATAACGGCGTATGATCCGTTGTATCTCTGTCACTGTGCATGCTATACCCCATTACGGTATGCGGATCACTACCTACCCGTTGCTATGCACGATCATGTCCAGTGGTGGCGCGCACCAGACGTGACCCCAGATGCGAGACATCTATGAGGCCGTACTGACAGGTAACTCATGATGCATCCAGTGTGTACGATGACAGTACGACCTGTCATCGTCGGCCCCGTATTTTATCCGTTATTGAACTGGGCTCCTAAAAATCAGTGATCTTGGGAATAGAAGGGGGACATTCGAACATGTATAAAAGCACGCGCCCCACCGTAAGGATCCTTGAACTCTGGTTTTCTAATTTTCTTCCTACTAGCTAAAACCCTAACTATTTCAGCTCCCTTCTGCTGAACAGTTGTCATCTGATCCCAAGTGACTAACTTGAGCGTCGGAGGGTCCCCACCGGAGCATCCGGTCTCCGAGGACTTTTCTTGCAGGGGTCCGAAGAGAAGGACGTCCGTCTTCCCCGACGCTTGAAGAAGGTGACTTGGCCTCATCAGATTGGCGCGCCAGGAAGGGGAGGAAAGAGAAAGACATCGAACCAGCAATCTGCAATCTCTCTCCTCGAGCTCTTGAAGCCATGGTGATGACCCGTACGAAGGGAGTCTTTGCCAGTTGCACTGGGGGCAGCGCCGAGGAGCCGATCCACCGCGGATGCCCCCTCGGCTCTCCCGGCCAGCGTTCCGGCATCGTTGCATCCCTAGGAGGCTGGACCTTCCGCTCCTCCGGTTGATGTCCTTGCGCCTCCTCCGCAGCAGTTCCAGAAGATCGATTTGCCGCCCTAGCCACGCAAGTCCAATCCCTGGCAGCGGCGGTTCAAGGCCTGCAGCACCAACAGGCGCCCCGCAGCAGCCGGAGCCAAATCCATCAGTCCAGGGGTGGTGCAACCCAGCCAGCATTCCTCACGAAGGAGATCACCGGTGCCGGGATCGCCACCATCAAGCTCCGCCCAAGCCTCACCACCGGGAAGCCTCTAAGAGACATCGGTCGCCTTCCCGCCACGCCAGTGTCTCTCCTAGGCGGCGGCATGGGAAGGAGGCGGAGCGCCCCGCCGACATCGCGTCCCCGTTCTCCGTCCTCTGAATCTTCGGGGGAGGGTCTTTTGATGGTCGATGGCTCGTCGAACCGAGCGTCGACTCGACGAGTATAACAGAGGTTGGAGGAACTTAGCCGCTGGATCACCCACCTGCCAGAGACGGACTACGACAGCCGACCTCCGTTGTCTCGTCGCATCATGGAAGACCCATCTTCACCCGGTTCCGCCTTTCCCAGCTAGATCCTTATGACGGACCACAGACCCCTTGGACCACTTGGAAAGTTATAAAGTTCTCATGCAAGTCCAGGGGCCACCGATTCGCTCATGTGCATCGCCTTACCAGCCACCCTGAAGAAGGCCGCCTGAGCTTGGTACTCCCGTCTGCCACCACGGAGTATTGATTCCTTCCGCCAGTTGGAAAGAGCTTTCTTGGCCCATTTTGATGCCTGCCGGAAGATTCCAAGGGTAGCAGATAGCCTTTCATTGTCCAGCAGAAGAGCGGTGAGTCCTTTACGGGTTTATGTTGCTCGGTTCAAGGAAGCGGCCCTAGAGGTCTACAATCTTGAAGACTCAGTGGCCACTTTGGCCTTGAAGCGAGGGCTTCGCCCATCTCGCTTCGCATACTCCCTTGACAAGAAGCCGCCCGGCTCCTACGCCGAGCTCTTGACCCGGGCCTAGAAATACATTCGAGCTAACGAGGCCGACTTCTCCCAGCGCGAGGCTAGCGGGAGCGTCTCCAAGAAACGGCCCGACCGGAACCTGTCGAAGCTCACCCCAGAAGACCTGAGCCTCCTCGCCAGCCATACAACCGTCCCCAAGCCCCTGCGCCAAGAGATGGACCCTACACCCCACTGCTCGCCCCGATATCGCAGATCTTGCTCGAGATTGAAGGGGAGCCTTATCTTCAGCGCCCTCCTCCAATAAACCCGAAGATCCCTCGCAACAAGAACCTCTATTGTCGCTATCACCGGATCACGGCCATGATACTGACGACTGTCGCCAGCTGAAAAGGCTATAGAAGACCTTATCCAACGAGGCCACCTGGAAAATTTGTCCAGAGAAACAACCCGGGAGTTCCTGGCCGTCAGCGCCCCGCCGCCGATGATCGACAATGCCCCAATAGAGAAGACGGTGGCAATGATTTCCTGGGGGGCAGGAGGCCCGCCGAAGAGGCCAAGAGGGAAGGGGGAGTTGGATTCTGTAATTCCTTTCTTTAAAAAGGACTTAGAGGAGGTGGTAAACAAAAATAATGACAGTGCCGTCGTATCCATGATGATCGCTAAATATCTGTAAAGAGAATTCTAGTTGATAGTGGGAGCTCTGTGGATGTTTTAAACTATGATGCTTTTGTTCACATGAACTTATCGCCCGATCTGCTCTGGCCCGTCGTCATGCCCCTGATGGGGTTTACTGGAGATTCTGTGAAAGTCGAGGGGGAGGTCACTCTCCCTGTTATGGCTGGCACAACCCCGTGTCAAAGTACGATTTTCATAAATTTCTTGGTGGTTCATGTGCCCCTTGCTTACAACGCGATCCTCGGGAGGCCCGGGCTCAATCTTTTGGATGCTATCATATCCACTAAGAGGCTCCTCGTAAGGTTTCCTACCAGCGAAGGAGTTAGGGAGATGCGGGAGAGCAGAATCCACCCTCACTTTGCTACCACATGGCCCCTAGTCCGCAGGGGGTGGCACCCGCGCCAGTGCCTTAGATGCTGGATCCTCGAGACCTAGAGAGAAGAGGAGAGCCGGCCAAGCGCCTGCTTACTTTTCCCCTCAGGGAGGACCCAACGAGAACAATCCGGATTGGAGCCTACTCCGGAGGAGGCTCATGACTGACTCCTCACCTTTCTACGAGCTAATGCAGATGTCTTCGCCTGGTCGGTGTCTAATATGCCAGGAATTCAGAAGAGGTGATTACCCATCAACTTAACATTAGGGCGGAGTGCCAACCTATCCGGCAGAAGAAAAAGAGTTTCACCCTCGATCGACAAAAGGCCATGGATGAGGAGGTGCGGAAGCTACTGGCGGCTGGTCATATCCGCGAGGTGCACTACCCGGACTGGTTGGCGAATGTCGTGATGGTTGCAAGGCCAGTGGGAGCCGGAGGATGTGCATGGACTTTACCGACCTCAACAAGGCATGCCCCAAAGACAGCTTCCCGTTACCCCAGATCATCAGCTAGTGGATGCCACGTCCGGGCATGAGACCCTTAGTTTCATGGATGCATTCTTGGGGTACAATCAGATCAGGATGAATCCGGTAGATGAAGAAGCTACCTCTTTTGTTATAGAAAAAGGGATTTACTGCTACAAGGTGATGCCATTTGGGCTGAAGAATGCTGGAGCCACCTATCAAAGGTTGATGAATAAGGTCTTTGAGGACCAGATCGGGCATAACATGAAGGTGTACGTAGATGATATGCTGACCAAGAGCATCAGTATTGTTGACCATGTCGCCGACCTCGAAGAGACCTTCAACAACCTGCGCTGATATCAAATGAGGCTTAACCCCCACAAGTGTGCCTTCGGAGTGGCGGCAGGCAAGTTTCTGGGCTTTATGGTAACCCAGCGAGGGATTGAAGCCAACCTGACAAGATCAGGGCTATCTTGGATATGAGGCCCCAGCTAACAAGAAGGAGGTGCAACGCCTAACGGGAGGGTGGCAGCTTTGAGTTGCTTCATGTCAAGATTGGCAGAAAGGTGCCTGCCCTTCTTTAAGGCGCTGCGCAAGGTCAATGGCTTCGAGTGGACAAAGGAGTATCAGGATGCCTTCAAAGAGTTGAAGCAATTTTATCCACTCCTCCGCTGTTGTCCAAGCCAAAGAGTGGGGAGGAGCTCTTCCTGTATCTCGCAGCCTCCCCAGAAGCTGTTAGTTCTGTGCTCGTGCATGGATGTTGATGGAGTCCAGAGGCCGGTCTACTACACCAGCAAGGTACTTCATGATGCCGAGACCAGATACTCTAGAACCGAGAAGATCATTTTTGCCCTGGTGGTCTCTGCCCAACGCTTCGACCCTACTTTCAGGCTCATCCCATCGTGGTGCTCACGGACCAACCTCTTCAGACCATCTTGTCTCGCCCAAACACCTCCGGATGGCTTGCCAAATGAGCCATCAAACTGAGTGAATTTGACCTATCCATCCAACCAAGGTCGACCATGAAGTCTCAGGTGATAGCTGACTTCTTGGTTGAGTGTTCCTGGACGAGAGGGGTTTGGAGGAGATACGCCCAGAGGAGTGTGTGGACCCTCCCTCGACTGAGAGGCAGAAAAAGATGACTGAATTTTGCATGTAGATGGAGCAGCAAATTCTCAGGGAAGCGGAGCTGGACTCATTCTTGTGAGCCCTGAAGGGGAAGTGGTGGAGTATGCTCTTAGATTCCAGTTCCCGGCAACTAATAACCAGGCGGAGTATGAAGCCCTGTTAGCGGGAATGAGGTTGGCTGAGGAGTTAGGCGCAGGGCGTTTAAGGGCCTTCACGGACTCTCAGCTTATTTCTGGGCAGATCACTGGGGAGTACGAAGCTAGGGACCCGACCATGTCCCGTTACCTGAGCAAGGTGCAATTCCAAGCCTCTTGGTTCTCTTACTTCCGTGTCAGCTACATTTCCCGGGCGGAGAATGCTAGGGCCGACGCACTATCCCGTCTACCACTTCGGCCGACGGGACACTGGGAAGAACATATATGGAGCACCTCCAGGCCCCAAGCATTGAAGTTGCGGATGAAGCTCTGCCGGTTGAGCAAGAGCCCCCTGGATGGATGCCTACGTCCGATATTTGATCGACACACTCTCCCATAGAACCCCGCTGAGGCCAAGCTACTCAGGCGGAGGGCCCCGAGGTTCTTGATGATGGATGGGAAGCTTTATTGAAGATCATTCTCATAACCAGTCCTCAGGTGCGTGGGACCAGCAGAATCAGACTACATCCTGTGGGAGATCCATGAAGGCATCTGCGGAAGTCACCTGGGGGTAGAGCCCTAGCTTACAAGGCCCTACGACAGGGGTACTTTTGGCTGACCATGAAGGAGGATGCAGCCGAGCTCGTTAAGAGGTGTGATAGCTGTCAGCGCCATGCTAATATCCAGCAACAGCCGACGTCTCAGTCAACCCCCTTGGTGGCACCCTAGCCCTTTGCCCAGTGAGGTATGGATATCCTGGGACCATTTCCCTCGGCCTCCGGATAGCGAAAGTTCCTCCTGGTGGCCGTTGATCACTTCACCAAGTGGATTGAAGCCGAGGCCCTTGCTAAGATCATGGAAAGCAAGGTGAGATCCTTCTTTTGGAAGTCCATTATATGCCGGTTCGGACTGCCGCACACCCTGGTCACCGACAATGGCCGGCAGATTGACAACACGCCCTTCCAGGAATTCTACTCCGAACTGGGCATCCGCCAGAAATTCACTTCCGTCGGGCATCCTCAGACCAACGGGGCGGCCGAGGTAACTAATCGAATCATTCTCAAGGACTGAGAACCCGGCTGGATGACTGTAAGGGACGGTGGGTGGAGGAGCTCCCCAATGTGCTGTGGGCCTACCACACAACGCCACGAGCCCCCACCGGTGAGACCCCATTCAGCCTAGTCTTTGGGTCCGAAGCTGTCATCCTGGTAGAGGTTGGCTCACCGAGCCCTTGGGTAGAGTCGTACAACGAGGAAGACAACCCAGACGGCTGCGAGCCAACCTTGACCTAGTAGAGGAAATGCGAGACCGAGCGCGACTTCGGATGGCGGTCTACCGGCAATGAGCCGCCAAATATTACAACGCCCGTGTGCGTCCCAGGACTTTCCTGCTGGGAGACCTGATCCTTTGACGAGCTGAAGTCTTGAGGCCGATGGAAGGAGGTAAGCTGGCTCCGAACTGGGAAGGGCCTTACCGGATCACCGAAGCGCTCCACCATGGAGCATACAAGATTGAAGGCTAGATGGGAAACCACTTCCCCGGATGTGGAACACTGACAACCTCCGTCGGTACTATCAATAGTACATCCCTTTCTTACTTTAAATATCTTGCTTGTATTCTTCTGGGTCTTCACCCGTCATTTCGTATTAATGAATGTGGGTTCTAGTACCTCAGTGTAGCAATTTAAGCCCGACCCCGGTCGGCACAAAAGCCCTGGGCCGCCAGGCACAAAGCCTAGTGTACCACTGGCAGAGCGGTGTGCTGTGGCTCTCAGCAGCTTAAGCCCGACCCCGGTTGGCACAAAAGCCCTGGGCCAGCCAGGCACAAAGCCCAGTATACCACTGGCAGAGCGGCGTGCTGCTGGCTCTCAGCAACTTAAGCCCGACCCTGGTTGGCACAAAGCCCTAGGCCAGCCAGGCACAAAGCCCAGTGTACCACTGGCAGAGCGGCATGCTGCCAGCTCTCAGCAGCTTAAGCCCGACCCCGGTCGGCACAAAAGCCCTGGGCCAGCTAGGTACAAAGCCCAGTGTACCACTAGCAGAGCGGCGTGCTGCCGGCTCTCAGCAGTTTAAGCCCGACCTCGATCGGCACAAAAGCCCTGGGCCAGCCAGGCACAAAGCCTAGTGTACCACTGGCAGAGCGGTGTGCTGCAGGCTCTTAGCAACTTAAGCCCGACCCCGGTCGGCACAAAAGCCCTGGGCCAGCCAGGCACAAAGCCCAGTGTACCACTGGTAGAGCGGCGTGCTACCGGCCCTGAGCAACTTAAGCCCGACCTCGGTCGGCACCAAAGCCCTGGGCCATCCAGGCATAAAGCCCAGTGTACCACTGGCAGAGCGGCGTGTTGCCGGCTCTCAGCAGCTTAAGCCCGACCCCGGTTGGCACAAAAGCCCTGGGCCAGCCAGGCACAAAGCCCAGTGTACCACTGGCAGAGCGGCGTGCTGCCGGCTCTCAGCAGCTTAAGCCCGACCCGGTCGGCACAAAATCCCTGGGCCAGCTAGGCACAGTCCAGTGTACCACTGGCAGAGCGGCATGCTGCCGGCCCTCAGCAACTTAAGCCCGACCCCGGTCGGCACCAAAGCCCTGTGCTAGCCAGGCATAAAGCACAGTGTACCACTGGCAGAGCGGCATGCTGCCGGCCCTCAGCAACTTAAGCCCGACTCCGGTCGGCACCAAAGCCTTGGGCCAGCCAGGCACAAAGCCTAGTGTACCATTGGCAGAGCGGCGTGCTGCGGCTCTCAGCAGCTTAAGCTCGACCCCGGTCGGCACAAAAGCCCTGGGTCAGCCAGGCACAAAGCCCAGTGTACCACTGGCAGAGCGGCGTGCTGCCGGCTCTCAGCAGCTTAAGCCCAACCTCGATCGACACAAAAGCCCTAGGCCAACCAGGCACAAAGCCTAGTGTACCACTAGCAGAGCGGCGTGCTGCCGGCTCTCAGCAGCTTAAGCCCGACCCCGGTCAGCACAAAAGCCCTGGGCCAGCCAGACACAAAACCCAGTGTACCATTGGCAGAGCAGCGTGCTGCCGGCTCTTAGCAGCTTAAGCCGACTCCGGTAAAAGCCCTGGGCCAGCCAGGCATAAAGCCTAGTGTACCACTGGCAGAGCGGCGTGCTGCCGGCCCTCAGCAACTTAAGCCCAACCCCGGTTGGCACCAAAGCCCTGGGCCAGCTAGGCACAAAGCCTAGTGTACCGCTGGTAGAGCGGCGTGCTGCCGGCCCTCAGCAACTTAAGCCCGACCCTGGTCGGCACCAAAGCCCTGGGCCAGTCAGGCACAAAGTCCAGTGTACCACTGGCAAGCGGCGTGCTGCCGGCTCTCAGCAACTTAAGCCCGACCCCGATCGGCACCAAAGCCCTGGGCCAGCCAGGCACAAAGCCCAGTGTATCACTAGCTGAGCGGCGTGCTGCCGACTCTTAGCAACTTAAGTCTGACCCCAGTCGGCACGAAAGCCCTGGGTTAGCTAGGCACAAAACCCTGCATACCGTTGGCGAAGCAACGTGCAAGCAGCTCGGGAGGCTCGATTTTATCTTGACCTTTCGAGTCCTACGCTCTGTCGAGAACTAGGAGTTCGTACCTCCCGACCCCAAGATTCGTCCTAGGAAGCCAAGTCGAGGCTATCCAAGGGTAAGTTACAGATTGCTCGACACCGACGAAGTCCCTAAGGGTCCCATGTCGGCTGCCAAAGAGTTTGAAGTGACAGTTGCAATCAAGCGGAGACAAATCTCATCGAAAGGAGTGTATTTCATTAATTTGAAAGTGCTTACAAAATACCGACCAAGTCGGGCTCACTAAAAACAAAATACAGTATAGGGCTCATGAGTCAGCAGGTGCGTCTTCATCATCAAAAGAGCCCATCTCGGAGAGGCGGTCCGGCTCCACTTCAAGGGCCTGGGGAAAATTTAAGTCTCTAGCCACCTTTTCCTTCCCATGCTGGATCCCTTGAAGATATGCCCCCATCGAAGCTTCGGTCAGCTCCTCCATGAAATGCTCGGACGCTCGAAATTCTTCAATAACTCTAGCAGTCATGACTTCAATAGCTGCCTCCACCTCAGCCGCTAGAGCTCCCCTCTCAGCAGCCAGGGCTGCCACTTCTATCCTCTCGGCCTCCAGGGCTAGATTCCTTTCCTCCTCCGCTCCCTTCACCCTTTCTTCGGCCTCCCTCATTTTCTCCTCCACCATCCTTGCCCTTTCTTCGGCCTCACTTACCTGACTCTCGGCCGTTTGGATGGTTGCGACCAATTAGAAGATGTGCAGGTCCCTAGCCGCAACGGCATTCTCGGCCTCCATGAGCTGGTTGAGGGCCGCCCGCAGGCGGTTGGACTCAATCTCTGCTCGGTTCTCGGCCGCTTTTATTTCATCAGCCCGGGTGGTCTTGGCTGATTCTAAGGCCTTCTCTGTCGTTTCTACTCGAGCGCGAGCATCCTCGGCCTCTTTTGGGCCTCCCGCACGATGGTCTTTTCACCGTGGATAACTTCCCTGGCGATAGCCAGGGAGTTGGCAACCTGCATGCAAGCCCCACATCAAAAAGAAAAGGAAGATCAAAAAGAAATTCGAAAGCAGAGAGCGGATAATCTAACTACCTTGACTAAGGCCGCGTAGGATTCACGGAAAAAGGTAGTCGCCTTTAAGTGGCTGAGCTCCTCCTGAACCTTCGGTACGAAGATTGACGAGATGAGCCGCTCCACCCGGTGCCCATCGTCTAGGATAGAGTCCTGAGATAGCCCCCGCCTAGCCCTACTCCCTCCTGCAGCTCCGGTAGTCTCGGATTCGGCGCATGGAGAGCTGCTCACTAGCGTCCTCTCCGGGGGTGGGCCTGCTGTCTGTGATGGTCCCTCGCCCCAGTCCCTTGCAGCTTCGGTGGGGGCTAGTTCGCAGGGGGCAGGAGACCCCCCCATCGCCCTTGGCTCCTCTGCGGCGGCTCTTCCATGGCCGGCTCCGCCTCCATGGCCGACTCCCCCGTGATCGCCGGCTCCCCCGTGGCCGGTGTCTCTGTGGCCACTCCACCACTCGCAGTCCTTTCAGGTGGGGTGTCGGCCGTCAAGTCTATCTCTGGGGCGACCGGAGGCTCCTGCGGTACGGATGGCTCGAGTGCCCGCACTGTCGGGCATTTTGAATCTGGTGCTCGCCGCCCCTCGCTCGGTCCCTCTTGGGCCTTCCTTTTGGTGGCAGCCTTCATGAGTCGGCGTGCTGGGATTTTCATAGCTGTGCAGTATCGATCGGGGTTAGCAAAAAAAAAACAATAAGCAAGAGCAAGGGCAAGACTTTGGTTAAGTACAGGGAGACTTACCAAACTGGGAGATAAGACCCGCCGACCGGAGGTTTTCCTTCGTCAAGAGCAGGCTGTACCGAGGAATTTCGGTGGACAACAGCAGCCCTAGCGCCTCTCTATCTCCAGGGTGGACAGTGGAATTTGCATTACTTCGGGGTCAGGGTCTTTCCACCGGGACTTTACTTGGCCAATGTTGGCGAAAAAAAATTAGGATTTTCAGCCTTTAACGGAAGAAGGGAGAAGGAGTTTAAGGACGCGGTGGGGCCTGGGATGGAATAGCCACCAACCTTTCTGAGATCGGAAGATATAAAAGGAACGGAAGAGAGAGACTCACAGGGCGATGTGGAGGTGATGGCAAAGGATAACAAAGGCACAAATGACACGTAAGGAATTTGGGACCAACTGGGAAGGAGTTAAGGAATAATAGTCAAGGAGGTTAACGAAGAAAGGATGAAAGGGTAAGCAGAGGCCCACCCTCAGGAAAATCTCATAGATGGCCACCCGGCCCGGTCGAGATGAGATCACCCTGTCGTCAGGGGTCGGGAGATAGAGCTCAATATCTCGAGGAATTTGGTAACGGACCCGGATGTTTGCCAAATCGTTGCCCATTACCGTGGAGGCGGCCCCTTTCAGGGATTCCGCCCCCACACTCGAGGAGGTGTCGGCCCTCGCCTGGCGACCTCTCGGCAGATTCCGGCCAGCCACCGCCAGGCGCCTCCCTGTGGGAGCCTCCCCGGCGACCCGCCGCTGGGCTAGAGGGACGTGATCCTCCGGATCGGAGGACCACTCAAAGGGAGAAGAAGGAGGAGAAGGAGAAGCTTGAGGCCTCTCGGGCGAGGAACGATTATCCGAATCGTCCTCCGCAGACCAAGACTGGGAATTCATTGCAAGACGAAAGATTGAAGAAGCCTAGGAGGAACAAAGAGCTAACCTGGGAAGGAAGGTGACGAACGCGAGCTCTCGAGTTGCAGAGGGAGCCAGGGAGTGGAAATCAGAAAGCAGGGAAGAAGACGACGATAACAGGAATAAAATGACCGCTTTTGACCCTCTACTCAGGTTTTATTCAGTTTCAAATTATCCCGCCGCGCCTCGACTGCCACGCGGGCTCCCACAACAAGCTGGATTGCCTAGGTAATCGCTGAGCATGGGATACGATTCACTTCTGGCCAATGGTAGGACACCGATGATGTCACCGTTATGATGGATAATGATGGCGCAACTTTCCTCACAGACTTCGATGGATAAACCCTGCTTCGAGGACAATCACCACAAATCGGGTAGACAGCATTGGCCGCCCTATCACATCCCTATACTGCCCGCATAAAATCATTGCAACACCTATAGACACATGTCTGGAGGCGGTTCGCAAAGGATGGGGATCAGCCACTTGGGAGGTGACACCCCTTTCACTTTACTGGAGCGGGCCCACTCCATCTCAGGGGTGAGGGGGCATCTGATATGGCTGATCTTGCGCCGTTAGAATGAACGACAAAGATAGCGGTAGCTGATGGGAGCTACATCAACCCTCGAGACCTCCCTCTCGGTCTCGGGGCACATGAACAGTACATCAACACCCGAGACCTCCCTCTCAGTCTCGGGGCACATGAACAGTACATCAACACCCGAGACCTCCCTCTCGGTCTCGGGGCACATGAACAGTACATCAACCCCCGGGACCTCCCTTTCGGTCTCGAGGCACATGAACAGTAGATCAACCCCCAGGACCTCCCTCTCGGTCTCGGGGCACATGAACAGTACATCAACCCCAGGACCTCCCTCTCGGTCTTGGGGCACATGAACAGTACATCAACCCCCGAGACCTCCCTCTCGGTCTCGGGGCACATGAACAGTATATCATCCCCCGGGACCTCCCTCTCGGTCTCGAGGCACATGAATGGCATCTCAATCCCCGGCGCATGGTCAGGTTGTTTTGGGCGCATGGTCAGGTTGTTCTGGGCCACCTGACGTGCCCACATAATCCACCGCACATCCGTGGCAGAAGGTGGCCATACCTATGTTGGGAATTGTATCCTAAAGCCAATCATTTAATGATTGTGCTAATGTAAATTATATATAATTAATATATTAATAAAAGTTATTGGCAATTTATTCATTACAAGAACATCTTCTTAAAACTCCTAATAGTAATGAAGCCCTCAGGATCTTCCTTCACGATAAAGGAGGATTTATCTTTGAAGGTCCTTGAAAGAGTTCGCGACCAAATGATATACTATGACAGGGCCATAGTACTATCAATTATAGGACGTTGTATATCATATTTGTTGGTTGTCCTCTTAACCAAGGAGTGTAGAGATACTAGTATGACATACAGGTGGAAGTGTAGGAGTACATTTCACCGAACGTGACTCATTTCCGGATACTCTACTATCAAGAGTTAATCTGAGAAGATATAGGTATAAGTATCCTTTAGACCTGAAGATCACAACCAGTGGCTTACAAGCAACTCATTGTACTTAGGTGCCGGACCACCTGGATTTCTAATCCAGCTACGAAAGGTTACTGGGTGTAGTCAAGTACTTGTGGTAGTCAGTTGTGGATCAAGATAGAATTTGACCTATCCCGTTAAAAGGAAAAATGCTTGTGTTTCAATTTAGCAAGACCTTGGCCAAGGCACTTCATGTGAAAGTCACATGATCACTAAAATTGAAATCACTTTATGGATTTGCTATTTAGAGTTGACAGGCTCTTAAGCCATCCTTAGCATTTATGGTCAAGAGGATGAATTATATGGTAACTGTTTCTTAGGGTTCTTGGAGTTTGCTTGGCAACTCTTCGACCTATCCGAATGTCGGGTTCTATTGCTAGATGGGCACATCGATTAGTATAGAAAGTTATTTCTATGCTACCGGCTTAGGTTCGAACCTAGAGAGTCACACGCATAGAAGTTTCCTAGGATGATCTGTTTGCTGATCAACGATTGAGAATCGTATATGATTTAATTAATCAATTTGATTGATTGAATTATCTCAATTGGGTTAAGTACAAGTGAATAAGATTCAATTTGGTTTAAGTCTATTAGAAGAACTAGTCAATTTTAAATATTGATTTGAAATTAGACTTGATTTGGATTTAATAGATTCAGAACTAGCCAATTTTGATTTAGGCTTGGACCATGATCTATGTGGGTTCAGTCAAATAAATTCAGATCAGATTAAACCATCACCTGAACCCAAACCTCTCGCATAAGGATCTCATATGATGAGATGGCTAAAATCTTATCTCATGAGAGATTAAATTCTCATGTAGAATTTAATGCCTAACATTAATTTTCACCGAACGTCGAATTTAGCCACGACTCTTTGGTTTTCACCGAACGTCGGATTTAGCCATGTCTCTTTTGTTTTCACCGAACGTTGGAATTAAACCAAGCGCACGTCGGAATTAAACCAAGCGCCGCGCCTTCGGCGTCTCTTCGCTTTTACTAAACGACGGAATTCTTAATGTCAGAATTCAATGTTAAGGCTAAATTGAGACTATAAATAGAGGACATTCCCTCACCAGAATACACAGAACAATAATACACGATATGTCATGGATTGTAATTCTAAAAAGGTTAGAATAAAAATCTTGGTGATTCTGGTGTTAGCGGAAGCGTGGTGGATCTTAGAGGAAGATTCAAGTGGGAGGATTCAAGATCAGCAAAGCTATTTTTCTGTGAGCTAGCACTCCCAGAAAACGTTTGAACGGCTGTAGAGCATAAAAGAATTTACCAATTGCCTTAAGGTAAACGATTTGATCCCTAGATCTTAAGGCAGGCTTCAAGATAAGTAGTATGACTAGTCATCTTGAAGATCAAGATATGATCTTGATATTTTTATTTATATGCATATTTTGGATCAATCGATCCTATATAAGGCAAAGATATGATCTTGATGCATGTTAGATAGATTAGTATGTAATCTTTAAAATTCTGCAATGATAATTGTTATCAAATTTTTTAAAATATGCATGCCTCGGGGATTGTTTCTCTCTACAAATTGTATCAGAGCGATGGTTTCGTATTGATCTAATTTATTGCATGTAAATTAATGCTCCTATTAATTGTGTAATCAAGGCTAAAATAAATCTCAGGTCTATTCGGTTACAGATGGATTGAAAATCCAAATTACCCATTCAACGAGGTATTCTGTGATATATTGCCGTGATAATTTAAATTGATCTTGGCTTCAAAACACTAATTACACACACTCTCAAATATATTTTATATTTGATACATGTTGATGTTATATAAAACATGATATTTGCATGTTTAGTATAAAACATAGATATGATATATGATGGCATGATGTCTATGTTATGAAACATACAAATATTTATGAGAGTCTAATTTGAATGTCAAATGTTAATTCATAATCTCTTTAGATATGATCTAAATATAGGAATTATGAGTAGTAACGTAATACATATGATGATTGATTGAAATATATGACATGTAAACATGAATATATTTAATCCTTTGGGTTAGCTAAATCGGGTCCATAAAGGGTTAGACCCTAAGGTTTAAATCAACTGGACTGTAAGAGTATTGATCAAATCTAATTAGATTAGGTTAAGAATGCTCTAAATCAAACAATAGTTGTAGTTGATCATGTTCTTCTCTTTGATTAAACCAAATGGAAGTAGATTAGGCTCCGTGGTTGAGCATGAATCTCTTAGATGGTCAAATCAGAATTGGTTAACCATATGATGTCAAGATGAGTTGGCAAGTTGCTCTAGGATCAACGATCGAATGGTTTTTAATTGGGATCTACTCGTATTGATACGTCTTTAACGAGTTAATGGCATATCCCTCCCATCGATCTCACTAACCTGGTCAATGTGGGGAACCATTTATGATTTAGATCATTTACCTGATTTGGGTTGACCCATGCCTGTAAAGAAATCAGTCTGACTGATTTAGGTGCCACTTAACAGGACTTAATCTTGTTTCATTCTACCGATTTCATAGATTCAGTGGGAGAACTTGATTAGTCAATTTATCTTCATATTATTAAATCCTCTAAAATTATTAGGTCCTTAAATGAAAAGTTATATGATAACTAGATCATAGCCTCCCATTAAAGTGGGTGATAATGAGTCTGATGTCTTGATAATCATTGGAGGCACTCCATGCCTGGTGCTTATCAACCATCGGAATTATCATTCATTATATGATAAGTCAGCGTAACTATTAAATAAACAGTCAGGTGAGCCGAGCTTCACTCGGACTTGGTTGTCTATTGATAGGTTACACTGATTTATCATTTAATGGTTGGACCTAACCAGAACTTTCAGTGGAGGCACTTCATGCCTGCTGAAGAGGTATATGGGGCAAAACTGAACACTAAGAATTGTTTGGGGAAACAATTAGTTTTAAACCTACTCTTAGATGCATATGGGTTAGCCAAGCTTCACTTGGGCCTGTATGTAGTTTATGTAGATCTTAGTGCCCACTAAAGAATTAAGAATAATTCTTCGAA